>JAANYP010005637.1:0-121426 GCA_020465985.1 Centrapalus pauciflorus
TTTTTCGAAATAAAAAGTTGCGAACAGATTAGTTATGGAAAGTAAAAACTATGTGTATTCAAGCATGAACAATATTGGATATGTTTGGCACGATTAACTGTAGCTTCAAGATGGATCTATTAGTGGTTTGAGCTTTTTTAAAGAGCTAGAGTTTTTTTGTTTTTTTAAATGTGTTCACTAAAATTAGTTGTAATTATAGATTTTAGTATTAAATGACATAAAACGACATAGATGTCCAATAAAAGTTTAGTTTATAATTGCTAGTGGTTTCTAGTATTAGATTGTGTGCCTTTTTTTTCAACTCATCAACTCCATTCATCCATGCCAAAACATATGGTTTGATAACTTGTAAATTTCTCATGGCAGCATCAACGGATTGCTCAAGACTAGCTCTACTATTTTCAAAATCTTGAATTTCATTTCTGAGTTTCATAATATTGGTTTTATAGTTAAACAGATACCCAATTTGCTTTTTGATTGGACCAGACTGTACAATAGTTGAAATAGCAGTCACCAAAGTTTCTAAGAATGCCAATAACCCAACCAATTGGACAGACTCTGAAAATGTGTTTTTGAAAACTGTGAAGAAAACAAGCAAACCCAAAAAACTAGAGCAGAAAATATGATTAGATTGAAAGAGTTTAGAATGTTTACTTGAAGGAAAGTGAGCATTGAGAGGATAATTCACCAACAAATATGGACAGACTTGATCACCAATTGTCATGTGATAATGAAATAATGATTGGAGTACTTAATAAATTCCCTTACAATAGATTACAACAAAATTAGAGTTGATTAACTACCTTAAAATTTTGGAAGAATTTCATGTATATCCTTGTAAACCTCCAATATTACAGATATATCCTTACAAATTTCCTTATTACGTATATATCCTTACAAACCTCTGAAACTCACTAATATATCCAAATATCTAATTTATAATTATTAAATCATTTTAAAAATATCAAATAACTATTTTTGTAATAAATTTAATTAAAATTTCCTAAATACCCTTCACTTTGAATAGGAAACAAAATAAAAAATGCTTTTGCAGAGGAATTGCAAAAGTCATTTATGTTTACCAATTATGTTTATCTAATTTCTTTTATTGCTTTGTCGGACCGTGTGACAGCCATTAGAATGCACTATGCAAATTACAAGAAGGGAAGGTGAGTAGGAGGAAGCACAGACAGACAGATAACAATGGTGGTGGAGTTTTTTACTGCGGTCTATTATTGCCTTTGTATCATATTGTGCAGTGAGATAGTATAGGATTGGTTGTTACAACAACATGTCTGTCTTTTTTGAGGAATTCCGTATTGATTTGATCCCTGGAGTTGCACCGGTAGCTCGTTCTCCGTATCGCCTTGCTCCTACAGAGATGCAAGAAATGATGAAACAACTCCAGGAGTTGTTGGATAAGGGCTTCATTCGACCGAGTTCATCGCCGTGGGGAGCTCCGGTATTGTTTGTTAAAAAGAAAGATGGCACGATGAGGATGTGCATTGATTACCGGGAGCTGAATAAGCTGACTATTAAGAACAAGTATTCGCTGCCGAGGATAGACGATTTGTTTGATCAGCTACATGGGGCAAGTGTGTTCTCTAAAATTGATTTGAGATCAGGGTACCATCAGTTGAAAGTAAGAGAAGAGGATGTGCCTAAAACAGCGTTCAGAACTCGGTATGGGCATTACGAGTTTCTGGTCATGCCTTTCGGGTTAACCAACGCCCCGACTGTTTTTATGGATCTAATGAACAGAGTTTGTAGACCGATTTTAGATAAGTCGGTGATTGTATTTATTGATGATATCTTGGTGTATTCCAAGTCTGAAGCATAGCATGCTGTTCATCTAAAGGAGTTATTGGAACTGTTGAGAAAAGAGAAGTTGTATGCCAAATTCTCAAAGTGTGAGTTTTGGTTGCAACAAATTCAGTTTCTTGGACATGTTATTTCGGGAGCTGGGATTTCTGTAGATCCAGCTAAAGTTGAAGCCATAAAAAACTGGGAGCCGCCTCGTTCAGTTACAAAAATTAGAAGTTTTCTTGGGTTGGCGGGCTACTATCGGAGGTTTATAAAGGATTTTTCTAAGATTGCAGTTCCTTTGACTACGTTAGCGAAGAAGAATGCACCATTTGTTTGGGAAACAGTGCAGCAATAGGCTTTTGAGATCTTGAAAAATACGCTAAGTGAAGCGCCGATACTTACCCTACAAGAGGGTAATGAAGATTTTGCAGTATACACAGACGCATCGAGACTGGGGTTAGGTGCTGTATTGATGCAGCGTGGGAAAGTGATTGCGTATGCCTCGAGACAGTTAAAGCAGCACGAGAAGGATTATTCAACTCATGATCTTGAGTTGACATCTGTTACTTTTGCTTTGAAGTTATGGAGACATTATCTGTACGGAACTAAGTGTCAACTCTATACAGACCATAAGAGTTTGAAGTACATCTTTAGTCAGAAGGAGCTTAACATGAGACAACGTAGATCTATGGAACTTATTAAAGACTACGATTGTGAAATACTGTACCATCCTGGTAAGGCTAACGTGGTAGCCGATGCTTTGAGTCGCAAAGCATATTCTAAGGATTGTTGTTATATGATGACGTCTACTATGTTAACTTCCACGATCATTGATGATGTAAAAGCTGCTCAAGAAGAGCTTTGAAGGAAGAAAACATTGGTGATGAAGATATAAGGGTACAGATGAAGATAATGGAAACAAGTGAGTCGGGATTGAAAGGTGTATACGGAAGGATCTGGGTGCCGAAGTATGGTGGTATGAGAAATGTGATCATCGAAGAAGCACATCAATCGAAGTTTTCTATACATCCCGGGAGCACAAAGATGTACAACGAGCTGAAAGCAGACTTTTGGTGGCCGGGATTGAAGGACATTGGTCAGTATGTGGAGAGATGCAGGACTTGCCGGCTTGTGAAAGCCGAACACCAGCAACCATACGGCAGTGTGCAACCGCTTCCCATTCCGGAATGGAAGTGAGAGCACATAACCATGGATTTCGTCACCAAATTGCCGAAAACTAGGCGTCAACACGATGCTGTTTGGGTAATTGTTGATAGATTGACTAAGTCGCCACACTTTATACCGATTCGAGAGAGTTACTCGCTTGTAAGATTGGCTCAGATTTACATGGATGAGATCGTTTCTAGACACGGAGTACCAAAGTCTATAGTGTCAGATCGGGATAGCCGATTTACTTCAAACTTTTGGTCGGCATTACAAGAAGGGTTGGGAACGAGGATTTCGATGAGTACAGCATATCGTCCACAAACTGATGGTCAGAGTGAACGGACCATCTTGACACTTGAAGATATGATGCGGTCGTGTATATTGGATCTCGGTGGTAATTGGGACGATCATTTGCCACTGATAGAGTTCTCGTACAACAACAGTTATCACGCGACGATAAAGAACGCACCGTTTGAGGCGTTGTATGGGAGAAAGTGTAGGACTCCTACGTGTTGAAGAGAAACTGGAGAAACGCCGATTGCTAGGCCGGCATTGTTGCAGGAGACTAATGAGAAGATACAATTAGTTCGACAGATTATGAAAGCGGCCCAGGATCGTCAGAAAAGTTATTACGACAGGAGGAACAAACCAATCAGCTTTGAGGTGAATGACTGAGTTTATTTGAAAGTATCACCTATGAGAGGTGTTACACGTTTTGTAAAGAGAGGCAAGTTGGCTCCGAGATTTGTTGGGCCATTCAAGATTACCGAGAAAGTAGTAAACCAGTCTTACTGTTTAGAGTTACCTGAAGAAATGTCGGGCATACACCCGGTGTTCTGATATCCGCTCGTCGTAAAGCGTTCAAAAATAATTTATAAAAACACCAATCACCTTAACTTATAGCTAGGGTAAGTGGGATCGTCTCCTCAGGGAGCATGTGGTTATCAATAATATTCTACGATAGTTATTAACTAATAATAAAAACTAATTATTAAACTAATTGAAGGAATGAATTGGTTAGGTGAAACTTTGGAAATTTAGTTAAATCTTTGTTACGAAAACTTAAAGATCAAAGTAAGAACGCCAACGACTTTGGATTCAGGGTTTGGGTGGAATTATGGATTATCGACCTAGGGTTGCTAATAACTTAATTATTTATTATTCCGTTTAATTATCTTTGTAACCTAACCACATAGACATAGTCATGACAATCACATCTATCGCAATCCGTATTTTGGGCACGAATCGTGTCATGTTCACAGTCCGTCTTAACTCCTAATCTAATGAGCTCGGCACGGCATGTAACACGGCTACGACGCGTCTTACGATAAAGATATAAATAGAAGCGAACGGAACAACATCTTTAAATAATAATCACACAGAAAACTAAATAAAAAGTATCGTTCGTTACAATAATGCATCAACGGAAAACATAAATACTTAGCTAACAAACAAACCCTTGAATGATAAAAGCGTGATAATCATCAACCAACGCGTACGAAACATTGAACTTGTCAGGAACAAGTTTCGTAGTTGATGGATTGATGGGGGGAAGATGGTGCGTAGAAGGAACCAAACCCCCAACCCTTCGCCGTTGGTTTCGCGCAGACTACATCGCGATGGATGAATCTGGACTTTTCTTCCTCTTTTCTCTTCAATTTCTCCTCAAAATATGTGTCTTTTCGTCTGGAAGCTTGTCATATATATAGGCAGCTCTGAAAAACCCTAAAAATCACGAAATTAATATTTTATGGGTTGGGCGCAGCCGTGGGCGCAGGCCTGCGCCCCGCCCTGCGCTTGGGTCTAAAATCGCGTATTTTGGCAGAATAAATCATTCTGTTGAGCACTCGGTTGGGGAGCAGGGCTGCGCCCCAGTCTGCGCTTGGCTTTCTATAAATCTTCTCCGATTGCGCTCAAATCTGCCAGACTTTTACTTGAGAGGATTACCTACATGCGTAATGAGTTTTATCAATAGTAGAACATTCCAAGGCACAATTTACTCATTTTAACTCCTTTTAAGATTTAACCCTTCAATTGATAAAAACAATTAAATGTAGCATTATACCAATACTTTATACATAAAATAATATCATTTAAACACATTAAAGTCGGTATAAAATGATCCGATCATGTTCCATGTGGGGAACCTTAGAAAATCATTCACTACCGGAAACGAGGACTGGGCTGATCATACTGAGCTGCAGATTGATGAAAGGCTTCGGTACGTGGAGGAGCCGGAATGTGTTTTGGATACCAAAGTGAAGATGTTAAGGAGTAAAGAGATAGAGATGGTGCTTGTACGCTGAAAGCATCACAAAGGAGCGAATCACACTTGGGAGACGAAGGCAGAGATGTTGAAGAAATATCCACAACTGTTTAGATCCAAATAACTTCGAGGATGAAGTTTGAGCGTGGTGGAGCCCATGTTGTACATCCTCAGATTTAAATTATTGTAATTTAGATAAATTAACTGGATATGTTGTAATTTGTATAATTAAGTTGGATTACGAAAATGATTATGTATCTGGATATTTGAAAGTTGGTTGCTATTTTTAGAAATTAAGAAGTTTGAGAATTTTGAATTATTATTATGGAGTATTATGATTTATAATGGTTAGTAACGATAAAACTAAGACAGAATCAGTATTTAGTGAGATCAGATAAGTGGAGGGGCTAAAGGTGCCAATAGCCGAAACTTAGGAAATAAAAAGACTCTTGGTCTTTTATTTGTTCATTTTATCATTTGAACACTCAAGCTCTCTCTCTCTCGAAATCTCTTTAAAATTTCTGCTGGAATTCGATATTGTGGAACAAAATTCGTGAATCCAAGCTGAATATTAACAAGAAATCAAAGGAATTAAGGTAAGAAATTATAGTTTCAAGTTTGAGGTTTTATTTTGAAGAATAAAGATACAAAACTTCGGATTTTAATCTGAATAAATGTTGATTGCATGTATGTTTTAATAGTTGGAAATCATTCTTGGGAGATTTCTGAAGCCTTTGAAACAAGAATCGTTGGTTAATTCTTCCTAATCGGTAAGAAATCTTAACTTTTGCAAGTTTTTGTGTTCTTGGGGTTTTTCATCATATCTGGTCCAATCTGGACGAATTTGGGTGTTAAAAATGGAGGAAATAGTGTAGAAACACCCCATATATGTTTATATAACATTAGATTTAACTGCATGTGACTAGAAATGGATTTATGGAAGTTTTAGTGCAAAACCCGTAGCTGCGACCTGCAAAACTGCTGGTGAACTCGGCGAGTTCATGGGTGAACTCGGCGAGTTCCCAAGAACACTTGAATAAATCTTCAAAAATTCATAAGTGATGGATCTGAATTCGGTTGGGACCTGAATTCGGATGTGAACCGAACTTAGATGGAACCGAACTTAAAAAAGAATCGAACTCGGATATGACCCGAATTCAGATGGGTCAAAGTAATTCGGATGGGTCCGAAATCCGGTTGAGGGTCCGAACTTCGGACCTGAACTCGGCGAGTTCCCTGAGCCAACTCGGCGAGTTCTATGCATTTCTTGGGTAAGTCGGATGGGTTTTAAAGGACCCGAATTGATGGAAAAATAATCACACTTTTGGGATATCTTTTGTACTATGTTAAGGTATATAATTGTTATGACATATTTTGTACATATTTTTAGTCATATTTTGCCTCGGATTTGAGTTATTTTTGCCTTGAATTGTTTAAATACGACTCTGATTTGTCCATGTTTTGTGTTTCGCAGTTCGAAGGTTGCCTAAAGTGGAAAAGAATGGATTATGGAGTTTATTCGTCCTATTTACGGGCTGAGCCGATCTTCCTTGGAATCCTGTTGACTTTGACCAAGTTGACCTGATCGCGGCCGCGACCGTTACAGCGCGACCGCGCTGACCTGCGATCACCAGAACGCGCCCATGCTTGTTATCCCGCCCGCGATCCTTTCAGCGCGACCGCGATCACAGAAAAATATAAAAGTCAGCAGCCGTTTCGTTATTTTTTATGCATTTTTTAGACGAACTTTTTCACACATTTTAAGGTGCGATTAGTAGGTGTTTCGTAGTTTTATGTTTTTCAGCTTAGTTTAGGATAGATTAGGGAAGCATTTGGCTAGTAGAGTGGTTCAAGCATTCGGTTGCGGGATTTTCTCGTTTTTCATCCGGATTTTGGTACATTCTTTCCATTTTTACTTCTGAAATTATTATGTTTAGTATAGATCTCGTTATTTCTGTAGTTTTTATCATGATTAGTGAGTAGTTCATCCAAGCACTTGCTTGGTACGTTTTTACATGGATTAATGAAGTATTTGATGGTTTTGGTTGAAAAGTGTTTGATTCATTGATGTATTCTCGATTCATACGATTAACATGCGTAAAATCAGAATTGTAGTTGATATTCTAGCAATATTGTGATCATGATTATTGATTATTAATGATGATTTTTATAAACTCAATCAAATTTAAGTGGTTTATTAATTGGTTGCTGTTTCTAGCATTATTGTGATTATGTGATGGTGATTAATTAATAAATTGTGAAATCATCGTATGCAAATTAATTCTTAGCAGTATTGTGATTATGGGATTAATTTAATCTTTGATTTCCTTAGAATTGATTGATGTTTATGCGGCAAAATTGAATATTTAGAGTTATTTCCGAGCGCTTGACGTGTAGACAGTTTTAATCTCTAAAAGCTAGATTTAGTTGACTTAATTGATCGTAAAAGACATTTATTGTTAATATTCTAAAATTAATAGAAGATGTCCATGAATCGGTTTTACATCCAAGTTTCAAACTCTTAAGCTTAAAAGATTTAAAACAGTTGGATTTAATTCTAACTTAATTTTCTTTGACCAAAAACATCTTAAGTGTTTTTACACAATTTTACTTCGTTAATCCTAAAAGACGTAATCAAGTGAGTGTTGCTTTTTAATATACATCTGATATAAATCTGTGCTAGTTTTTGGTCTTATAAATTGTCATAATCTGTTAGGTAGCATAGTTTAAGTAATTAGGGTTATAAATCATCATCAACCCTTATCAATGGTTAGATATTAGTGATAATCTTAGTATCGGTATCTCGATCCTTAGTGCCGTTCCCTGAGTTCGATAATTCCCGAGGTCAGCTTCTAGCTATACTATCTACGACTGGTACACTGCCAGTGGTATTTGGTATAACTTAGGCTTTCTTCATTCTTTTGATTTAAATTGCCAAATCCGCGAAAGATCAAATGGCGCTGTTGCCGGGGAACGGCTAGAGATATTGTGAAAAGGTTTAGCTGGTAGATTAGCCGATCCTTCTTTTGGGATTTATCCCTTGGAAGTTCTTTTCTTGTTTTTCTCATCCTTTATCTATTCTATCCACCCTCTCAGTGTTTGTGAATGGTTTATGACTCGGAATTCCAATCCGCATGTTGTAAGTCCATACAACGAACCTGAAAGAACCTTTCACAACCGTCTTCGCCATCCTTCTCAATCTTTCATTGAGATTTTGTCTAGCTCATCTGAATCTACTGACCAACCTGTCCCTCCGCTGGCTGACAGAAGTCATATTGATTTAGTTGCCGAGTTACCTCAAATCTCTCCTTCTTCGCCTTCCTCCGATTCATCTGATTCTTCTTCTTCCTCGTCCTCCGATAATTCTTCTGAGCCTAACATGGGCGACCGACGCACCATGCTTGAGCTGAACCGACCGGTCACCGACGACTCGGAAGGTGCCATTGTCATTCCAGGTTTTGATGCAGTAAATTTTGAGCTAAAGTCCAGTCTTATCACTTTAGTTCAAAATAATGCTCAGTATTGTGGGATAGCATCTGAGGATCCTTACGCACATCTGAAGAAATTCAGGAAAGCGTGCAGTTCGTATAAGGTGAATCAAGTCCCGAAAGAGATAATTCGATTGATGCTATTCCCGTACTCGCTTATTGGACGTGCTCTCACGTGGTACGATTCCCTTCCGTCTAATTCAATTCACACCTGGGATGAGATGGAGACACAGTTCTTATCAAAGTTTTGTCCGCCCTCACGTACCACTCAGCTAACGAGTGAAATCTTAGGATTCAAGCAAAAACCTGAGGAGTCCTTACGTGATGCGTGGGATCGGTACAAGGAATCTATCATGAAGTGTCCAAACCATAATCTGACACTCAATCATCGAGTCAAAGTCTTTTATGAAGGTGTGCACCCGATGTATCATTCTTTGATCGATTCCGCTTGTAGTGGATCGGTATACAGAAAGACACCTGAGGAGGCTGTTGAAATCTTGGATGACTTGGTGTTGAGTCAGCATCAGACACCTAGTGAGTACTTCGGATGGGGAGCCTCAGATTCCAAGCAAGCCACTGCAATAGCTGCTTCTCAGCAAAAATTGAGCAGCTCACGCAGAATAGCCAACCACAAGCCATGCCAGCTCCCGTGCAAGCTGTGTATCCATCGTGTGATGCTTGTGGTGGCCCACATTCGAGCTATGAGTGTCAGGCGGCTTACTCTTACCCCAATCAGGAGGAGGTTTACTATTCATCTGGCGATTCTGGAGGTGGCATGTATAAGTATGCTCACCCGAACCCGAACTATCCAGATTATTCCCAGAATCAGCCACCTCCTGGTTTTATGAATCCGAGACCACATATGCTTCAGAGACCCCAGTTTGCCTCTCATCAGGGGTATAACCAGGGGCAATCTTCTTCTTCCTCCCATGGTCATTTTCAGCAGCATACTCGACCACAACAATTCTATGGCCAGTCTGGTAGCCCATATCAGAATCCTCCATGTCCTCAGGCTGCACAACAGCCGCAAGAGAGGTCGAATTTAGAGGATATGATGATGAAGTTCATGGCTAACCAAGAGACGATCACAAGGAACCAGCAGGCTACTATAAAGAAATTAGAAGTCCAAATTGGACAGATAGCTAAAGCGCAGAATGAGCGACAGCCTGGTGGTCTTCCGAGTGATACTGTGCCAAATCCGAAGGCTGAAGCAAAAATGATCATCACGCATAGTGGTAAGGAGACTGTAGGGCCATCACTTCCTCCCAATTCTGTTTGTCCCCCTATAGATTCTATTGTTCTTGAGGATGATCCGGAGACTATCACGGACCAGGTGCACATTCCTAGTACACCAAGTACCGCACACGTCCCACCTCCAGCGATGCCTAAAATCAGTCCTTACAAGCCCCTATTCCGTATCCGAGCAGATTGCAAAAGGAAATCAAGGATAGGCAATACGACAAATTCCTTGGATTGTTTAAACAGTTACATATCAATATTCCTTTCATAGATGCGATTGCTCAGATGCCGAACTACGCGAAGTTTTTTAAGGATCTGCTCTCGAAGCGTAAAAAGCTTGATGATTTGGACACTGTAGAGATGAACGCCGAGTGTTCAGCTGTGCTCCAAAACAAGCTTCCAATCAAGCAAGATGATCCTGGCAGTTTCACCATACCATGTCATATTGGTAATTTGCATGTTGCGAATGCCCTCGCTGATTTAGGAGCTAGCATCAATCTTATGCCCACATCTTTATATGCTAGACTCGGTCTCGGAGAGCCAAAGCCCACTCGCATGAGTATTCAGTTGGCAGTCCGATCAGTGAAATTTCCTCGGGGAATCGCGGAGAACATGCTGGTGAAAGTTGATAAGTTTGTATTTCCTGTAGACTTTGTCATCATGGATATGCACGAAGACAGCTCTGTTCCTCTCATTTTAGGGCGTCCATTTTTAGCGACATCCCGTGCGATGATCGATGTTTTGGACAGGAAGTTGACCCTTAGAGTGGGAGATGAGCATGTCAGTTTTGATGTTGACAAAGCTATGCAGAGAGCTGATGACACTGTGGAGTCGATTTGTTTTGTTCGATCCTATAGCTCTTCTGATCGAGAAATGCATTCTGAGTTTGATGATAAGACGCTTGTTAAGTCTCTATTGATTGGGTATGAGAGATCCACTTCTTTTGAAGATGGCGAGTCTATCGATGATTATATATCTCTATGCCCATTATCTCTTGATTCTGATATGTCTATATGCCTCTCTGATTCCAGTGATAGTTTTCCTTTGTGCACGATAGAGACATCTCCTACTCATGAGGAGATTGTTACGTTAGATCCAAAGGAAAGTATCAAAGCTAAATCCTCGATTGAAGACCCTCCGACTCTGGAGCTGAAAGAGTTACCAGCGCATTTAGAGAATGCTTATCTGGAGGGGTCATCTCAGCTTCCGGTCATTATAGCCAAAGACCTTTCACCGGACGAAAAAGCGAGATTGATCCAGGTTTTGAAATCCCACAAGCAGGCCATCGCATGGAAAATCTCTGATATCAAGGGTATCAGTCCTGCTTATTGTACTCATAAGATTCTGATGGAGGAGGATTTCAAACCTGTGATTCAACCCCAAAGGAGGGTCAATCCAAAAATCCACGAGGTCATCAAGAAGGAAGTGTTGAAGCTTCTTGATGCTGGAATGATTTATCCAATCTCTGACTCGCCGTGGGTTAGTCCGATTCACGTGGTCCCAAAGAAAGGGGGGATGACCGTCGTTCTTAATGATAAGAATGAATTGATTCCATCGAGGACGATCACGGGATGGCGAGTTTGCATCGACTATCGCAAACTCAATGATGCCACCCGTAAGAATCATTTTCCATTGCCCTTCATTGACCAGATGCTCGAAAGATTATCAGGGAATGAGTTCTATTGTTTCCTTGATGGTTTTTCGGGTTACTTTCAGATCCCTATCAGCCCCGAGGACCAGGACAAGACCACTTTCACATGTCCCTACGGAACGTTCGCATACCGGCGTATGCCATTCGGTTTATGCAATGCGCCTGCGACGTTCCAGAGATGTATGGTAGCTATCTTTAATGATATGCTAGAAAAGAGTGTGGAAGTATTTATGGATGATTTTTCTGTGTTCGGTTTCTTTTTCTGCGTGCCTTGCAAATTTAGACAGTATGCTTGCCCGGTGTGAGGAGGCCAATTTAGTCCTCAATTGGGAAAAATGTCACTTTATGGTGCGAGAAGGAATTGTTCTCCGGCATAAAATCTCGGCTAAGGGTATTGAGGTCGATCGAGCTAAGATAGAGACGATTTCTAAGCTGCCTCACCCTACTTCTGTTAGAGCGGTTAGAAGTTTCCTTGGGCATGCCGGTTTTTATCGGCGGTTTATTAAAGATTTCTCATTAATTGCCCGTCCCATGACAAGATTGTTGGAAAAGGATGCCACATTCGATTTTGATGATTCGTGTGTGCATGCCTTTGATGCTCTGAAGGAAAAGCTTGTTTCTGCCCCCATCATGGTGGCTCCCGATTGGGAGTTACCATTTGAGTTGATGTGTGATGCCAGCGATTATGCTGTGGGGGCAGTATTGGGACAAAGAAAGGAAAACCGTTTTCATGTTATATACTATGCTAGCAAGACTCTCACTGATGCTCAGCGAAATTATACTACTACTGAGAAAGAGCTGCTAGCAATAGTATATGCATTTGAGAAGTTTAGGTCTTATCTGATTCTCTCAAAGACAGTGGTTTTTACCGATCACTCTGCTTTGAGATATCTCTTTCAGAAGCAAGATGCCAAGCCCCGTCTGATTCGATGGATTCTACTCCTTCAGGAGTTTGACATCTAAATCAAAGACAAACGTGGGGCCGAGAACTTAGCTGCCGACCACCTAAGCCATTTGGAGAATCCTTCACTTCTTCCTCTAGATGATTCTGCGATTAAGGCGTCTTTCCCAGATGAGTCCCTTTGCTCAGCACATACGGTTGACGAGTGCCCTTGGTTTGTAGATTACGCAAACTATCTGGTGGGTAATGTGCTCGTCCAAGGACTAACTCATCAGCAACGAAAGAAAATCTTCAAAGATGTGAAGAATTATTTTTGGAATGACCCTTACCTCTTCCGAGTTTGTGCTGATCAGATTATTCGGCGTTGTGTTCATGGTGATGAGGCTATGCAGATCTTTTACGCATCCCACATCGGTCCCACCGGGGGACACCATGGTGCAAATACCACAGCTCGGAAGGTATTTGATGCAGGATTCTACTGGCCTACGATCTTTCAGGATGCTAGGGAGTTTGTGAAAGCATGTGATGCTTGTCAAAGAAGTGGAAACATATCAAATCGCCATGAGATGCCCCTCACTACCATTCAGATCTATGAGATATTCGAAGTGTGGGGTATTGATTTCATGGGACCATTCCCGTCCTCTCGTGGATGTAAGTACATCCTTGTTGCTGTCGACTACGTGTCGAAATGGGTTGAGGCACAGGCGCTCCCCACTAATGACGCACGTGTAGTTGTTTCCTTTCTGCGAAAGCTATTTGCCAGGTTCGGTGCTCCTAAGGCTATCATTAGTGATAGAGGAACGCATTTCTGCAATTCACAGTTCTCTAAGGCCTTGGAGAAATATGGAGTTACTCACCGATTAGTGACTCCATATCATCCGCAAACAAATGGCCAAACTGAAGTGACCAACCGTGGTCTCAAGCGTATCCTAGAGAGAACAATAGGTGAGCATAGGAGTAGATGGGCTGACAAGCTCGACGACGCGCTTTGGGCATTTAGGACTGCTCACAAAACGCCTACCGGACTTACACCTTATAGGCTAGTTTATGGCAAAGCGTGTCACCTTCCTGTCGAGCTAGAGCATAGGGCATATTGGGCTTTACGTTGGTCTAATTTTGATTTGTCAAGCGCAGGTAATGAAAGGAAGATGCAGCTAAATGAATTGGATGAGCTACGGGAGGACGCCTACACGAATGAGTCAATCTACAAGGCGAGGATGAAAAGACGGCATGATGAGCAGATATCTACCAAGGAATTCAGCATTGGCGACAAGGTGCTATTGTACAATTCACGTTTGAAGCTGTTTCCTGGTAAGCTTAAGTCTCGATGGTCGGGACCATTTACTATTTCCCAAGTGTTCCCCTATGGGACGGTCGAATTAGAACATTCATCGGGAAACTTTAAAGTAAATGGGCACCGACTAAAGCTCTATACTGATCCATCCATCGAGCAGGTTTGTGAGGCTACATTTAGCCTGGCCCCCGTCTCAGTTTGATTATCTTGGGGCCGAGTCTAGCTGGAGGCTCGAGTTTGCATTCTAGCGCTTGCGGGAGGCACCCCGTCAATAATAATTACTTTATTTTATTGTTTATTGTTGCTCTGTCTTTCGTTTATGCATAATCAATAAGTTGAAGTCTTTCTTAGAGTAGTTTATTTGCATTCTTATTACATATATTTGATTGTCTTAGTTTATATAAGTCGTTGACTGTTTTCGCATTCAATAAGTCCTCTTTGCGTTGAGTATGTGTCTTAGGATTGCATGCTTGATGTTATTGGTGTTTTCTTCAAAGGTTATAAGCTTAATTTCCTTATTGTAATTGCCTTTTGACTTTTTGAGTCTTGTTTAGCATAATTAAATTCTCAATTACTTGCATTTCGTCGCTTAATTTCTTTTCCTGTTTAGCTTAAATAAATCCTAATCATAGCATCTTTGACTCACTTGGTTCGTTGTTTCGTTATTTCAGGTTTTCGGGTGCTATTTTCAATAAAAGTGTGAAGGCTGTTTGACTTTTTAAAAGTCAATCCTGCATTTCCTTTTTCATAAGTCTTTTGCATTTAGTTATTTCATTGTTTTGATTCAATTGCATTTCATAAATTCTCTTGCTTTTGTTCATTTGGTTTATTCTAGCTATTTGGCAAATGCGTTGAGCTTTAATTTTATAATAATTGTTTCGCAATTGTCGCATGCATTTTCCTTTATTTTAGTCTTAAGTTTCGTTAAAATTTGGGCTGAAATTGAAGTCGCAATAAAAGCGTTAAAGTTTCGATCATTATTAGAGAGTTATTTTCAGTTTAGTGTGGGGTAATAACTAAATTGGTTAGGTCATTTAGGTTGAATTTGGAGATTTATATCTCTGGACTTTGCTATTTGCCAACTGATGTATTAATTCTGAAATTCTGCTCATCGCGGCCGCGTTGGTGTGATCTCGACCGCGCTCAAATGAGCGGGAAACAAATAAATATCTGCTTTCATCGCGGCCGCGCTTGTTTAAACGCGACCGCGCTCACTTTTCTATATAAAGGAGCAGATCGCGGATCATTATTCCTTTTCCCGCACTCTTACCTTTGACTCAGCGCGGTGCCCTTTTTGGTCTCGCAGCTGAGTTAGCGGATCACCATCATTTCCTCATCGATTCCGAGTATGCCAGAGCCCACAACCTTCCTCCCCCTCCTCCTCCTCGTCTTTTCCTTATTCCTTCTTCTTCTTACGTTTATGATTATTCTTCCCCTCTTCTTACCCACCGCCCCCGCCCATTTTCTCCACCACATTCCTCCATTCCCCCTCCGTTCCCTTTCTCTGTTCCATCTTCTTCTTCTTTTCCCCCTACCCTCCCATTTGACACCCCTATTGTCCCTACCCCCGCCACTATCACCACTACCCATCCTTACCGTTCTCCACACCGTTCGCCTACCGAGTCTGAGCCATTTCATACAAATATATTTATACAGTCTCCTGCCTCCCAGCCTGGTGCTTCCAGCTCTCATACCCGTCGACGGAGTCCGTCCCCAGAGCCTCAGCGTCCTCCGGTCCGCCCTCGTCTTCACGTGCGTTTCGTTCGCAGTCGGGATCCTCCTCCTCCAGAGTAGTGGCAGTTTTACAACATGGATATTTGTACTTTTCTATTTTATTTTTGTTGGCATGTATTTATTTACTTTTTAGCATGTTTAGTTGTAGTTCTGATGTATATATATATTCCACATTTACTTTTCTTATTTCTGTTATGGCTGCTGATGTTTCTTGTGGTTGTTGTGGTTGTGATCAGTCGAGGCCGGACCATGGCAGTGATGTTTGCTGGCACTCAGTTCAGCTTCATCAGTCTAGATCCGTCTGGCAGTTTTCAGCATTTCAGGGAGTTTTCTGTTCTTATTTATCGCTCATTTCCATACTTGTGCTTATTGATTGACATTGAGGACACTGTCTATTTTAAGTGTGGGGTGGGGTGATAAAAATTGGCATTTTTGAGTTGCTTGTCCAAAGTTAGCCTGCTTTAATGCATTTTATGCATTTGAATCTTATACTTAGCAAATTTTCATATTTATCTCTCATTTTGATGTGCGTTAGACTCTTTAGTAATATTGTTCTGTTTAGACTGTATGCGAGACTATAATTGTGAGTTTGATGTTGTTTGAACAATGAGAGACGTTTGATGACATGTTGTGACTTTTTGAACCGAAATAGCATGGATATAACGCATAGTACCCTTTACATTTCTTGCGTGAGATTTTGAGCCATATAGCATCATCATTATGCTCATTTTCGTTTGATGTGTGTTTATGTCTGTGTTGACTAATAAAAGTAGAACTTGAGTTTAAATTCATGTCAAAATCACAATTTTTGAAAATTTAGCACACAAATAAAGGCAACTTTAGGATATCCCATTTTTAGCTTTCTTTTGTTCATCTTCACCCTTTTATTTCCCATAGTCACCCTTTTTGAGCCTTTTACCTTTCATTTTCGGTGACACCCCCATTATTTAGCCTTTATTAGCCTTTTTGCTTGCTTTTACCTTAATTGGGATCTTGGTTGAGAAGCAGCAGTATTTTTTATCTGGATTTGTTTGGTTTACGTTATTGAGCGTTTATGCATATGCCTGAATATTTTGAGAGTATGTTAGCTTTATGGTGCTCCCCGTTGCTTTTTCATACGGTCTTTGCTGATCTAAATCGTTGAGCACCGATTTTAGTTATGTATTGACAGTGGTCTTTGAGCTTCGGTCATGACAGCTTATATGGTCTTAGAATCCAATGATATTATTATGAGAAAAGCAGAAAGAAAGAAAAGAAATAATATATATATATATATATATATATATATATATATATATATATATATATATATATATATATATATATATATAAAGAGGAAAAGAAAGAAAAAGAAAGAAAAAGAAAAGAAAAGAAAAGAAATAATAAATTTCTTGGAATTATGATGTTTATAATCCAGTTGAGGGATGCCTCAGTACTGTGTATAGATAGCTTTTAGTTTATGTTTTTGAGGTTCTTATTTAGTACAGTTTGAATTCTAGTTATGTTTAGCTGCTGTTTCTTTAATCAGATCATTTCCATTCTTGTTTACACCGATTTTTCCCATATTATCCATTCCTTTAGCCTAAGCCCCCTTACATCCCATAAGTCCTTTATGTGCTAAGATTTCATTACATGTGACGTAGATGTGATTTACTTTCAAGCCTATGCTATTATTGTTGACATTTTTGGCGCCAAGTGGATGTTTGTGCATATATATACACATTAGCCTATACACGTATGAGTGTTGAGTGATGTCCTTGTGAGGTGTTAGTTCATGCTGCTAGGTTCGAAAGTATCCGACATGTTATTTCATAGTTTTTGCGTCTCTTGGTTTAGATAGCTCATTCTTGTGATTATTAGTTTTTATTACTTTCTTTTACGGATCTTTATTGCTATGGAGTCTAGATGCGCAATATATCTGAGAGGTATGTGAAATGATGCTTAGTTTAGGATATTTTTGAGCAGGTTTGCTTGAGGACAAGCAACGCTCAAGTGTGGGGTTATTTGTTATGACATATTTTGTACATATTTTTAGTCATATTTTGCCTCGGATTTGGGTTATTTTTGCCTTGAATTGTTTAAATACGACTCTGATTTGTCCATGTTTTGTGTTTCGCAGTTCGAAGGTTGCCTAAAGTGGAAAAGAATGGATTATGGAGTTTATTCGTCCTATTTACGGGCTGAGCCGATCTTCCTTGGAATCCTGTTGACTATGACCAAGTTGACCTGATCGCGACCGCGACCGTTACAGCGCGACCGCGCTGACCTGCGATCACCAGAACGCGCCCATGCTTGTTATCCCGCCCGCGATCCTTTCAGCGCGGCCGCGATCACAGAAAAATATAAAAGTCAGCAGCCGTTTCGTTATTTTTTATGCATTTTTTAGACGAACTTTTTCACACATTTTAAGGTGCGATTAGTAGGTGTTTCGTAGTTTTATGTTTTTCAGCTTAGTTTAGGATAGATTAGGGAAGCATCCGGCTAGTAGAGTGGTTCAAGCATTCGGTTGCGGGATTTTCTCGTTTTTCATCCGGATTTTGGTACATTCTTTCCATTTTTACTTCTGAAATTATTATGTTTGGTATAGATCTCGTTATTTCTGTAGTTTTTATCATGATTAGTGAGTAGTTCATCCAAGCACTTGCTTGGTACGTTTTTACATGGATTAATGAAGTATTTGATGGTTTTGGTTGAAAAGTGTTTGATTCATTGATGTATTCTCGATTCATACGATTAATATGCGTAAAATCAGAATTGTAGTTGATATTCTAGCAATATTGTGATCATGATTATTGATTATTAATGCTGATTTTAATAAACTCAATCAAATTTAAGTGGTTTATTAATTGGTTGCTGTTTCTAGCATTATTGTGATTATGAGATGGTGATTAATTAATAAATTGTGAAATCATCGTATGCAAATTAATTCTTAGCAGTATTGTGATTATAGGATTAATTTAATCTTTGATTTCCTTAGAATTGATTGATGTTTATGCGGCTAAATTGAATATTTAGAGTTATTTCCGAGCGCTTGACGTGTAGACAGTTTTAATCTCTAAAAGCTAGATTTAGTTGACTTAATTGATCGTAAAAGACATTTATTGTTGATTTTCTAAAATTAATAGAAGATGTCCATGAATCGGTTTTACATCCAAGTTTCAAACTCTTAATCTTAAAAGATTTAAAACAGTTGGATTTAATTCTAACTTAATTTTCTTTGACCAAAAACATCTTAAGTGTTTTTACACAATTTTACTTCGTTAATCCTAAAAGACGTAATCAAGTGAGTGTTGCTTTTTAATATACATCTGATATAAATCTGTGCTAGTTTTTGGTCTTATAAATTGTCATAATCTGTTAGATAGCATAGTTTAAGTAATTAGGGTTATAAATCATCATCAACCCTTATAAATGGTTAGATATTAGTGATAATCTTAGTATCGGTATCTCGATCCTTAGTGCCGCTCCCTGAGTTCGATAATTCCCGAGGTCAGCTTCTAGCTATACTATCTACGACTGGTACACTGCCAGTGGTATTTGGTATAACTTAGGCTTTCTTCATTCTTTTGATTTAAATTGCCAAATCCGCGAAAGATCAATAATAAAGGGTTATTTGGGAATGATAACACACTAAATGATAGTTTTTAATGTGAGTTTCGGATGACGGTTCCGAATGTGGTAATAGTTTTATTTGTACAAATTAATGCTAATTTGTTAAAGAACATGTAATGATGATATGTTTATCATATGAAAATGTAACAGGTCCCTTGTGGTGTTGTTTAACCCACAGTGGGGTACTTTGTGATCCGGTTGAAAGCCCGAGTAGAAATAAAATTAATTGAAGTTAATTAACGCACCCACTGTGCGTACATATGATTTCACATGTTTATATCTGCTTCATGTTAGCTATTGCCTGCTGAGACATGAAGCTTCTTTATCGTTTGGAATTCTACTAACTTGCGTAGATTTAGATGCATATTCATACTTGTTGCATGTCCGTTCTTTTGTTGTGCATCTATCGATGGATCGGCGGGTCGCATCTGTTACTCCGATGATACTGCGCTATATGACCCGGAGCTGATCCCTCTGAGGTTCTGGTAGGTAGTAAGTCATCCCCGATGTTATGTCTGTCTCAGATTGTTGGTTTATATGCCGAGCTTTGGGCTCGTAGGAGCGACGACTCATGGGTGTCGTACTTTGTGTACGTGGAGAGTGCACGACGTGTGTCGTCGGTGCTACTCTTGTGGGCTTCATAAAGATTTATAAAATGCGTAAATCTGTGTATTCACTAAGCATTCGCTTACCCTCAGTTGTTGTATTTTTACAGGAAAAGGAAAATCTGCTGTCGGACCATCTAGTTAGGTCATTTGTGAAGTCTTGGAAGATATCTACTACACAATCGGTAAATGTGCTATGGGACCAATGTTGTAATATATATTCTGGATTTTGTAATAATAAATTGAGTATTTAGACTTAGTATTGGAACCTTGTAGCACCGTAGGGTGTTTGAAACTGTTGTATTATTTTATTATGTACTTTTATGCTTCCGCAATGTAATTTAAGTATTCTAATCATTATGTAACTTGTGTTTGGCGTATAATCCTGGGTGTTATGTAATTGTGGTTAAATGTGGCAAGGGTGTCACATCGAGATGGTATCAAAGCAGTAGTTTGAGATTCAAGTGTCCGTGAGGTCTTGGTCTCAAACATTAAGTGATGATATGTAGTGATTTTAAGTAATGATCTGAACTAACATAGGTTATGATCCAGTAATCATAAGAAGTTGACTATCATACGGGACAGGGTGGTGTCTTTAAATAAATGACATGTTACTAAACAAGTTATATGTTTGATATTTCAGAACATGTCTGGAGGAGGAATGAAACCCGAAGAAACTAGGGAAATGATGCTAGCCATGATGGCTGAGCAGAATAAGATGATTCAAGACCAGTTTCGGGCTCGAGATGAGGCCGAAGCTAAGAGAAGGGAAGACAAGAGAAAGAATAAGGAAAAAGAGGGGGGCAACAATGATGAACAAGATGACAATACTGGGTCATCTAATAAACCCAAAGGTTGTCGATTCAAGGACTTTAAGGGAAATGGTGCTGTGGAGTTTAATGGATTAGGGGATGCTGTTGCCGCACTTGAATGGATAACAGCAACCGAACGAACATTCCGAATCAGCGACTGTGCTGAGAAGGACATGGTTCGGTATGCTACTGCTATGTTCACGAACGATGCAATTATATGGTGGAATTCCATGGTTAACGCCTTAACCTTGGAAAAAGTGACTATTATGACTTGGGCTGAGTTCATTGACCTATTCAATCAGCAGTACTGTCCGGTTGATGAGCACCGAAGACTTGAGGCAAAGTTCATGACATTGATGCAGGGGACTAAGACTGTGTCCCAGTATGCTGTGGAGTTCACGAGGCTGAGTCTGTTTGCGCCTCATCAAGTTGATACCGAAGAAAAGAAAGTAACCAGGTTCGAGGCTGGTTTGCATATAGAGATTAGAAGAGTTATGAGCAACGTGCGATACACTACGTTTGCTGGCTTACTTGAGGCTGCCAGAAATGTAGAACAAATTCTGATCATGTCGGGTTACTCAATTGGGTCTGCTGCTGCTTCCACTAACCCAACACAGCCGTCACCGTCGAAGCGCCAACGTGAAGGGGGATATTCTGGTTCTGCTCGATCATCGCAGTATTCACCACAGTAGTCTTATCGCCGATCATCTGGGTCTTCTGGTCGTGCTCGTGCCTACTTCATCAACACCGAGCCGTGATATTGTAATAAGTGTCACTTGGAACATTTCGGCAAGTGCACTAATGGATGCGCTTGCTTTTGCTGTGGAGAGTTGGGTCATTTTCAGAATGAGTTCCCAAGGAAAGCTGATGCTTGCCATAAGTGTGGTGTATGGGGGGCATTACAGTAGGAATTGCAGAAAGAATGATCCAGCTGCTGCTGCTCCATCTTCAACCCGATCATCTGGGGATCTAGTGGTGGTTCAGTCAACCGCCGGAACCAGCCACAAAGGGCACCGGCTCGTGCATTTCAGATTACCGCAGAGGAGGTGGTTACTGATATGTTTATCGGCAACTCTTTGCCTGCAAGAGTGTTATTTGACTCGGGTGCCAATAGATCTTTTGTATGTATCATGTTTGTGCAACAACTGTCTATGCCTCTATCTAAGTTGTCTGCTATACTTGACATAGAAACTGCTAGCAACACTCTAGTCAAAGTAGATCACGTATACCGTAACTGCACATTAGTGATTGAAGATGTAGTCTTCAATTTGGACCTGATTCCTATTGAATTCAGTGAGTTTGATGTAATAGTTGGGATAAACTGGTTAATTGAGAATGAAGCTCATATAGTGTGTAAGAAGCGTATGATAAAGATAACTACTCCGGAGGGGCGTGAAATCTGTATATATGGGGATAGGAGAAGCGGGGATCTATGTTTGTCGACAATTGCAAAAGCCCGAAAGCTTGTTGCAAAGGGGTGTGACGCCTACCTGGCATATGCTATTGATGCCAAGGCTGAGAAGAAGACTGTGGCCGATGTGCCTGTTGTATCACAATTCCCGGATGTGTTTCCGGAAGACTTGTCTTGCGTGCCGCCTGAGAGACAAGTGGAATTCCATATTGATTTGATCCCTGGAGCTGCACCGGTAGCTCGTTCTCCGTATCGCCTTGCTCCTACAGAGATGCAAGAAATGATGAAACAACTCCAGGAGTTGTTGGATAAGGGCTTCATTCGATCGTGTTGATCACCGTGGGGAGCTCCAGTATTGTTTGTTAAAAAGAAAGATGGCACGATGAGGATGTGCATTGATTACCGGGAGCTGAATAAGCTGACTATTAAGAACAAGTATCCGTTGCCGAGGATAGACGATTTGTTTGATCAGCTACATGGGGCAAGTGTGTTCTCTAAAATTGATTTGAGATCAGGGTACCATCAGTTGAAAGTAAGAGAAGAGGATGTGCCTAAAACAACGTTCAGAACTCGGTATGGGCATTACGAGTTTCTGGTCATGCCTTTCGGGTTAACCAACGCCCCGATTGTTTTTATGGATTTAATGAACAGAATGCGTAAATCTGTGTATTCACTAAGCATTCGTTTACCCCTCAGTTGTTGTATTTTTACAGGAAAAGGAAAATCTGCTGCCGGACCATCTAGTTAGGTCATTTGTGAAGTCTTGAAAGATATCTACTACACAATCGGTAAATGTGCTATGGGACCAATGTTGTAATATATATTCTGGATTTTGTAATAATAAATTGAGTATTTAGACTTTGTATTAGAACCTTGTAGCACCGTAGTATTATGTACTTTTATGCTTCCGTAATGTAATTTAAGTATTCAGATCATTAAAATTTGTGTTTGGCGTATAATCCTGGGTGTTATGTAATTGTGGTTAAATGTGACAAGGGTGTCACAATTATATATATATATATAGGGTTGGGTTCCGGTAAGAACCCTTGTTACCGTGAGAACGTGAGAACCACTCCAAAATGCACAAATTTGTACATCAAATGCACAAATATTAAAATTGAAAATTTTACTTAAAATCAGTATTAGTCTTAAATATCAATAAATATCATAATCTAACACTAAATTACATTCATTGAATTATAAACTAAATGCATAAATTTGAACATCAAATGCCCAAATTTTCTTAAATGCACAATTCGTACATAAAATGGATAAATTATAGCACGGGATACGTAAATTTTTACATGAAATGCATAAATTTATCGAAAATATTTAATTTTAGTATCAAATGCACAATTTTATACAGTGGATGCACAAATTTTAGAGTGGTTCTCAGGTTCTCACGAAATATAGGGGTTCTCATGTGAACCCAATCATATATATATATATATATATATATATATATATATATATATATATATATATATATATGTGTGTGTGTGTGTGTGTGTGTGTGTGTGTGTGTGTGTGTGTGTGTATGTCTGTGTGTGCGCATCAATCATCAAGATTTTGTATTGTGATTATTGTTGTATCATAAACTAACATCTACCTAAAATATTGTGAAGACTTAGAACGCGACAAGATTTAGTACTGATGCCAACTTTATCAAATAAGGCAAAAGGAACGAACTTGAATTTACAAACAATTATGTAAACAATATTGATGACGATTTTCCTGACGTTCTTTGAAAGGAAAAGATTTCAAAGTATGGGAATGTCACAAGTGTTGTGATTATATATGATGATCATAGATCAAGGAATCAACAATATAAAATAATTAATTAGATTCATTTTCTTGGTTTTTCAAAAAGGTTTTGAATCAATACTTTTTACGGGGTAATTCCCAGAAACGGTTTGTTGGAATGCTTTCATGAAAGCCACAACAGAAGCATCTTACGACGCACTTGTAAAAAACAAAAACCAAATGTCTTGTTTTATTTAGCATGTGATATTCCTGTCTATTCTTCCTCTTTTCATTATCCCACATGCACCCCAATAATTTCATAATTCCAACCCATATAATTGAATTTGAAATTTTACAAATCAAACACATAACAAAACTGAAATCCTGACACTTTTAAGTCTCGTCATAACATAATACTTTCATTTTTAAATCCTATCATATCAAACTTATGCAATTCAAATGATACCAGTGAATACAACGGTACCTAGAATACTTGAGTATTAGGTTGTGTATACAAATTAGAAAAACCATGTAAATGCACATTTAAGTACCAGTTAGAATACTTGAAAGCGTAGTAGTAAATGGGTGAGAAGAAGGAATGTGTAATGGAGGTTGATGATGACAAATCTGAGCTTTCTTTCTTTCCCTTGATCATCATATAAAATCAAATCACTTGTGACCTCCCATATTTTGAAATCTTATTCTTTTAAAGAACTCTCGGAAAATTCATCATCAAAATTTTTTACATTAGTGTTTGTAATTCAAGTCTTTCATTTTGCTTTTCTTAATAAAGTTGACACAGTTTTAAACCTTATTGCATGGCTCATACTGCAAGTCATTGCATTCTACATAGTTTTCGGTTTTTAGAGAACACTAGTCGCCTTTCACAAGTATTAAATTACTTTTACAAGTAATCATCTTTAACTATATATATATATATATATATATATATATAAAGAGAGAGAGAGAGGGGGGGTTCAATGGAAAACCACAATGCACCACCACAAATGCATCAATATACCCTCACGATGCATCAAAATCCGGCGTCAGGCATCAAATTTCCTGCTTGATGCATCACCTTATTTACGATCATGCCACCGCGTTTTTCATGAAATGCACCAAATCGGACAGTTATGCGTAGGTTTTCATAGTTTTCAGGTGCATAGTGGTTTTCCATTGAACCCACCACTATATATATATATATATATATATATTATATACACATACATATACTCTGTGTGTGATTGTTGTTGTATAAAAACTAACATCTACCTAGAATATTGCAAAGACTTAGAACGCGACAAGATTTAGAACTGATGTCAACTTTATCAAAAAAAGGCAAAAGGAAAAGAACTTGAATTTACAAACAATTATGTAAACAATATTGATAACGATTTTCCTGACGTTCTTTGAAAGGAAAAGATTTCAAAGTATGGGAAGGTCACAAGTGTTGTGATTATATATGATGATCATTGATCAAGGAAAATCAACAGGGTCAGATTTGTCAATTAAGGAGCATATAATCGAGGCTCTATATTAATGGTTCGTTAATTTGATCTTATATAATAGTATAAAATAATTAATTAGATTCATTTTCTTGGTTTTTCAAAAAGGTTTTGAATAACACTTTTTACGAGGTAATTCCCAGAAACGGTTTGTTGGAATGCTTTCATGAAAGCCACAACAGAAGCATCTTACGACGCAATTGTAAAAAACAAAAACCAAATGTCTTGTTTTATTTAGCATGTGATATTCCTGTCTATTCTTCCTCTTTTCATTATCCCACCTGCACCCCAATAATTTCATAGTCCCAACCCATATAACTGATTTATAAAAAATTGAATTTGAAATTTTACAAATCAAACACATGAAAAAACTGAAATCCTGACACTTTTAAGTCTCGTCATAACCTTATACTTTCATTTTTAAATCCTATCATATCAAACTTATGCAATTTAAATGATACCAGTGATTACCTAGAATACTTGAGTATTAGGTTGTGTATACAAATTAGAAAAACCATGTAAATGCACATTTAAGTACCAATTAGAATACTTGAAAGCGTAGTAGTAAATGGGTGAGAAGAAGGATTGTGTAATGGAGGTTGATGATGACAAATCTGAGCTTTCTTGATTTCCCTTGATTATCATGTAAAATCAAAACACTTGTGACCTCCCATATTTTGAAATCTTTTTCTTTTAAAAAACTCTCGGTCGGAAAATTCATCATCAAAATTTTTTACATTAGTGTTTGTAATTCAAGTCTTTCATTTTGCTTTTCTTAATAAAGTTGGCACAGTTCTAAACTTTATTGCATGACTCATACTGCAAGTCATTGCATTCTATATAGTTTTCGGTTTTTAGAGAACACAAGTCGTCTTTTATATGTATTAAATTACTTTTACAAGTAATCCGGGGGGAGGGGGGGGTTCAAAGGAAAAGCACAGTGCATGTTAAAACTTGTGAAAACCGCACTGCACCACCACAAATGCATCAATATACCCTCATGATGCATCAAAATCCCGCGTGAGACATCAAATTTCCCGCGTGATGCATCACCTTATTTACGATCATGTAACCGCGTTTTTCATGAAATGCACCAAATCGGACGGTTATGCGTAGGCTTCCATAGTTTTCAAGTGCATAGTGGTTTTCCATTGAACCCACCACTATATATGTATATGTGTGTGTGTGTGTGTGTATATATATATATGTGTGTGTGTGTGTGTGTGTGTGTGTGTGTGTGTGTGTGTGTGTGTGTGTGTTAGTGTTTCTTCAACATGGAAATCATGAAGATTTTGTATTGTGATTGTTGTTGTATGAAAACTAACATCTACCTAGAATATTGCAAAGACTTGAAATAGTGAGTTGCGCGACAAGGTTTACAAATGTTGCCAACTTTATCAAGAAAGACAAAAGGAAAGAACTTGAATTTACAAACATTTATGTAAACAATATTGATGAAGTTTTTCCCGACGTTCTTTGAAAGGAAAAGATTTCAAAGCATGGGAAGGTCACAAGTGTTGTGATTATATATGACGATCATTCATCAAGGAAAATCAACATGGTTCAGATTTGTCAATTAAGGAGCATAATCGAGGCTCTATATTAATGGTTCGTTACTTTGATCTTACATAATAGTATGAAATAATTATTTAAAATTAATACTGTGTACCATGTAATTCCCAGAAACAGTTTGTCGGAAGGCTATGATGAAATCCACAACAGATGCATATTACGACGCACTTGTCAAAACAGAATCCAAATGTCTATTTGTGAGAAATTTTGCTACATCTGTGAATGAATGCAAAGGATGTCGGTCAATGTTTGGTTTGCCCTTCATATCATGTTTGGTAGAAAAACAATATATCCAATTTTATTTAGCATTTGATATTTCTATCTATTATTCCTCTTTTCATTATCGCACATGCACCCCAATAATTTCATAATTGCAACCCACATAACTGATTTTATAAAAAAAATTGAAATCCTACAAACCAAACAAGTAACCAAAACTTAAATCCAGACACTTTTAAATCTTGTGACATCATAAGTCTTTCATTTTAAAATTCTATCATATCAAACTTCTACAATTCAAATGATACATCAATGAACACGATAGGTAGAATACTTAAGTATTTGGTTATGTATACAAATTAGAAAAACCGTGTAAATGCACATTTAAGCACCAATTAGAAACCAACACGAAATGGTACATTAACTTCTTATGCAAAACTTTAAATGTGTATTAATTTAAAACAATTTTACAAAGTTATAGCTAGTTTTGTCAAACATACCCTTCAAACAGCTTTCCGTAGAAGAGTTTTTGAGAGCTTTCAAATCCGAATCAAAAGCTTAAACTCCTATCAACCAAATAGAGCTTTTGAGTTTGAGCTTGAGCTTTCAAAAATCAATAGCTGAAACTCCTAAAAGCTCGCAGAAGCCTCCTTGCTGTTTGAATCCATTATAAAATTCTAAAAATCAAAGAGCAATAATCTTTCATAATTCATGCATTACATTCTTTTGACCAAACAGATTCCACAAACATGTTTTTATTCCATCCAATAAATCAAACCAAACACTACAACATTTACCTTTTCCTTGTACCAAGTTTAACACCAACGGTACTGTGATTTCTTCATCAGGCAATGCTACTACAAGCCGAGCTCCGACTCGGACCAACCTTTTCACCATTGCTAAAGCTTTCAGATTCCCATCCGCAATAAACGCTTCGACCATCTTCTCGCCAATCTCCCTCCCTTTATCCTCGTCATCAGTAACCGCCACAGCAGTCGGCCCTGCTCCGCTGATCGTACACCCATATGCCCCTGCCTCCAATGCTGCCCTTCTCCTTTCCATTATCGTACAAAGCCTTTCCGAGCCCAATAATTTCTGATTCCAGCCCTGCTGTGTGATGCAGTTAACTTCCTACCAAAAATCTCATTAACGGCAATAGCAGCGGCCGAGGGGAAGTCCCTTTTCTAGGGATAAAGAGAGGCCGACGGATCAGATGTTGAGCATCTTCATGACGGATATAGCAGCAATACCAGCACAGTTCTAGATAGGGTTTTTGCTTAGTTTATTGGCAGAGTTACCTGTCCCAGTAATTTGAGAGATTGAGACCTCGCCGGGGTGGACTTGGGGATCGATTTTGACGGTGACATGATCTCCGATTCCATCTACTGCACAACCGAGAGAAAGTCGAACCCAGGGTCAAGATTGGCTTTAAATTATCATTGTATATTAAATTAATATTAGATGTAATTAAAATATTAAATGCAATAACATAAATTCAATTATTTAAATTTAATAATTAATTATTCAATATAATTTATCAATATATTACATTAATCTAATAATTTAATCAATGTATTCTAAGTTTTTTGTATAAATTATATAACTAATGTAATTTAATATTTCAGTTTAGAGATTTCAAACATTTTATTTTATAAAACAAACGGTCTTCAATTTACGGACTTCAAACTTCAAGACCACCTTTAATATTTCAAAAGTTTCAGATTTAAAATTTTATGCCTGAGTTAATACATATGAAAAATAAAATAAGAAAGAAATAAAATAAATTTTTAAGACAACAATCGACTATAACCCACAATCGTATCTAAAGATTCAATAGCCAACACCCACTCTTTGTATGGACTGAAAGGTAAGTATTGAGCAGGAAAACATTAGCAATGTACCATTAGTCGGTCACTCGGTTGCACAATCTGCAGACACTAAATGGCAGCCCGAAGCCTCACCAATACACAGCCCAATTTATTCCGACCTGAGATAATAAGCTCATGAGCTTGGTCTTACTTCACTGTCGAGAAACGAAAGAAGACTTCCATCTCCAAGTTTAACTCAGACGTAGCTCCCTTCTTTTTGGGTGTGAAGACATATAAAATTGAAATGCATCACGTAGAAATTTGAAATGCATCACGTAGAAATTGATGCATCACGCGGGAATTTGATGCATCACATGGAAATAATGATGTATTACGGGGGAATTGTGATGCGTTTGTGGTGGTGCATCGAGGTTCTTCAAGGTTCTTCGATGCATGGAGATTCTCCATTGAACTCACCTATACATATATATATATATATATATATATATATATATATATATATATATATATATATATATATATATATATATATATTTGTTGGTTTATTAAAGGATTTAGACAAATTTATTTATTAACAATATCAATGGTTTATAAAGAATAAACATATAAAATAAATCAGATTTATATATTATATTATGGGGTTAATTATGAAAAACAAACAACATGTTTTCACGTTTTTTTGGCGTTTTCGTCCATCCATGTTATTTTTTCCATAAAAAATCTCAAATTAATTTTTTTCTTTTGGTTTAGTGAAATTTGAATATTAGAGTCCGATTAGGATTTGTCAACCGGAGTTTTAAAAACTGAAAAATCGGGTTCTATTGTTTAAATTTCACTAAACCACAAAGAAACAAATTAACCTGAGAATTTTTATGGAAAAAAATAACATGCAAAGACAAAAACGTAAGAAATATGAAAACATGTTGGTTTTTTTTACATAATAAACCCTATATCATTTGTATATTTCTACGTTTATTTGGTTATTTATTGGGTTGATTGACGGGTCGGGTCGGATTAAGATCCGGTTTCTTTCCTTTTCCTTTTGTCCTCCCTTTTCTCGGGCACACACCCACGCACACAACTCAAGCACACTCTCGCTCTCCTGCTCTCTCTTTGCTCTTTGTCTCATCGGCCGCCACTGCCGTCACTCACCGGCAACCACCAACCGAGCCTCCTGACTCTCTATCTCCCCATCTCTCTCTCGCTCTCTCTCATCCCTGCTCTGACGGCCCTCGCAACCAACGGTAGCTGCCTAACCCTAATGTCGCTGCCGCCACCGTCACAACTCCATCACCGCCACCGCTCTGCCTCACAGGTCACACAACTCCCACTCTCCCTCGGTGCTCACCTCAACTTACCACCTCACTCACTCACGACTGCTGCCACACTCTCGGATCTCTCTCGTCTACTGCAACCATGGCCATTGTTGCGTTCCTGGTGTAGCCACCAAAACCACCAAAACCTAGTTTCCAGGTTTGGTCTCTCTTTTTTTTACGTTAATATTATCGTTTAGGTGACAAGATCTCGATTTCCTTTCTGATTTCACAAATTATAACGACACAATAACAACTAATAACAAATACATGAAGTATAGAACGATTTTGGTACCTTGATGTGAACGAAACCGTGACCAATTGTTTGATTGCTACTGCTTTTCTCGAAGTACACTTGAATGGCTAGTTAGGGTTTTGTTGCTGAATTATTGTCTAAGCCACTCTGATTTGTTATTTAAGCATATGTATGGCACATTTTGTTGCTTCTCATGTGTTTTGATTTGTTGGTTATTGTAAACATCTTTTTTAGTTTTGATGCTTATACTATTTTCTTGTGAAATAGATATATACATTTTCGATTTTGTTTTAAATGAAATAGATAAATGCAGTTTTAGTTTTTAAAAGAATTGTTCGACTCATACGGAGAATAGAAAATAGATAACAAAGCATGAGATGTTGTTGACATGTCCTTCGTGTGTTATTTGTCTCCCTCTTTTCCATGATTTGTCTTCTTCGTCTCCTCATTTGGAGATGTTTTTATTATGTGGGTTATATTATTTATGCCATGAATATGAGTTTAATACTTTAATATACTTTGAATATGTGCAAAAACCATGCATTAATTAAAAAAAGAACTGAAGTAAATCAATGAATTGCCTCGTTTGTATAATTCATTCTCATCTATACTACTTAATATTAAAAGAAATCGATCCTATTTGAAGCACAAAATCAAGTGCAAAACAAACCTATACATATCTATGCAACGAAATCTACTATGTAAACAAGGAAACCGACTTTGAAATATGCAAATCCGACAACTACCATATAAGATAATTTGCAAAGAAGATCCAAACAAACTAACAACTATCATATAAATGCAAGATGATTTGAGAAGGCAATAAACTTTTCACATATAACAAAACAACTATAGACTAAATCCAACAAGTATACAAGACTTAGGCATCAAGTCACGAAACAAATCTATCATTCTATGAGAAACAAGTCACAACACAAAATCAAGTCACAACAAAATCTATACATTTAACGAAGTATCATATAGATATAGCTTTTCATTCAACAAACTATCACATAATTCGACAATGTGGATTCACAACAACCAATCGTGTTTTTAAAATAAAAAAGAGAAGGAAGAAGAAAAAGAAATCGTGTTTTTACCTTGACAGGGGACTGGAGAAGCAGTGCCGCAGTGAAGGAGGAAGGCGCAGAAGTTCACCGAAAAAGAGGAGAACGGCGGCGCAGGGGACGGGGACGGGGACGGTGACGGTGACGGTGACGGCGGAGGCGCAGGGGACGGGGACCGGGACGGGGACGGGGAAGGGGAAGTCGGCGGCGGAGGGGAGGGGGACGGCGAAGGCTGTGGAGGCGTGCAATCACATTTGATATCCAAAATTTGTCAATTAATCACATTTTATACATATTAAACAACCTTTAAACTAGTTGAATACCCGTGCCTTATTCGGGTGGTGTGCAATCACATAAAATATTTTTAATTGAATAATGACACAATTAAAATGTACTTTATTTGAGAAAAATATATATCTTTTACGGAAAAATTATTTTTCTTAATCATGAATATTAATTATTGCAGAAAATTATATTCATGTCTATACATATCTAGTTCAACACATGTGAGTTAATCAAGAGACTAATTTTTATTAAAAACGTGTATTATTATTATTATTATGAAGTATATATAGTAAAAGAAACTAATTATAATTTAAGATAAAATCAAAACCCGTCATTTCTTATAGAAATAAAAATACATGCGTATGTCTAATCCACTTTTTCACATTTGGATATACAATTTATTATAATTATTTATATTTTCAGTTTGTCGGTTTATTTTGATCAACATTCAAATATTAATTTTATTGTAATACCAACTATATTCAATTATACATACTTGTTTTCTATTTTATTTATTATATTTTGCTCGGAAAGAATCAAGTTAATTTTATTAATTTGGTTGTCTGATTAAATATTTTACTATTTTCCTATTGTTTTTTATACACAGTAATATTTTTTTTGTCATCCATTACAATAAACACGTATTTATGGAATTGTCGTAAGAAGTATTGAAATTATTATTATTATTATTATTATTATATATAAATAATTAACACACACAATATGTATGGTTCAGAAGGGTAGCACTCATTATGCAGCGCACCAGAAGGTACTACATTTAAAAAAATTAAAATTTTTTATTTAACATTTTTAATTAACATTACAAAGATGAGATGTAAATTTCACATACATTCACATCTCCTAACTCATTAAAATTGATGTAAAATTACACTTACATAAATCTGCATTTATGTGAACGTACATGTATGCATAATTTTATTCACTTAAAATGTGTGAGTATGCGTAAATTTATTTATCAACAAAATTATTTTAAATAACGATTCCTTCTGGTGCGCTGCATAGTACTTGAAGTTACATAATGACATTCGTGCGTTGCTCGGGTGACGTGTTTCAAAATTAATATTTTGTTCATTAAAGAATGACACCGATAAAAATATATTTTATTTAGGAAAACTATACATTATTTGTGAAGAAAAAATTACCTATTTTCACCGTGAGTATTACCACACACAATTATTTTTGAGTTTTATACATATCTAGTATAAGACACGTGCGCTGATCTGGAAACTAATTTTTAACTAGTTGAATACCCGTGCGTTGCCCGGGTGACGTCTTTCAAAATTAAAATTTTTTAATTAAACTGTCACATGATAAAGTTATATTTTATTTATAAAAATATATATTTTTCATAATTAAACATGTTAAAATGACTAATTTTGGTAAAATTTAGTTAAAATAAGTATTGCTGAAATTTAGTTAAAATAAGTAATGTTGATGACATAGGTTTTATAATAAAAATATTTGACTTACTAATTGTGTTACTTTACAAATATCATTAATAGACAAAAAAACACCTGAATTTCTCCTTGATTTTCTTCTTCAATGGAAACTTGAGATGGATTTTTGCTTTCATCATCCATAGAATTTGATTTTTTTGATCCACCATTTGTGTAATTCATATCCTGCAAAATGATAATCAAAATGATGATAAACAATATAAAATTTTTCCGTTTAAAGAATATAAAAATAATCTATTTTATTGATTAGTGAAAGAAGATTAAAGAAGTTACTTTATTTTTCGCTGACAACTTAATGCAGATTTTTTTTGCACTGAACATACGTTGAATTCATTTCTGTCATTGACTACGTATATATATACTAATATAAGTTCCAGATTTTTTGGGATTTTCTATTTTTGGGCTTTATCTTTAATTATAATTAGCAGATAAATACCAGTTTGAATACATCCTTAAAAATATGAATTTAGGTTTATCTGCAGTATAATAAATAAGATTATTTATTATAGGAATATAGTTTCTTATTTGTTTGATTTCACATTGTTTCGTAGTTTTTTTAATTAATTATTATACGTTTTTTTAATTAATATCTTCTAGAACGAATAATTATTTTTATGTGTAAATTTTTGAAGTAATGATATATATAAATATTGTATTACACACACACACAGATATATATATATATATATATATATATATATATATATATATATATATATATATATATATATATAAGATTACTAAGTTTTTAGGTTTTTAAAAGGATTAATTAAGATCAACACGTTTCATATATGTTATATGACTGCAAAATTATGTTTTGGCCGATATGATTGGAGTTGGACTCGAGTTGATACTTATGTGGGTTGTGAATACTCTAAATGAATGTTTAACTGTAAGTAAAAATGAAGAAATAGTTCATGTAGCTCATGATTGGAGAGAATATTCATAACATTGGCTACACAAAAAGCAGTAAATAAAATTGGATGTGTTGAAGTGGATATATCTTATCATAATGTATCAAGCTGTTGTATGCACATTTCATTAAAACACAACTATCACTACCGTTTTCTTGTTGACCTAGAAATGTGATTTTATGTATCCACCTATACTATTTAATCAGGTTGTCCTGATTAAATTTCATGTTTAACTGTAAGTAAAAATGAAGAAATAGTTCATGTAGCTCATGATTGGAGAGAATATTCATAACATTGGTTAGACAAAAAGCAGTAAATAAAATTGGATGTGTTGAAGTGGATATATGTCATCATAATGTATCAAGCTGTTGTATGCACATTTCATTAAAACACAACTATTACTATCGTTTTCTTGTTGACCCAGAAAATTTGATTTTATGTATTATTGTTTTCTGTAGTGCCTTAACAGCTCTGGAAGCGACATTGGCAAGTGCCAATTTTACATGGATACGCTGTCCGATTGCAAAATGAATTCAGACCTGAGAATATAAGTCTGTTATAAACTTGAACTCTCATTTAATTTTGTAGTTTTCTATAAGGTGTTGGCCTCTGTTGATATTTTACTGAAATTCATTATTAGACCACATGGTGAAAGTTACTACATACTAATGCTCTAATTGTTTTGCTGGTTATGCAGTTAACAATATAAAAGATCAAGTGCCAGGAAGAAAACCAATTGATGAAAGAGAAAAATATGGGGCCCTGAACCCATAATAATTTGATCATAAGGTGAGAAATATGTATCCATCCTGTTTAAATAATGCTACGTTTTTAACTATCACTACCGTTTTCTTGTTGACCTAGAAAATTTGATTTTATGTATCCATTGTTTTCTAGTAGTGCCTTAACAGCTCTGGAAGTGACATTGGCAAGTGTCAATTTTACATGGATATGCTATCTGAGTGCAAAATGAATTCAGGACTGAGAATATAAGACAGTTCTTAATTTGAACTCTCATTTAATTTTGTAGTTTTATATAAGGTGCTCGCCTCTGTTGATATTTTACTGAAATTCATTTGTCAGACCACATGGTGAAAGTTACTACATACTAATGCTCTAATTGTTTGCTGGTTATACAGTTAACAATATAAAAGATCAAGTGCCAGAAAGAAAACCAATTGATAAAAGAGAAAAATTTGGGGCCCTGAACCCATAATAATTCGATCATAATGTGAGAAATATGTATCCATCATGTTTAAATAATGCTACGTTTTTAATATTATACTGGTATAAGATCCAGATTTTTTCTGGTTAAAATAATATATTTCTGGTTTATATATCGAAAATTATGTATGTTTCTGGTTTAAATAATGCTACATTTTTTTCTGGTTAAAGTAATATATTTCTGGTTAAATAAATCCAGATAAATAGCAGTATGTAGGCTTAAAAATCTAAAATTATGTATATTTCTGGTTTAAATAATGCTACATTTTTTCTGGTTAAAATAATATATTTTTGGTTTAAATAATTCCATATATTTTTGGTTTAAATAATTCCAGATAAGGAGCAGTAATGTAGGCTTAAAAATCTGAATTATAGCCCATCATAGCTTGCCAAATCAGCATTAAAAATAGGAATTTCTACCAATAATATTGTGCCATGTGAGCAGCTTAAAAATCGGAATTATAGCCCATCATAGCTTGCCAAATCAGCATTAAAAATAGGAATTTCTACCAATAATATTGTGCCACGTGAGCATTATTCTCACTGCTCCGTCGGCAATATATATATATATAATTAGGAAAACGTGTATTAGAATGAAGTCTATAGAGAGAAAAAACTGATTACTATACACGATAAAATGAAAATATATCATTTCCACATCGAATAGTATGCAAATACATATTTGTAAAGTATTAATTATAATATCATAACACAATATATAATAACAATATATTCAAACTAATAAATATGCTACAATTATTTTATTACATTATTTTATTACACACCTTAGTAATTAATATTTATTAAGTTTTGCTTACAATTCTTGTTCGATGAAATCAAATATCTTTTTTAATTGTTATTATTCAAATTGGTGTGTTAGTACTTAGTTATATTATTTTCTCTATGATTTAATTGATTGTCAAATGAATATAACTTTATTGTGTCTATTTTAATTTTAATAAAATTCTTAATTTAACTTAGCTAAAAAACATCAGTTAAATAATAAGCCATTAGATATATATTTAGTCAAATTTAGGTTATGTTCTGATTTAATATATATTTTTAGTGAATGCAATCACATAAATAATTTAATTAATAATGTAAGTGCAAATAATTAATTAATTTGTCAATAAAATATTACCTTAAGGTTTGGTCCTTATTGTATAATTATTGTAATAATTGTTAGTTAATCTATTTAGACTTGTACCAACTATATACATATATATATATATATATATATATATATATATATATATATATATATATATATATATATATATATATATATATATATATATATATATATATTTGTTGGTTTATTAAAGGATTTAGACAAATTTATTTATTAACAATATCAATGGTTTATAAAGAATAAACATATAAAATAAATCAGATTTATATATTATATTATGGGGTTAATTATGAAAAACAAACAACATGTTTTCACGTTTTTTTGGCGTTTTCGTCCATCCATGTTATTTTTTCCATAAAAAATCTCAAATTAATTTTTTTCTTTTGGTTTAGTGAAATTTGAATATTAGAGTCCGATTATGATTTGTCAACCGGAGTTTTAAAAACTGAAAAATCGGTATCTATTGTTTAAATTTCACTAAACCACAAAGAAACAAATTAACCTGAGAATTTTTATGGAAAAAAATAACATGCAAAGACCAAAACGTAAAAAATATGAAAACATGTTGGTTTTTTTTTACATAATAAACCCTATATCATTTGTATATTTCTACGTTTATTTGGTTATTTATTGGGTTGATTGACGGGTCGGGTCGGATTAAGATCCGGTTTCTTTCCTTTTCCTTTTGTCCTCCCTTTTCTCGGGCACGCACACAACTCAAGCACACTCTCGCTCTCCTGCTCTCTCTTTGCTCTTTGTCTCATCGGCCAGCGCCTGCCACTGCCGTCACTCGGCAACCACCAACCGAGCCTCCTGACTCTCTATCTCCCCATCTCTCTCTCGCTCTCTCTCATCCCTGCTCTGACTCCTGGCCCTCGCCACCAACGGTAGCTGCCTAACCCTAATGTCGCTGCCGCCACCGTCACAACTCCATCGCCGCCACCGCTCTGCCTCACACAGGTCACACAACTCCCACTCTCCCTCGGTGCTCACCTCAACTTACCACCTCACTCACTCACGACTGCTGCCACACTCTCGGATCTCTCTCGTCTACTGCAACCATGGCCATTGTTGCGTTCCTGGTGTAGCCACCAAAACCTAGTTTCCAGGTTTGGTCTCTCTTTTTTCTTACGTTAATATTATCGTTTAGGTGACAAGATCTCGATTTCCTTTCTGATTTCGCAAATTATAACGACACAATAACAACTAATAACAAATACATGAAGTATAGAACGATTCTGGTACCTTGATGTGAACGAAACCGTGACCAATTGTTTGATTGCTACTGCTTTTCACGAAGTACACTTGAATGGCTAGTTAGGGTTTTGTTGCTGATTTATTGTCTAAGCCACTCTGATTTGTTATTTAAGCATATGTATGGCACATTTTGTTGCTTCTCATGTGTTTTGATTTGTTGGTTATTGTAAACATCTTTTTTAGTTTTGATGCTTATACTATTTTCTTGTGAAATAGATATATACATTTTCGATTTCGTTTTAAATGAAATAGATAAATGCAGTTTTAGTTTTTAAAAGAATTGTTCGACTCATACGGAGAATAGAAAATAGATAACAAAGCATGAGATGTTGTTGACATGTCCTTCGTGTGTTATTTGTCTCCCTCTTTTCCATGATTTGTCTTCTTCATCTCCTCATTTGGAGATGTTTTTATTATGTGGGTTATATTATTTATGCCATGAATATGAGTTTAATACTTTAATATACTGTGAATATGTGCAAAAACCATGCATTAATTAAAAAAAGAACTGAAGTAAAAAAACAAAAAAAAAATCTAGGGCAGGATAAGAGTGTCACCTTCAATTGTGATATGCTTCGATGTAAGATGAGATGAAATAGATTTCGAATTCATAAACTGTGGCGTTTGAAGTGCTTGCAGGTATGCTTATATGTGGATTAATTTAGTCAATTTATAGCATAAAAGCTGATCTAGAAATTAGGTAGTTTGTTGTAATTTGAAATTTTTTATCATCTCTCTTTTTTGAAACATTTTGGATGTTTGGATGAGTTTTGGTGTTTAAAGATTTTGTTAGTCTGGCGTAATATTTGGATGATTCTTTAAACCAGAAGTGAAAAAATTATCTTATCTTAGATATTATCTTATCGAACAGTGGCATATATGTTTCTTAATACCGTGACTAAACATGATATTTAATTATCCATTTTTTTTCTGATTCTTAGTTATATCCAGCAGATGTTTTTTTTTATATCAGCAGATGTTTTTTTTATATGTATCCATGCGGTTAGGATATCCAGCACGCAGCAGTAATCAACACAGCAGCAAGCAATCAACACCGGTACATGTTTGAAACCTTTTTTCTGCATTTTTAGTTAGGAGTATTATCCATCATATTGTTATCCAATGGATAAATATCCCTTCTTTTCTTCAAGTTTGAATATTTTTGTTTTCTCGGTTGTATCCAGTTTTTTTTTTCCTGTTGCATTTTCTGAATTATAACCAATCCCAAATCAGCCTAAAAAATCTGAATTATCCATTTTTTTCCCTGATTCTTAGTTATATCCATTAGATGTTTTTTCAATGTATCCATGGAGTTAGGATATCCAGCAGGCAGCAGTAATTATTTGAAACCTTTTTCTCTGCATTTTTAGTTAAGAGTGTTATGCAATAGATAAAATATCCCTTCTTTTCTTATATTTGGTTATATCCAACAGTCAAGTTTGAATATTTCTGTTTGTATCCAGATGGATAATTTTTTTTTTCCTGTTGCATTTTCTGAATTTTGTGAACTTTTTTTATGATATTTTTTGCTTTAAAAGATATGAAAATAAATGAGGAGATTTAAATAATTTTTAACTGATGATTAATTAAATTGTAAACTTATTTTTTTGAAATTACATTAATAGTTGTCAAATGCTTATCGTGTTATAGTAACGCTAAAACAAACTGAAGTTGTAAAATTATAAGTACATAAGAAAACAAAGGGATAATGCTTTTACTAAAAATGTGAGTATTTTTATTTATATTCTACTTTAAGGTTTAAAAAATATTTTATAGAAAGATCATATAATAATCAAGTCAGAAGAACTAACTAATTAAAGTATATTGAGTTAATAACTAATAACATCATGTTTAGTTATTTGAAAACAACATGAATAAAAAATTAAATTCTAAATTACTTCCATCATTGAAATTCGTAGTACTTGATAAACAATGTATGAAAGATGAAGTCAACATACCTTTGCCTACAAAATGCTTTTAAACAACTCAAGATCAGTGAAGTAGTTGATGGTCAATAGCTATCACACAAACACACATGATAGTTATAAACTTTAAACTTTAAACAAAAAGATCTTGAATACTATATAAGCAGCTTCTCAAAAAGTATTAGTGTTAATAATACTTTTACATTTTAACCTGTCTATGTAGGCTTTTATTTAATCTAATAGCTTTTATGATATTCAATAGTTTACATCTATTTTAACATTCTATTATCGGAAAGTCAAATGTAAATAATCCCGACTCTACATTTATTATATGTTTTTTTGAGGTCTTTTATGGATTGGACTAAATGTAATTCTAGTTTACAAGATATTGACCTGTTTTGAAGTTCTGAAATCTGGAGCAATGTTGTTGCTAATTTGTAAATAGCTATTATTATTAATAGTGCATTTCTAGTAAAATTTCAAGATCTGGTTGATACTAAAATGTAAAGGAAATAAGTTCGATTATTTAGGGATTTCTTTGAACGTCAAGGAAAAGGTATTAAAGGTTTTTTTGAGTATTGTTACCTTGAGCCCTTGAGGTTCTCTTCTATCATGAATTTTGTAGGGTTATCTTCATCTTTTTCCGCTGTTGCAAGATAATAGTGACAGATGAAAAAGAATGATCAGATTTACTTATATACGAACTCTCATTTCAGACGTTCTTCATGGTATCTTATCATTTTTGAAGTTCTCCGTGTTGTCTACCATGACAAAAAGTGTATAAAAGTATATTGAATTTACCTATCAACATGTTGGTTTTGTTGCAACAATGTTATCTCTGTAATAAATACAAAAAAACTTAAGCATGTTAGGTTTTAAAGGAAAATGAAAATTGTAAAATAATACATACTTACAAAAGCTTATTAAACAAAGTTTTCTTGTGGTGCTGTAGATTCTTTATGTCTATACCTTAATTTGCATATGTTTGCTTTTCTACATAAAAAAAACAATGGTATAATTTATTAAAGGCAACACAATAAGGGAAGAAAACATATGTTGTATGACATGAATACCAGGACCAATATATCAAGTATTTAGAACTTTGATTTTAATTTGTCATCCTAGCATTTTGCGTTTGCCTTCCTCATTTCCTGGTTAAAGAGAAGAAACACATATTTATTCACGTAGAAGCTATACCTCAATAAATAATGACTGATGAGCAGCATAACTTTTTTCTTTGTAGAAGATGTTGATAATCGTGTACTATCGTCTGTAAGATCTCTATCATTTGGAAAATTTCAAGCCAGTAAGTTTGTGTTCATAATTTAATTTGACCAACATATTTATGCCTGGAACTTCAGATGTATTTGGTTTATATTTCACTTAATTACCAATGAAGTTCTTTATATAAATTCACCTTCATTTATGGATAACAGCATGAGATTTGTTTCATTTCATCCTGTTTAATATGATTAGTTTGTTAGAAAGTAGTTGTTACACATATAATTATCTTTTCTCTATCCGTATTTTTATGACTATTAATAAAAACCAAATTATTAACAACTTCTCAATAGCTATTAAAAATATAGTAGATGGGGTAAATTTTTTTAAGCGGCAGATGGGGTAATTGTTTTTGTTAATATATATATACATTTAAATTTTTGCAGGTTTGAGGTTTGTTGTTTGTTGTTTGTTGGCAGACTGTAAGATAAATCCATTGGTGTATTATATGCCATGTGAGTAATCTTATATTCAAATTTTTTTGCTGAGGTTGTTAGTAACGTAATTGAAAATGGGTCAAATTATATAGGGGAAAACGTAATACCAAAAGTTGTTTGGGTTATCTTCTTTATCTTTTTTTATCCCTAAAATTAATCTCTAGATTTCTGTCAGGCATTCTCTGCAGAAATAATAGTTCCAAAACAAATATTTTTAATCTGCAGAAATTGTTAATTTTTTTATCCCTAAATTAATCTCTAAATTATTTATATATTATAATTAATTAGTTTATATAAATATAATTTAATGTTAAATTAATTAAATTGATAAATATTTTTAATTAATTAAATAAACTAAACTTAATATTTTAGTCGTATAAATATTGATTTAATTTATAAAGAAAAACCGTCAGATCTTAATTTCATATTTGAGACTGGAGTTTACTTCTTAATTCTTTTGACCGGTTTATGAACCAAAAAAAAAATATAGAATTGGATTCTAATTTTATTTTTTAGTCAACCAAACATACTTCGAATCTTAATTCAAATTCCTAACATATTACAAATCATTTTGAAAACATTTTGCAAACCAAACATGTTACACGCATCTAACATTTCACCTACTTTCCTTACATCTCATTCATTCCTTTTTATAGTCTTTATACCTATGTGTTCTTGCATTTAAAATCATTATATCAATAGAATTTAAATGGATAGTAGCCATGATAGATACATTTAAAAAGTAGTTGTCATTTTTCCTTAATAGTATATAAAAATATAATGATGGTGTTATTATTTGTCATAGCTTTAATGGTTTAAAAAAAATATGATAATATCAAATGGATGACAAGTGACATAGTTTATCCTATTACGCGCATATTTTTTATAATAAATATTTTTATTTTATATATATATAGACACACACATGTACATTTGTTGTTATTGTTTGTGTGTCAAAATGACATCACCAAGGTATCTGACGTATACATATCAAACGATTAATATCAAACGTCATAAGTCACCAAAGGATAATACCAATGAGCATCAACAAACATGTATACATATCAAACGAGCATAAATAATATGGGATATTATTTTATAAGGTTTAAGTCATTAGATGTTTAATTATAAAAACCGAATCAAACAGGAACTCAATTATAATATCTGATATTGTAAGGGATTAATTGTCAAACATGGATAATCAAGCTGTCATATTAATTATTATTATCTAACAATTAATATATAATTATTGCATTATATTTAGTCATAACAATGATAAATAAAATATGTTTATTTAATGGTTAATATCAATCAAAGTGAATAATGCATGCACTTTAGGGATAAGATCAAAGGGATTATGAGATAAAGTTTGACACTAATCAAACTCTCTTCCCTCCCTCCCTCTCTTTAAGACAACCATAGGGCTCCTATGGCTCCTATGGTCGTACAGTCGTACCATTCGACCAACACACACCATTGCAGTGCTCGTATTTATCATTTTGTTAAGAATCAGAAATCCACACAAGTCGATATCTAGCGTCGAGTTCAACGACAACATCAACTGTAGATGTACAGTCATCTTTGGTGCAATTTTATTACATTACAGTAAGGTATGTTTAGGGATGACAACAGGGCGGGTTCGGGATGGAAAATGAAAACATCGTCCCTGTTTAAAAAACCACGGGTATTAAACGGGGATCCCCATTGGGTACGCGAGAAAACCTGCGGGGAATCTAACCCATTTATAAATCAATGATATGAAATTTAACCACATGATACATAATTTAAGCGTAAAATGTCCGTGTATGTTAACATTACAATACCAATATTAAAGTTAATTTGTACTCTATCAAATGATAACGAAAAAAAACATTATTTCAATAAATTACATGTAAACAAATAAGTTCTTTAAATAGTACATAATAATTTTTATGTATAATATATAATATATACATTCATCTTTTATATATAATATATATACAATATAAATAGCATGTTACTATTAAAAAAGTAATCGGAGTATTTGGGGACTTAAACGGGTTATGTAATCGGGTATACGGGGGCGGGTATTATCAATACCATGTCCGCCCCATTCCTCGTTTAACTTAATCGGGTTTGGGGATACCCGGCCCGATTAGATCGGTTTTCCCCGTCGGGTTCGGGTTTTTTTTGTCATCCCTAGTTATGTTTACTTTAATGCTCTTCATGTTTGATGTCGATAGAAGGATCCGGGTTTAAGCTTCCGTTAGTAAAAACGTTTTGCAAAGTGTGTTATGAACCCTTCAGTGGTATTAGAGTCACATTAATTGATATTAGATTGATTTTTATGTGTTATTGGTTCTCATTCAAACATTGAATTTTACTAGAGCATAAGAATATAAGGCTTAGAAACCAAATTAAACTCTCATATGAACGCGAATGTAAACAAAACCCAACCCAACCCAACAACTTGTTTGCAAAACATAATTATTCTAACTGATGTAACCCACTTCATTCCATAAATAACCATAGTAGACTGGTTTTTGGACACTCAGCCTATAGAACAACTCAACACTTGTGAGAGAGACCAACGCGATAGGCTAACATACTACACAAACTAATGGTTAGCAATGACCCTGGTAGTTGTGAGCAACCAAATAAAGCATGTTCATATATGGAATCCATGTTCACTATCACAACTAAATCGATTGAAGCTTATATTATTACACATAAGCATTGTATTTATGAGAAGGTAAATACCTATGTGCACTTTACCCAGCATAATTATACAAAATCAACACATGTTATAAGACAATAATAAGGGTTAATTACTAAAATAGCCATCACACCTCTTTATCACTTTTTAGCCATTAAAATTTCATTTTACCAAAATAGTCATACTTTACGTTACCACATTTACGTAATATGTACTTTTTATTCATATTTTAATACATTACGTTACAAAAGGTGTTTGGTAACGTAAATACTTGTACTTTACATGACCACTTTTAATCATTATATTTTTATGGGGAAGGAGCATATTTTTAAAACTGGTCACGTAAAGTACAAGCATTTACGTTACCAAACATCTTTTGTAACGTAATGCATGAAAATATGAATAAAAAGTACATATCACGTAAATGGTGGCTATCACGTAAATGTGGTAACGTAAAGTGTGACTATTTTGGTAAAATGAAATTTTAATGGCTAAAAAGTGATAAATTGGTGTGATATGTGGCTATTTTAGTAATTCACGTATGTAATTAATATGCATCTCGAAAAATACTTTTATTCTCACTTGAGTATTGAGCTACACACTCCATGAGTTTTGAAATCCTTCTCGACCCCTTTCACGAGTTTCAAAAAACCTTAATTGAAACACTCATATAATATACATAATATTTATTATATAAATATCAAAGATTTATATTGACAGTTCCCAAATATCATTATTTATTTTTACAATTTTATTTATGATTTAAAATTTTTCTTTTTTAGGAATAATCTAATTTAAATGAACGTCATTATAAAATTTTTATACTGTTATATTTCTTGAATCTGTATTAAGTTTTATTACTAACAAACAGTCTTTTAAAGCAACAAAAAAGGATGTTGTAAGCCAAATTTTAATGTTTCAAGAACAAAATATGTAGAAAAAACTAATCGAACAAATTCATAAAAACATGGAGAGATTTATGAAGGTATTGTTCTTTTACTGAAAATGATGAAGTGCCTAAAAGGCTATAAACTGATTGCAGCTTTATTGATAAATTTTTTTTAATACTACCTACACTACCACCTATGTGACTATGTAACCCACAACCTCTTGGTAATAAAAAAAACTTTGTCAAGAATATGTATTAGATTTATGATTTTATGCCTAAGGTAATAAATATGAAAACTAATTAAGAGATGAAGCAGCAATGATAATATGGATTTGAAGAGTCGAACATAGAAAGAATAACAAGTAGGGGAAGAATGGTCAACACCAAAGTGCTATGCTTTTACACAAGTATAAGTGGTAGAAATCTGATTGTGTACTGATTGATAACTGGTGACATTGATTATGCATCAATAAGATTGTTTCTTTTTTTATGTTGAATCTATATTGAGTTTTTTTTTACTTTATAAAATAGAAGTATCTTTTAACAAATAATACATGGTAAATGACCAAAAATAATAACAAGTTTTGATATTTTTATCATTAATAGTAACGTTATTTATTTTTTAACATTAATGGTAACAACTTTTTATTTTTCAATCAATAATAGTAATGGGTGACTTGCAAACCCTGTTTAGCAGGTCACCAACTTTTCAGTTATCAAAAATAGTAACATCCTTTCAGATTTTTATCAATAATAGTAACATATCAAATTAAAACATAATTTTTTTATCTTATTAAGTACTCTAATATTTCATAAACACCAAAATAAACCAAATTTATATTCCGAATATTTACGGATAGATAATTTTCGATTATTTATTCACAATTATATGTGTATATATATATATATATATATATATATATATATATATATATATATATATATATATATATATATATATATATATATATATATATATATATATATTAATAAAAGAAGATATCTAGTGTCACATGTCGCTTCCTCGCTTAACCAAAAATTTGTTTTCCAGCCCAATTTTCCATATCTAGTCTCTATAATTGCTTTCCTAATTTATATTTAAACTTTAAGTAAAAATATAATTAAGTAATACTTAATTTAACTACTATAAATAAAAAAACAATCTTTTCAAATGATTTACATAACTTTCAGATTTAACTCCTAAACTACTATAAATAAGAAAAACAATCTTTTTAAATGATTTAAATAACTTTCAAATTTAACTCCTAATTTTAGTTAACTATGCATTATTTTATATATTCAAAAAGTAAAAATAATGCAATATTGATTATCAAATGTTTAATATTTTCTTTAATTATAAAAATATTAAATTGTTTCTATTTCAAAATAAATTCTTAAACTTCTATTTATGCATAGAAATAATCAAAAATAAAAATAAAGAGTTTTAAAAAATGATACTATTCATACATATTCAAAAATAAGAAAATTTTAATTATTCCTAAATGCAGAAAATGATATACCTTTTTAGGAAAAAAAAAAAAAAGAAACATTTTTATAAGTAATTAACATTTGTGTAGATTTTTAATAATTATTTATAAAATATCCACGTAATACGTGGGTTGATAACTAGTATAATATGAATGAAAAAAAATACTATGAATCATTTAAATTTTCTCCTTTTCCAACTAAAAAACGACGAAACATCCTTTTTCTTAGTTTTTCTGAATAAGAAGACAGCAGCTATTTTAATTTTCTTAAAGTACTCAACAATAGATTGATTACCCAGTTCAAGAGAGCGGAGTTCTTCTTGGATTTCGATGGCTTAGGCATCCTTGTTGTCATGGAAAAGGTTGTGAAGGTCGATCCAAACAAAGTGGGAGGTCGCGTTCCTTTTTAAGACCGTTTGCAATAGGGAGGTGGAGATACAGCGGCGATGGAGATTAGGGTGTAATCCGCCGTTTGTAGTTGTGAAAGGTAGGGAGAGAAGAGTGAGTGAGTGAGTGAGAGGGTGACTGGCGCGCTGGTGAGAGACGGCGACGGCGGCAGGTCGCCGGCCGGAGTTTGGAGCAGGGAGAAGGGAGAAGATTAGGAGAGGATTAGGGTTAGGGTTGCTCTGATACCATGTATGTAATTAAGCTAATGACTCTCTTGCCCTTCCATTTCACCAACATAACATAAACAACAAATATATAACGGTCCGTTAATAATTACAAGATCTTGACATAATATCGGTTTTACAGTTAAGCATATACCCAAATTGCTTTTTGATTTAGCCAACCACTGCACAATAGTTGAAATACAGTCACCAAAGGATCTAAATATGCCAATAACCCAACCATTTGCACAGATTCTGAAAATCTGTTTTTGAAAATTGTAAAGAAAACAAGCAAACCCAAAAAATTACAACAGAAAATATAATTAGATTGAAAGAGTTGAGAATGTTTACTTGAAGGAAAGTGAGCATTAAGAGGATAATTCATCAGCAAATATGTGAATGTAGTACAAGAGATAGCAGACTTTGACTTGATCAGCAATTGTCACGTAATATTAGAATAAAGATTGGAGTACTTCATACTTTCCCTTACAATAGATTACATCAAAATTAAAGTTGATTAACTACCTTAAAATTTTAGGGGTGTTATATTTACATTCATAAACATGTATTGCAAAATTTCTCAACTCAAAACCTTTTAAAAACACCAATAAATGAATCTAAAATTTTAGGGAGAATTTCATGTATATCCTTGTAAACCACCAATATTACATATATATCCTTACAAAATTCCTTATTACGTATATATCCTTACAAACCTTTGAAACTCACTAATATATCCAAATATCTAATTTATAATTATTAAAACATTTTAAAAATATCAAAAAAAAACTATTTTTGTACTTAATGCTTTTGAATAGGAAACAAAATCAAAAATGCTTTTGTAGAGGAATTGCAAAAGTCATTTATGTTTACCAATTATGTTTATCTAATTTCTTTATAGCTTTGTCGGACCCTGTGGCAGCCATTAGAATGCACTATGCAAGTTACAAGAAGGGAAGGTGAGTAGGAGGAAGCATAGACAGACAGATAACAGACCGCAGTAAAAAACTTTACCACCTTTGTCATCTGTCTGTGTGTGCTTCCTTCCACTCATCTTCCCTTCTTGTAATTTGCATAGTGCATTCTAATGGCTGCCACAGGGTCCAACAAAGCTATAAAACAAATTAGATAAACCTAATTGCTAAACATAAATGACTTTTACAATTCCTCTGCAAAAGCATTTTTTATTTTTTTTCATATTCAAAGTGAAGGGTATTTAGGGAATTTTAATTAAATTAATTACAAAAAAAGTTTTTTGATATTTTTAAATGATTTAATAATTATAAATTAGATATATGGATATATTAGTGAGTTACAGAGGTTTGTAAAGTTATATGGAGGTTTACAATGATATACATGAAATTCTCCCAAAATATTATTAGTATTATACTATTATGTAAACTCAAATTAATGTACCATTAATTTAGAGCCTTCGACAATCTCATGCTTCTTAATTGACAAATCCGAACTGCTTTCCCATCATATAAAATCAAAACACTTGTGACCTTCCCATATCTTGAAATCTTTTCGTTTTAAAGAACTCTCGGTCGGAAAATTCATCATTAAGATTTTTTACATTAGTGTTTGTAATTCAAGTTCTTTCCTTTTGCTTTTCTTGACAAGGTTGTCACAATTCTAAACCTTATCGCACGACTCATATTGCAAGTCATTGCATTCTAGGTAGTTTTCGATTTTCAGAGAACACTAGTCGTCTTTTATAAGTATTAAATTACTTTTACAAGTAATCATCTTTAACCCGACACACACACACACACACACACATCTTCAACATGTAAATCATCAAGATTTTGTATTGTGATTATTGTTGTATGATAAACTAACATCTTCCTAGAATATTGCAAAGACTTGAACGCGACAAGATTTAAAACTGATGCCAACTTTATCAAAGAAGGCAAAAGGAAAGAACCTGAATTTACAAACAATCATGTTAACAATATTGATGACGATTAAAACTCGCGTTCTTTGAAAGGAAAAGATTTCAAAGTACGGGAAGATCACAAGTATTGTGATTATATACGATGATCATTCAAGGAAAATCAACAAGGTTCAGATTTGTCAATTAAGGAGCATATAATCGTGACTCTATATTAACGGTTCATTAATTTGATCTTACATAATAGTATAAAATAATTATTTAGATTCTTTTTCTTGGTTTTTCAAAAAAGGTTTTGAATCAATACTTGTTGGACTGCTTTCATGAAAGTCACAACAGAAGCATCTTACGACGCACTTTAAAAAAAAAACAAATGTCTTTTTTTATTTAACATGTGATATTCCTGTCTATTCTTCCTTTTTTCATTATCCCATGCATCCCAATAATTTCATAATTCCAACCCATATAACTGAATTTATAAAAAATTGAATTTGAAATCTTACAAACCAAACACATAACAAAACTGAAATCCTGAGACTTTTAAGTCTCGTCATGACGTAATACTTTCATTTTTAAATTCTATCATATCAAACTTATGCAATTCAAATGATATCAGTGAATACAACGATACCTAGAATACTTGAATATTAGGTAGTTTACATTTATCTACAGTTTTTCCAAATAAGTTGCAAAGGCAAGAAAAAACTAATGTGTATTCAGGCATAAACAATATTGGATAAGTTTGGCACGATTAGCGGGAGTCGGAGCTTCTTCAAAGAGCTGTAATTTTTTGTTTATATAAATATTTTTTATGAAAGTAGTTGTAACCGTAGATTTTAGCAAATGACATAAAAAAAGACATTGATATTAAATAAAAATTATAGTTTATAATTATTTGAATGATAAGAAAATAATTTTGTTTGATCAAAAACTCAAGCTCATTTGAAAACTACTTCAAGTAGCTTTTCATAGAAAAACTTTTGAGAACTTCAAACCTGAATCAAAATCTTTAGCTCCTACCAGCAAAACATAACTTTTGAGCTTGAGTTTTCAAATATCAAAAGCTGAAACTCTCAGAAGCTCCTTGCCCAGTGTAAATTCTAAAAATCAAAGAGCAATAATCTTTCATAATTCATGCATTACATTCTTTTGACCAAACAGCTTCCACAAACATGTTTTTATTCCATCCAATAAATCAAACCAAACACTACAACATTTACCTTTTCCTTGTATCAAGCTTAACACCAAAGGTACTGTGATTTCTTTGTCAGGCAATGCTACTAACAAGCGGAGCTCCGACTCGGTCCAATCTTTTCACCATCTTCTCGCCAATCCTTTATCCTCGTCATCAGTAACCGCCACAGCAGTCGGCCCTGCTCCGCTGATCGTACACCCATATGCCCCTGCCTCCAATGCTGCCTTCTCCGTTCCACTATCTTGTCAGCTGACAAAGCCTTTCCGAGCCCAATAATTTCTGATTCCAGAACCAAGTCTGATGCAGGTAACTTCCTACCAAAAATCTCATTAACGGCAATAGCAGCGGCCGAGGTAAGTATGAAAAATAAAATAAGAAAGATATAAAATAAATTTTTAAGACAACAATCGACTATAACCCACAATCGTATCTAAAGATTCAATAGCCAAAACCCACTCTTTGTATGGACTGAAAGGTAAGTATTGAGCAGGAAAACATTAGCAATGTACCATTAGTCGGTCACTCGGTTGCACAATCTGCAGACACTAAATGGCAGCCCGAAGCCTCACCAATACACAGCCCAATTGATTTTTTTATTTCAATCAAATAACAAATAGATGAAAATGGAGTATTGGATGTAATAGTCTGTCTCCAAAATTAGAAACTTATTTTTACTTTACTTGTGACCTAAACTCTTCATTCTCCAAAACATACATCTGGAGAATTTAATTAAGAATTGACTCAACTTAGAGTAATATTCTACCAAGACGGAACCATTTTGAACTCCTCTATTACTAATATACTTTTTTAGAAGCTTGGTTGTATACATACATATAGAAAATATAGATAAACAATTATACTGTCCAACGTACCACATTATATGGCACAACGTACCAGAGCAACCCGATATGAACAAACCCCCATCATACTGAATCCTTGAGAACTAGCGAAACACGAATCATGATCCCGATCCCATATCGGAATGATACGTAATACTATTAACTATACACCTTTTTTTAATCAAAAGCCCATTCATCAGGTAACTGTAATTAATATGCAAAAACCGTATCAACTACTTGGTAAAGCGTTTCATTAGTTCATGCTTCCTGATCAAATTCTTAGTTTACTAGTTGATAATATTCACATTCAAGAAGCCAATGTAGGTTATTAGTGATCATGTATTATCAAAGAAAAATTTGCATAAAAGACAAAGAAACATCAGCATCTACACACGTGAATGAGAAACACATAAAAACACACAATGTGATAGATGGATTGAATAGAAAAGAAGAACAGTTTCGATGTAAATAATCAGAAGGTTTCTACCTCATATAAGCAATATAAGGTGATAATCAAATGCAAATTGAATAGGACTTTGAACCCAAAACCCACAAAATTCAATCTTGTGCTTGGTTAAACAAAAATCAATCGAATACACAAAAAAGGAACGCATAGATATAGGTCAATTGACTGAATTTATAATTTACAGATGGGTGAGCACAAAGTGACAGCAAAAAATGAAAACGGGAATGATTACCTTCAGTGAGATGAAGTAGCGATGATAATATGGATCTGAGCAATTGATCATAGAAAAAGGTGAAGAATGGACAGCACCCGCTGCGAGAGTGGCCGAGTGTTTTCAATAGAGAGGAAGGTTTGAGGGAGCGGCTACCAAAGTGTGCTATGCTTTTACATAAGTATAAGTGGTTGAAATCTGATCGATAAGTGGTGGCATTGTTTACTAAATCAATAAGACTGTTTCATTTTGTACGTTGCATCTGTATTAAGTTTTTTTACTTTACAAAGTATCAGTACGTTTTAACAAATAATATAAACATAAAAGTCATTGTTAGTTCAAATACATATACATCAATTATATGCATAAACCATAAATCCATGTATAGGTTGTAACCTTTAAGTCCTACCTTACATATCTCCTCGATACTTGTTGCTAAAAATCAATGAATTGCCTCGTTTGACCATTTTATAATTCATTCTCATCTATACTACTTAATATTAAAAGAAATCGATCCTCTTTGAAGCACAAAATCAAGTGCAAAACAAACCTATACATATCTTTGCAACGAAATCTACTATGTAAAGAAGGAAACCGACTTTGAAATATGCAAATCCGACAACTACCATATAAGATAATTTGCAAAGAAGATCCAAACAAACTAACAACTATCATATAAATGCAAGATGATTTGAGAAGGCAATAAACTTTTCACATAACAAAACAACTATAGACTAAATCCAACAAGTATACAAGACTTAGGCATCAAGTCACGAAACAAATCTATCATTCTATGAGAAACAAGTCACAACACAAAATCAAGTCACAACAAAATCTATACATTTAACGAAGTATCATATAGATATAGCTTTTCATTCAACAAACTATCATATAATTCGACAATGTGGATTCACAACAACCAAAATCTCTACGTATAAAAGATTATTTGCAAAATAGTATACACAAAATCTACAAGATATCCACAAATCGACTAAGCAGAGAAACAAATCGAATTTAAAGATAAAATCGACTTTTGTATAGTGAATAATGGAGTTTATAAAATAAAAAAGAAAAGGAAGAAGAAAAAGAAATCGTGTTTTTACCTTGACAGGGGACTGGAGAAGCAGCGCCGCAGTGAAGGAGGAAGGCGCAGAAATTCACCGAAAAAGAGGAGGACGGCGGCGCAGGGGACCGGGACCGGGACGGGGACGGGGACGGCGGAGGCGCAGGGGACCGGGACCGGGACGGGGACGGGGACGGCGGCGGCGGAGGGGACGGGGACGGCGAAGGCTGTGGAGGCGTGGATGAGCGCAGAGAGGAGGCGATGGAGAAGAGAACCCTTCTTCAAGGGGTTACGTTGATTGATTGTGCCTCACGGCCTCACCGGCCTTTCATACATTTGAATACCGTGCGTTGCTCGGGTGGTGTGCAATCACATAAAATATTTTTAATTGAATAATGACACAATTAAAATGTACTTTATTTGAGAAAAATATATATCTTTTATGGAAAAATTATTTTTCTTAATCATGAATATTAATTATTGCAGATTATTTTATTCATGTCTATACATATCTAGTTTAACACATGTGAGTTAATCAATAGACTAATTTTTATTAAAAACGTGTACTATTATTTTTATTATTATGAAGTGTATAGTAAAAGAAACTAATTATAATTTAAGATAAAATCAAAACCTATCATTTCTTATAGAAATAAAAATACATGCGTATGTCTGATCCACTTTTTTCACATTTAGATATACAATTTATTATAATTATTTATATTTTCAGTTTGTCGGTTTATTTTTATCAACATTCAAATATTAATTTTATTGTAACACCAAATATATTCAATTATATACTTGTTTTCTAATTTAATTATTATTATATTTTGCTCGGTAAAAATCAAGTTAATTTTATTAATTTGGTTGTCTGATTATATATTTTACTATTTTCGTACTGTCAGTGATTTATACACAATAATTTTTTTGTCATCCATTACAATAAACTCGTATTTATGGAATTGTCGTAAGAAGTATTGAAATTATTATTGTTATTATTATTATTATTATTATTATTATATAAATAATTAACACACACAATATGTATGGTTCAGAAGGGTAGCACTCATTATGCAGCGCACCAGAAGGTACTACATTTAAAAAAAAATTAAAATTTTTTCATAAACATTTTTAATTAACATTACAAAGATGAGATGTAAATTTCACAAACATTCACATCTCCTAACTCATTAAAATTGATGTAAATTTACACTTACATAAATCTGCATTTATGTGAACGTACATTTATGTATGCATGATTTTATTCACTTAAAATGTGTGAGTATGCGTAAAATTTATTTATCAACAAAATTATTTTAAATAATGGTGCATTCTGGTGTGCTGCATAGTACTTGAAGTTACATAATGATATTCGTGCGTTGCTCGGGTGACGTGTTTCAAAATTAATATTTTGTTAATTAAAAAATGACACCGATAAAAATATATTTTATTCAGGAAAACTAAACATTATTTGTGAAGAAAAAATTACCTATTTTTACCGTGAATATTCCCACACACAATTATTTTTGAGTTTTATACATATCTAGTATAAGACACGTGCGCTGATCTGGAAACTAATTTTTAATTAGGAAAACGTGTATTAAAATGAAGTCTATAGAGAGAAAAAACTAATTACTATACATGATAAAATGAAAATATATCATTTCCACATCGAATAGTATGCAAATACATATTTGTAAAGTATTAATTATAATATCATAACACAATTTATAATAACAATATATTCAAACTAATAAATATGCTACAATTATTTTATTACATTATTTTATTACATACCTTAGTAATTAATATTTATTAAGTTTTGCTTACAATTCTTGTTCAATGAAATCAAATACCTTTTTTAATCGTTATTATTCAAATTGTTGTGTTAGTACTTAGTTATATAATTTTTTTTATGATTTAATCGATTGTCAAATAAATATAACTTTATTGTGTCTATTTTAATTTTAATAAAATTCTTAATTTAACTTAGCTAATAAACATCAATTAAATAATAAGCCATTAGATATATATTTAGTCAAATTTAGGTTATGTTCTGATTTAATATATATTTTTAGTGAATGCAATCACATAAATAATTTAATTAATAATGTAAGTGCGAATAATTAATTAATTTGTCAATAATATATTAACTTAAGGTTTGGTCCTTATTGTATAATTATTGTAATAATTGTTAGTTAATCTATTTAGACTTGTACCGACTATATATATATATATATATATATATATATATATATATATATATATATATATATATATATATATATATATATATATATATATATATATATATATATATAGAATTGGGTTCAAATGAGTACCACTAGGTTTGCGGAGTACCGGAGGTACCTCGCTTAAAACCATTTTTTTTGAAATTTTTTTTCATAATCATGTTTAAATTAATAATATAAGACTACTTGCAAAAAATCACACCCAAACACACACTATAACTATGTGAAACGTGCAAGTTCACATGAACTGCACTGTTGTGAATGTATGTTCACAGCTAAGCATGTTCACATGAATTTTTTCACGTTCACATGACTTTTAAGAGACTAGAAAGTGTGAATGTGTGTAATTCTTTTACGAATAGGCTTATATTATTTGTATCTAAATTAATATGAAAAAAAAATTAAAAAAAAAACTTTTTTTCGGAGCATGTTCACATCTAAAACCCGTGTGTTCACAGGTACTCACGGTACTCTGCATTTTTTAGGTACTCACACGAACCATATTCTATATATATATATATATATATATATATATATATATATATATATATATATATATATATATATATATATATATATATATATATATATATATTTGTTGGTTTATTAAAGGATTTAGACAAATTTATTTATTAACAATATCAATGGTTTATAAAGAATAAACATATAAAATAAAATCAGATTTATATATTATATTATGGGGTTAATTATGAAAAAAAAACAACATGTTTTCACGTTTTTTTTTGCGTTTTCGTCCATCCATGTTATTTTTTCCATAAAAAATCTCAAATTAATTTTTTTCTTTTGGTTTAGTGAAATTTGAATATTAGAGTCCGATTATAATTTGTCAACCGGAGTTTTAAAAACTGAAAAACCGGGTTCTATTGTTTAAATTTCACTAAACCACAAAGAAACAAATTAACCTGAGAATTTTTATGGAAAAAAACAACATGCAAAGACAAAAACGTAAAAAATAAGAAAACATGTTGGTTTTTTTACATAATAAACCCTATATCATTTGTATATTTCTACGTTTATTTGGTTATTTATTGGGTTTGATTGACGGGTCGGGTCGGATTAAGATCCGGTTTCTTTCCTTTTCCTTTTGTCCTCCCTTTTCTCGGGCACACACACCCACGCACACAACTCAAGCACACTCTCGCTCTCCTGCTCTCTCTCTGTGCTCTCTGTCTCATCGGCCTCACCGGCAACCACCAACCGAGCCTCCTGACTCTCTATCTCCCCATCTCTCTCTCGCTCTCTCTCATCCCTGCTCTGACTCCTAGCCCTCGCAACCAACGGCAGCTGCCCCTGATGTCGCTGCCGCTACCGTCACAACTCCATCGCCGCCACCGCTCTGCCTCACAGGTCACACAACTCCCACTCTCCCTCGGTGCTCACCTCAACTTACCACCTCACTCACTCACGACTTGTGCCACTCTCGGATCTCTCTCGTCTACTGCAACCATGGCCATTGTTGCCGTTCCTCGTGTAGCGCCGCCACCAGAACCGTCGACGCCCACCAAAACCTTGTTTCCAGGTTTGGTCTCTCTTTTTTTTTTACGTTAATATTATCGTTTAGGTGACAAGATCTCGATTTCCTTTCTGATTTCGCAAATTATAACGACACAATAACAACTAATAACAAATACATGAAGTATAGAACGATTTTGGTACCTTGATGTGAACGAAACCGTGAACAATTGTTTGATTGCTACTGCTTTTCTCGAAGTACACTTGAACGGCTAGTTAGGGTTTTGTTGCTGATTTGTTGTCTAAGCCACTCTGATTTGTTATTTAAGCATATGTATGGCACATTTTGTTGCTTCTCATGTGTTTTGATTTGTTGGTTATTGTAAACATCTTCTTTAGTTTTGATGCTTATACTATTTTCTTGTGAAATAGATATATACATTTTCGATTCCGTTTTAAATGAAATTCTAAAGCTCCTTTTAAAATTGTTCGCTTGAGTTCATTCATCCATTTCTAGATCTGTGTTTTATGTATGAGTTTCTCAGATTGATATGTTTTAAAAGCGTTGTGGGTTCATTTATCTGATTTTTGTGAAATCGCTTGTGTTCAATATGAACTTAAATTGACAAACTTGTGACAAGTTGGTTCCTAAACCACATAGCATTCAATACCAACATGAAGCTGTCCAAGCGCTGAATTTTTCTTACATCATCCAAATGCTGAATACCCCTTTTGAATCTTCAATGGCCTCGAGTTTATGAATGACATGTTGCATGTTAACACAATTTGAGTTTTATTTTTTTGGGATTGTCATTCAATTATATCAATCTTATAATTCTTATTGCTTTTACTGTTCAGTAAAATTGTACTTAGATTGCAATTTGCGATACACAAGTGGATTCTCAACCAAACATATCAGTTGCTTGTCCCATTTTACGCATACTTATTAAGGATAAAACTCTTCAAGTTTAGAAAACATGACTTGTAATGAATTCTTATATGCCTCTAATGTAAGCTAACTTTTTTGAGGCAGCAGGTTAGTAAGGGCATATAATTTATTTCTAGTTCACATATATAGGGACTCATATAAACCTTTTTTTTTAATATTTTTTTTTTTGCAAATAAACATAAAATATCTTTCTGGAAAATATACAAGCTAATCATGTGCATTTTATATGATTGGATTTCATTCATCTTCTTTAGTGAAACATAACATGTACAGAAATTTTAAGGTTATTTGGAACCTCTTATGTGCATAAGTCTATGAGGATCTTGTTGTTATATATAATACTTCACTGATTATTGTTGTAAGTTATTTTTACAATCTGATAATGATTTCATACTTCAATTTTGAAAAACATTTTTATATCTTATTAATCTAATAAGAGACCCATTTACTTTGATAGAATTTGAGGCTCTTCATTTTTATAATTGACTCCAATCAAATTCCAATCGTTGAATAATCCAACCTATACAATCCCTAATTGACTCCAATCAAATTCCAATCGTTGAATAATCCAACCTATACAATCCCATAGAGCTTGTGAGGACACCACCAACTATGGCAAATCATGTCTCTTACTCCATAGTGATTTGGTGTTTCTTATTTTTGTAATAATAATAATAGTATTTATATTTTTTAGTATAATATTAATTAGATTTGTTGTTATTTTGTAAATAATTCTTTCATCCAACATCTAATTGTTTGGGATGTACTTAATTTAAGCCATATATGTTATTTGTATACTCATAAACTTTGATTAAAACATGAGGTTTTTAAGATGTAGATTTCGGAATAGGATTTATAGAATGTGTGTGTTTAGCCTTTGAAAAAAACCATGGAGTGTTTTAATTATTAAGTGATAAACCATAAAAGTGAATAACAAAATGCAAATTGAACTCCTAAAAACACACACATGAAAAAATTTAAATAATTATAAATACTAAAATAAACATTCTTTATTCGGAATACAGTAACATGGTCATATAAAGTATATAACCCCAAAAAAAACGTAAAGCGTTAAGCGTATATATAACCCAAATAAAATTTAAGTAAATAAATAAAAATGAATTAGAATGCATATCGGTATTCAATCATAGTGTTCAATTATACTATTAACACGTTCAAAATGAAGACAATTATAATTTTGAATCAACAAACTTCAATTTTCTTATTTTTTTTTCAAATATATAGAATCTATTAAAAGTTATGTATATGCTTAGATAATATGCACATGTATTAAATAGTGAGAATCAATAATAATAACTAACCTTTGCTGCAATAACTCAGATTCTCATTGATGAAATTAACGTGGATAAATGAAAAAAATGTTATCGTTGCTGCAATCTTGATGATGACTAACAAAATTTAAAGAAACTGTAAATTTAATCAAATCTTAAAGTTTAGTAGAGAACCCTTCTAGTCGTAAGTTGGAATGACTTTTTGTAACCTCGAATAAATGACTACGAACTGTTAAATAGAGAAAGATAGACAAGAGAGTTTTACTATTAAATATATAATTATACTTATTTATATTATTTTTGAAATGTATAGTAATATTTATATTTTAATAATAATATTAATCTGATTTATTGTTTATACAACTTATTATATAATAATAATAATAATAATAATAATAATAATAATAATAATAATAATAATAATAGTAATAGTAATAATAATAATAATAATTCGATTTATTGTTTTAGTTTCAAAAAGATGGTTGTTATATTTTGAACATATTTAAATAAAAATGAATTAGAATGTATATTTAATCATATTGTTCAATTATACCTTTCACATGTTTAAAATAAAACAAAATTAACATTCATGATCAAGAAACTTCAATTTTCTTATTTTTTATATATCTATTGACAACATATAAGTTCAAAAAAGGTGGTTGTTATATTTTGAAAATAACAAAAATTATTTCATTTTATACTTTCAACATATTTAAAATAAAAATGAATTAACATTTATATCAATATTCAATCATATTTTTTAATTAAACCTTTCACATGTTTAGTTAGTTGTTTTGCTTATTCAACGACCCTTCGTGCCAATAATACCTTTCACATGTTTAAAATAAAACAAAATTAACATTCATAACCAAGAAACTTCAATTTTCTTATATTTCTTTTTCAAAATCCATAGAATCTAATAAAGTTTATGTATATAATTACATAATATACAATTGTATTAAATTGTAAGAATCAATAGTAATAACTAACATTTGGATTATACGCGGGAAAATCATTAGGAGACCTAAATTCTCATTGATGAAAGTAATATTGATAAATGAAAAATTGTTAGATTGCTGCAATCTTGATGACCAAGACTAACAAACTTTTAAAATCACTGTAATTTTAAACAAACCTCAAAGTCCAAGAGAAAACCCTTTTAATTGTAAGTTGGAATGACTTTTAGCAACCTTAAATAAAAATGGTTAATTTAATAATGATATAATGGTATAATGATACAATGTTATAGCAGTATAACCAATGCTTTACATATAGCAAATAAAACATAGATATTTAACCAAACCTAAAAGAACAGCAGAAAGCACACAAAATTTTATGCACACGTCATGAACAACTAAAAATTGTATAAGTAGTTTGGATTATGTAGAAGGTGTGGTTCAGATGGGATATAATCTATTTAAATACAACGGTTAGAATATAATTTACCTTTATCTTAGGTCATGCGTCATTAGTGGCGGATCTAAAAAAATTTACCACTGGTAGCACAAAAAGAAAGACCAATATATATACCAACACATATATCAAATGAAAATTATGATTTCATTAAAGAAGTAAACAGTGTATCTTTTAAGTTGTTCTCTGTGACCTTTCATGGTTTGAAATTGATTATCTTGATGCATAGTTTCATAGTAGATATCAAGTTCATGCTTAGCTAAATTTCTTTTCATATCAATTAACTAAAGTCTTGAACACATAAACATTTAGAATTCACAGATTCATAAAGCGAATATCAATCTTATAGAAGCAACAATAAATAACGCAAAGCAAGTATAAATTAAAAAACATAAGTATCAATTTTATAGAAGTTAGAACCTGGAGGAAGAAATTTGGGCTCTAAAAATGGGTCCTCTATGTAATCACTAGTGGGCTGGTGGCACTATAATCCTCCAATGGTGTCACTCTATGAAAGCCTAAAAAAAATTCTATATGTTGTGCCTAATTGACCGGAGCCAAAGCCTCTATCCGCCCATGTGCGTCATCAATATTTCCTTTTCAGTCCATCACATTGTGTTGCAATGTTAGATGCAAATAACTAAATAATATTAAATGTGAATAAGTTGATAATACTTGTAGATGAACATCGCGCTTACATCATCATCCGAGGAACGAACGACGACTTGGTTTTCCACCTGGTTTGACACCATCTACAATATATTGAATGTAACAAAGTAATTAGTAATAAACATATCCAATACATTTATATCACTAACAGAATACTTAAATCCAAATACGAAACTCCAATTTTGATAAAGATAACCAAATCCAACTATTTGAATCTTGCAAATTCCATAAGATGGTTGGTGTAATTACAAATCAACATCGATAAATGCGGTTTTAATTAAAGAATTGTTCGACTCATACGGAGAATAGAAAATAGATAACAAAGCATGAGATGTTGTTGACATGTCATTCCTGTGTTGTTTGTCTCCCTCTTTTCTCCATGATTTGTCTTCTTCATCTCCTCATTTGGAGATGTTTTTATTATGTGGGTTATATTATTTATGCCATGAATATGTGTTTAATACTTTAATATACTTTGAATATATGCAAAAACCATGCATTAATTAAAAAAAGAACTAAAGTACAAAAACAAAAAAAAAAAAAAAAATCTAGGGCAGGATAAGAGTGTTCACCTTCAATTGTGATATGCTTCGATGTAAGATGAGATGAAATAGATTTCGAATTCATAAACTATGGTGTTTGAAGTGCTTGCAGGTATGCTTATATGTGGATTAATTTAGTCAATTTATAGCATAAAAGCTGATCTAGAAATTAGGTAGTTTGTTGTAATTTGAAATTTTTTATCATCTCTCTTTTTTGAAACATTTTGGATGTTTGGATGAGTTTTGGTGCTTAAAGATTTTGTTAGTTTGGCGTAATATTTGGATGCTTCTTTAAACCAGAAGTGAAAAAATTATCTTATCTTAGATATTATCTTATCCAACAGTGGCATATATGTTTCTTAATACTGTGACTAAACATGACATTTAATTATCCATTTTTTTTTCTGATTCTTAGTTGTATCCAGCAGATGTTTTTTTTATATGTATCCATGCAGTTAGGATATCCAGCAAGCAGCAGTAATCAACACAGCAGCAATCAACACCGGTACATGTTTGAAACCTTTTTTTTCTGCATTTTTAGTTAGGAGTATTATCCATCTTATTGTTATCCAATAGATAAATATCCATTCTTTTCTTATATTTGGCTATATCCAGCAATCAATTTTCTGAATTATAACAAATCTCAAATCAGCCTAAAAAATCTGAATTAATAATTTCTTTCCTGATTCTTAGTTATATCCATTAGATGTTTTTTGAATGTATCCATGGAGTTAGGATATCCAGCACAGCAGTAATCAACACACGAGTAATCAACACCATGAAACCTTTTTTTTTCTGCATTTTTAGTTAAGAGTATTATCCAGCTGCATATTGTTATCCAATAAATAAAATATCCCTTCTTTTCTTATATTTGGTTATATCCAACAGTCAAGTTTGAATAATTCTGTTTTATCGGTTGTATCCAGATGGATAATTTTTTTTTTCCTGTTGCATTTTCTGAATTTTGTATACTTATTTTATGATATTTTTGCTTTAAAAGATATGAAAATAAATGAGGAGATTTAAATAATTTTTAACTGATGATTAATTAAATTGTAAACTTATTCTTTTGAAATTATGCTAATAGTTGTCAAATGCTTATCGTGTTATAGTAACGCTAAAACAAACTGAAGTTGTAAAATTATAAATACATAAGAAAACAATGGGATAATGCTTTTACTAAAAATGTGAGTATTTTTATTTATATTCTACTTTAAGGTTTAAAAAATATTTTATAGAATGATCATATAATAATCAAGTCAGAAGAACTAACTAAAGTATATTGAGTTAATAACTAATAACATCATTTTTAGTTATTTGAAAACAACATGAATAGAAAATTAGATTCTAAATTCTTCCATCATTGAAATTCGTAGTACTTGATAAACAATGTATGAAAGATGAAGTCAACACTCCTTTGCCTACAAAATGCTTTTAAACGACTCAAGATCAGTGAAGAAGTAGTTGATGGTCAATAGCTATCACACACACACACACATGATAGTTATAAACTTTAAACTTTAAACAAAAAGATCTTGAATAATATATAAGCAGCTTCTCAAAAAGTATTAGTGTTAATAATATTTTTACATTTTAACCTGTCTATGTAGGCTTTTATTTAATCTAATAGCTTTTATGATATTCAATAGTTTACATCTATTTTAACATTCTATTGTCGGAAAGTCAAATGTAAATAATCCTGACTCTACATTTATTATATGTTTATTTGAGGTCTTTTATGGATTGGACTAAATGTAATTATAGTTTACAAGATATTGACCTGTTTTGAAGTCTGAAATCCGGAGCAATGTTGTTGCTAATTTGTAAATAGCTATTATTATCAATAGTGCATTTCTAGTAAAATATCAAGATTTGGTTAATACTAAAATGTAAAGGAAATAAGTTCGATTATTTAGGGATTTCTTTGAACGTCAAGGAAAAGGTATTAAAGGTTTTTTTTGAGTATTGTTACCTTTAGCCCTTGAGGTTCTCTTCTATCATGAATTTTGTAGGGTTATCTTCATCTTTTTCTTCTATCATGAAAAAGAATGATCAGATTTACTTATATACGAACTCTCATTTCAGACGTTCTTCATGGTATCTTATCATTTTTGAAGTTCTCCCTGTTGTCTACCATGACAAAAAGTGTATAAAAGTATATTGAATTTATCTATCAACATGTTGGTTTTGTTGCAACAATGTTATCTCTGTAATAAATACAAAAAAACTTAAGCATGTTAGGTTTTAAAGGAAAATGAAAATAGTAAAATAATACATACTTACAAAAGCCCCTTATTAAACAAAGTTTTCTTGTGGTGCTGTAGATTCTTTATGTCTATACCTTAATTTGCATATGTTTGCTTTTCTACATAAAAAAAAAACAATGGTATAATGTATTAAAGGCAACAGAATAAGGGAAGAAAACATATTTTGTACGAAATGAATACCAGGACCAATATATCAAGTATTTAGAACTTCGACTTTAATTTGTCATCCTAGCATTTTGCGTTTGTCTTCCTCATCTCTTGGTTAAAGAGAAGAAACACATATTAATTTAGGTAGAAGTACTATACCTCAATAAATAATGACTGATGAGCAGCATAACTTTTTTCTTTGTAGAAGATGTTGATAATCGTGTACTTGCTATCGTCTGTAAGATCTCTATCATTTGGAAAATTAAGATCTCTATCATTTCGAAAATTTCAAGCAAGTAAGTTTGTGTTCATAATTTAATTTGACCAACATCTTTATGCCTGGAACTTCAGATGTATTTGGTTTATATTTCACTTACGAATGAAGTTCTTTATATAAATTCACCTTCATTTATGGATAACAGCATGAGGTTTGTTTCATTGCATCCTGTTTAATTTGATTTGTTTGTTAGAAAGTAGTTGTTACACATATAATTATCTTTTCTCTATCTGTATTTTTATGACTAATAAAAACCAAATTATTAACCAATAGCTATTAAAAATATAGTAGATGTGGTAAATTTTTTTAAGCGGCAGATGGGGTAATTGTTTTTGTTAATATATATATATATATATATATATATAAAAATTTTTGCAGGTACGAAAAGTGATGTTGTTTGTTGGCGGACTGTAAGATAAATCCATTGGTGTATTATATGTCATGTGAGTAATCTTATCTTCAAATTTTTTTGCTGAGGTTGTTAGTAACGTAATTGAAAATGGGTCAAATTATATAGGGGAAAACGTAATACCAAAAGTTGTTTGGGTTATCTTCTTTATCTTTTTTTTATCCCTAAATTAATCTCTAGATTTCTGTTAGGCATTCTCTGCAGAAATAATAGTTCCAAAACAAATTTTTTTATTCTGCAGAAATTGTTAATTTTTTTTTGTGTATAAATAATTTATTAAGTATTGATTTTATTCATTTTTACTGCAGGTTTTGTGAAATTGTGTAGATAAATCAAATTATGTTGATCTTGTTAGAGGTAAATCCATATTGATAAGAACATTTGTTTTGTGCTATATATATATATATATATATATATATATATATATATAGAATATGGTTCGTATGAGTACCTAAAAAATGCAGAGTACCGTGAGTACCTGTGAATACACGGGTTTCAGATGTGAACTGGCTCCGAGAAAAAGTTTTTTTTTTTTAATTTTTTTTCATATTCATTTAGATACAAAAAATATAAAGCTATTTGTAAAAAATTATATACATTTATACTTTCTATCATCTTAAAAGTCATGTGAACGTGAAAACATTCATGTGAACATGCTTAGTTGTGAACACACGTTCACAACAGTACAGTTCATGTGAACACACACGTTTCACATAGTTCTAGTGTGTGTTTAGGTGTGATTTTTTGCAAGTAGTCTTATATTATTAATTTAAACATGATTATGAAAAAAATTTCAAAAAAAATGATTTTAAGTGAGGTACCTCCGGTACTCCGCAAAACTAGTGGTACTCATTTGAACCCAAATCTATATATATATATATATATATATATGATTTGAAAGATTTAAACTTAACATATTTTTTTCAAAAATGTTAAATGTCTAAAATTTTAAATAATATTTAAAACTTACGACATGACCTTAAATTTTGAAGAAATTTAAGAACCGATCTTAAGAATTCCTAAAACTTGAGACTATTATTTAAAATTTAAGTTTTAAATTACATAAATGTTATATTTATTGAATTTATATAATTAACATGTTAAGATATTTTAATATTTAATTACCTAATTTAAATTATTATTTCTATTTAATAAATTTTAATTAATCAAACTGAATTTCATATTTTAATCAAATATATATATATTGATTTAACTTAAAATTAAAAAAATTTAGACCCTGATTTCGTATTTCATATTTGTGTTTACCTTTTAATTTTCGAGCTTAATTTCAAAGGATTTAAGATATTAAGCCTGAAATATAATAAATAGTTTAAAAACACTTAAGATCTAAAATACATTTAAGTATGAAATATACAACAAACAGTCTTAAATCACTTATTATCTAAATTTAAGATTTAAAACAAATTACATCAGAAATTGTCAAAACAAACGACTTTAAAATTTAATCCATTAAAAATCTTTTGTTTGATTCTCTTAAAATTATATATACTTTTATTTTTTATTTTTTATTATTATTATACTAAATAAAAATAATATTCAGTATTACTACAACTATAACTATAATTTCTAAAAATATATTTTCTAAATCGATTCATGTCATACATGAGTTAATAAACTTAGGTATTTTTTTGTTTTTAAAAGATTAGATATGTGAAGGCTGAAATCACATCTGAATTTTAAGAGGTGGTCTTCAAGCCTAAAATCTAAAATCACATCTGAAATTTTAAAAATGGCCTTCAAAACTGAATTCTTAAATTTAAAAATACTAATTAAATTATAATTTCTAAACTATTTATATATTATACCTAACAAGTTGTTGAGCACTCGCGCGATGTTACGGGGTCTAAAATATTAATTACAAATATAAATATAAAAACAAATAAATAAAAACATTTTTCAAACAATTGAAACTACGAAACACAACTGAACCAGGATCGCAGAGTGAAATTCGAAAGTTGATATCGATTCAAGGAGCAAGACAAATGGTACTGTTAGTTGGTTCTTATAATTGGGTTTCTAGATTTTGCAATGCTAAAATTACAAACAATGTCTTATTAATCGGATCGAAACAGAATTAATTAAGTTAAGTACTCACAACCATAATTTGAAAATTTGATATTGATTAGGTTTAATCGTCAATTTAAATTTTTGGTTTTAGTTCAAATCAAATAAATTTGTAACGATAATGTCTCTAACACATCTCAAAATTAAGACGTGGTCTTTAAGTCTGAAATCTGAAATCACGTCTAAAGTTTTAGAAGTGACTTAAAACCTGAATTCCGAAAATTTAAAACTACTAATTAAATTTTAATCTCTAAATTATTTATATATTATAATTAATTAGTTTATATAAATATAATTTAATGTTAAATTAATTAAATTGATAAATATTTTTAATTGATTGAATGAAATAATTTATTTAATTAAATAAACTAAACTTAATATTTTAGTCGTATAAATATTGATTTAATTTATAAAGAAAAGCCGTTAGATCTTAATTTCATATTTGAGACTGGAGTTTACTTCTTAATTCTTTTGACAGGTTTATGAACCAAAAAAAATAGAGAATTGGATTCTAATTTTATTTTTAGCCAACCAAACACACTTCGAATCTTAATTCAAATTCCTAACATATTACAAATCATTTTGAAGACATTTTGCAAACCAAACATCTTACACGCATCTACCATTTCACCTACTTTCCTTACATCTCATTCATTCCTTTTTATATTCTTTATACCTATGTGTTCTTGCATTTAAAATCATTATATCAATAGAATTTAAATGGATAGTAGCCATGATAAATACATTTAAAAAGTAGTTGTCATTTTTCCTTAATAGTATATAAAAATATAATGATGGTGTTATTATTTGTCATAGCTTTAATGGTTTAAAAAAAATATAATAACATCAAATGGATGATAAGTGACATAGTTTATCCTATTACGCGCATATTTTTTATAATAAATTTTTTTATTATATACATACGTACATACATACATATATATATATATATATATATATATATATATATATATATATATATATATATACATATATATATATATATATAGACACACACATGTACATTTGTTGTAAATGTTTGTGTGTCAAAATGACATCACCAAGCATGGTATCTGACGCCATAAGTCACCAAAGGATAATACCAATGAGCATCAACAAACATGTATACATATCAAACGAGCATAAATAATATGGGATATTATTTTATAAGGTTTAAGTCATTATATGTTTAATTATAGAAACCGAATCAAACAGGAAGTCAATTATAATATCTGATATTGTAGGGGATTAATTGTCAAACAGTGATAACCAAACTGTCATATTAATTATTATTATCTAACAATTAATATATAATTATTGCATTATATTTAGTCATAACAATGATAAATAAAATATGTTTACTTAATATCAATCAAAGTGAATAATGCATGCACTTTAGGGATAAGATCAAAGGGATTATGAGATAGAGTTTGACACTAATCAAACTCTCTTCCCTCCTCCCTCCCTCTCTTTAAGACAAGCATAGGGCTCCTATGGCTCCTATGGTCGTAGAGTCGTACCATTCGACCAACACACACCATTGCAGTGCTCGTATTTATCATTTTGTTAAGAATCAGAAATCCACACAAGTCGATATCTAGCGTCGAGTTCAACGACAACATCAACGGTAGATGTAAAGTCATCTTTGGTGCAATTTTATTACATTACAGTAAGGTATGTTTAGGGATGGCAACAGGGCGGGTTCGGGATGGAAAATGAAAACATCGTCCCTGTTTAAAAAACCACGGGTATTAAACGGGGATCCCCATTGGGTACGCGAGGAAACCTGCGGGGAATCGGGTAACCCATTTATAAATCAATGATATGAAATTTAACCACATGATACATAATTTAAGCGTAAAATGTCCGTGTATGTTAACATTACAATACTAATATTAAATTAAATTTGTACTCTATCAAATGATAACGAAAAAAAACATTATTTCAAAAAATTACATGTAAACAAATAAGTTCTTTAAATAGTACATAATAATTTTTATGTATAATATATAATATATATAAAAACATTCATCTTTTATATATAATATATATACAATATAAATAGCATTTTACTATTAAAAAAGTAATCGGAGTATTTGGGGACTTAAACAGGTTATGTAATCGGGTATACGGGGGCGGGTATTATCAATACCATGCCCGCCTCATTCCCCGTTTAACTTAATCGGGTTCGGGGATACCCAACCCGATTAGATCGGTTTTCCCCGTCGGGTTCGGGGTTTTTTTTGTCATCCCTAGTTATGTTTACTTTAATGCTCTTCATGTTTGATGTCGATAGAAGGATCCCGGTTTAAGCTTCCGTTACGTAAAAACGTTTTGCAAAGTGTGTTAAGAACCCTTCACTGGTATTAGAGTCACATTAATTGATATTAGATTGATTTTTATGTGTCCTTGGTTCTCATTCAAACATTGAATTTTACTAGCGCATAAGAATATAAGGTTTAGAAACCAAATTAAACTCTCATATGAACACGAATGTAAACAAAACCCAACCCAACAACTTGTTTGCAAAACATAATTATTCTAACTGATGTAACCCACTTCATTCCATAAATAACCATAGTAGACTGGTTTATGGACACTCAGCCTATAGAACAACTCAACACTTGTGAGAGAGACCAACGCGATAGGCTAACATACTACACAAACTAATGGTTAGCAATGACCCTGGTAGTTGTGAGCAAGCAACCAAATAAAGCATGTTCATATATGGAATCCATGTTCACTATCACAACTAAATCGATTGAAGCTTATATTATTACACATATGCATTGTATTTATGAGAAGGTAAATACCTGTGTGCACTTTACCCAGCATAATTATACAAAATCAACACATGTTATAAGACAATAATAAGGGTTAATTACTAAAATAGCGATCACACCTCTTTATCACTTTTTAGCCATTAAAATATCATTTTACCAAAATAGTCATACTTTACGTTACCACATTTACGTGATATGTACTTTTTATTCATATTTTAATGCATTACGTTACAAAAGGTGTTTGATAACGTAAATACTTGTACTTTACGTGACCACTTTTAATCATTACATTTTTATGGGGAAGGAGCATATTTTTAAAACTGGTCACGTAAAGTACAAGCATTTACGTTACCAAACACCTTTTGTAACGTAATGCATTAAAATATGAATAAAAAGTACATATCACTAAATGGTGGCTATCACGTAAATGTGGTAACGTAAAGTGTGACTATTTTGGTAAAATGAAATTTTAATGGCTAAAAAGTGATAAATTGGTGTGATATGTGGCTATTTTAGTAATTCAGGTATGTAATTAACATGCATCTCGAAAAATACTTTTATTCTCACTTGAGTATTGAGCTACACACTCCATGAGTTTTGAAATCCTTTTCGACCCCTTTCACGAGTTTCAAATAACCCTAATTGAAACACTCATATAATATACATAATATTTGTTATATAAATATCAAAGATTTATATTGACAGTTCCCAAATATCATTATTTATATTTACAATGTTATTTATGATTTAAAATTTTTCTTTTTTAGAAATAATCTAATTTAAATGAACGTCATTATAAAATTTTTATACTGTTATATTTCTTGAATTTGTATTAAGTTTTATTACTAACAAACAGTCTTTTAAAATCAACAAAAAAGGATGTTATAAGCCAAATTTTAATGTTTCAAGAACAAAATATGTAGAAAAAACTAATCGAACAAATTCATAAAAACATGGAGAGATTTATGAAGGTGTTGTTCTTTTACTGAAAATGATGAAGTGCCTAAAAGGCTAAAAACTGATTGCAGCTTTATTGATAAGTTTTTTTTAATACTACCTACACTACCACCTATGTGACTATGTAACCCACAACCTCTTGGTTATAAAAAAAACTTTGTCAAGAATATGTATTAGATTTATGATTTTATGCCTAAGGTAATAAATATGAAAACTAATTAAGAGATGAAGCAGCAATGATAATATGGATTTGAGCAGTGGAACATAGAAAGAATAACAAGTAGGGGAAGAATGGTCAACACCAAAGTGCTATGCTTTTACACAAGTATAAGTGGGAGAAATCTGATTGTGTACTGATTGATAACTGGTGACATTGATTTTGCATCAATAAGATTGTTTCTTTTTGTATGTTGAATCTATATTGAGTTTTTTTTTACTTTATAAAATAGAAGTATCTTTTAACAAATAATATAGGGTAAATGACCAAAAATAATAACAAGTTTTGACATTTTTATCATTAATAGTAACGTTATTTATTTTTTAACATTAATGGTAACAACTTTTTATTTTTCTATCAATAATAGTAATGGGTGATTTGCAAACCCTGTTTTGTTTAGCAGGTCACCAACTTTTCAGTTATCAAAAATAGTAACATCTTTTCAGATTTTTATCAATAATAGTAACATATCAAATTAAAACATAATTTTTTTATTTTATTAAGTACTCTAATATTTCATAAACACCAAAATAAACCAAATTTATATTCTGAATATTTACGGATAGATAATTTTCGATTATTTATTCACAATTATATATATATATATATATATATATATATATATATATATATATATATATATATATATATATATATATATATACACACACACATAGGGAGTGGATCAAATGAGGACCGTGCTTAAAATAAAGCGGGTAAGAACCAATGAAAAATCGCCACATAAGCAATACTCATCTCTCTCCTTAAGGGGTATTATGGACATTTACTTGATTATTATATATGGTAACATGATTAATTGTTATTTTAAAAAAGGAAAATGAATTTTTTCAAATTTCTTCAAAATCACGGTCAACATAATTCACACTTTTTCTTGTCGTTACCCAAGAATGATTCACATTTTTTCTTTAAAAAAAAAGTACCGTCGTGAACCACCACTTTAGACTCCAACAGGGCCGGCCCTGGGCCACCGCCCAGGGCCCAGGCCCAAAAAAAATTTTATATGTTAATATAAGCCCAGCAGTCCAGTATTAGGTTATATGTGTTTTGCGTGAAAAAAATCACAAACAATGTGTTGGTTCAGCTGGTAGTCATCTCACTTTGGATATCTAATGTCATGGGTTCGATTCCCACTGTTTGCATTTTTTTTTTATTTTTTTATATCTCATCACTATCACTTGGATTTTCATATATAGATATCGTCTATTTGCTTTATATCAATATACAATCCATCAAATTCAATATTCATACTTTTATTTTTCAATGAGTTTGATTTTTTTATTTTTGTTTATCACGTGGTTTATGTTATTTATTATACGATTATTAAAAATACTAATGAAATATGTATTTATTTCTTGAGATGTTATTTTTTTTTGACACATATGTTACTATTTATATTATGAATCTTTTAAAATTTAAATTTCTTTTTTTCAATTTACTAATAAATATATAATTTAATATTGTATGCAATTTTTACCCAATTTATAATCATACGATGTTAATATTAAATTTTTTTTTTTCGGTTTTTGGATTGAGGAAAAATTCAGAGAAGCAACATAAAACCATTACACGATGACAGATTGTGAAGTTTTTTTAAGACATGACATTGACAATAGTGCAACAAAATCAATATTATTTAATTGTAATTTTTTATACGAATATTGCTTATATATATAGAGGGCCCCTTTTTAAGTATATGCCCCGGGCCTAAAAAATGATAGGAACGGCCCTGGACTCCAAACTAACCGTGAACCTACTTGCCAAAACCCTCTGCCGTCTAACCGTATAGTCACCTAAACAACGTGTACCGCCGTGAACCATCGTCAATGGCTCGCAAATCCCCTTGCCGTCTAACCGTAAACTACCGTGAACGACTTGTCGTTAACCGCCGTGAACCACTCGCCAAAACCCTAAGCTGGATTTCTCAATGTCTGCGCCGTGAACCACACCCATCTACTCAACGCATGTCGCCGTGAACCACACCCCTACTTCTCACTGTCTGCCGTCGTGAACCGCCACCCTTCGATCTTCCTCTCCGCCGTCCGTCGCCTGAAAACCGTGAATGTCGTGAATCACACTCGCCGTCCCAAATGATATATATTTAACTAATGCGATATAGTTGCACCGTGAATCACATCTGCCTAATTAATGTCATATATTCGCTAAAAATATGAAGGTGCACAAATGACAAAATTACCCTTTAAATGTTTTAAAAGGTATATAAAACTCTATTTAATTACAAAATTGCCACATTGCTTCCTATTGGTTGATTCACAAATTCTAGCAATTTCATTGGTTCTTATTGTCCTCATTTTAAGCACGGTCCTCATTTTATCCTCACCATATATATATATATATATATATATATATATATATATATATATATATATATATATATATATATATATATATATATATATAAAAGAAGATATCTAGTGCCACATGTCGCTTCCCCGCTTAACCAAAAAAAAATTTTCCCGCCCAATTTTCCATATCTAGTCTCTATAATTGCTTTCCTAATTTATATTTAAACTTTAAGTAAAAATATAATTAAGTAATACTTAATTTAACTACTATAAATAAAAAAACAATCTTTTTAAATGATTTACATAACTTTCAAATTTAACTGCTAAACTACTATAAATAAGAAAAACAATCTTTTTAAATGATTTAAATAACTTTCAATTTAACTCCTAATTTTAGTTAACTATGCATATTTTTATATATTCAAAAAGTATAATAATATTAAATTGTTTCTATTACAAAATAAATTTTTAAACTTCTATGTATGCATAGAAATAATCAAAAATAAAAATAAAGAGTTTTAGAAAATAATACTATTCATACATATTCAAAAATAAGAAAATTTTAATTATTCCTAAAAGCAGAAAATAATATACCTTGTTAGGAAAAAAAAAAAGAAACATTTTTATAAGTAATTAACATTTGTGTAGATTTTTAATAATTTTTTATAAAATATCCACGTAATACGTGGGTTGATAACTAGTATAATATGAATGAAAAAAAATACTATGAATCATTTAAATTTTCTCCTTTTCCAACTAAAAAATGACGAAACATCCTTTTTCTTAGTTTTTCTGAATAAGAAGATCAGCAGCTATTTTAATTTTCTTAAAGTACTCAACAATAGATTGATTACCCAGTTCAAGAGAGCGGAGTTCTTCTTGGATTTCGATGGCTCGGGCTTCCTTGTTGTCATGGAAAAGGTTGTGTAGGTCGATCCAAACAGAGTGGGAGGTCGCGTTCCTTTTTAAGACCGTTTGCAATAAGGAGGTGGAGATAGAGCGGCGACGGCGATTAGGGTGTAATCCGCCGCTTGTAGTTGTGAAAGGTAGGGAGAGAAGAGTGAGTGAGTGAGAGGGTGAGTGGCGCGCTGGTGAGAGACGGCGACGGCGGCAGGTCGCCGGCCGGAGTTTGGGGCAGGGAGAAGGGAGAAGACTAGGAGAGGATTAGGGTTAGGGTTGCTCTCATACCATGTATGTAATTAAGCTAATGACTCTCTTGCCCTTCCATTTCACCAACATAACATAAACAACAAATAATTATATAACGGTCCGTTAATAATTTCAAGATCTTGACATAATATCGGTTTTACAGTTAAGCATATACCCAAATTGCTTTTTGATTTAGCCAACCACTGTACAATAGTTGAAATACAGTCACCAAAGGATCTAAATATGCCAATAATCCAACCATTTGCACAGACTCTGAAATCTATTTTTGAAAACTGTGAAGAAAACAAGCAAACCCAAAAAATTACAACAGAAAATATAATTAGATTGAAAGAGTTGAGAATGTTTACTTGAAGGAAAGTGAGCATTAAGAGGATAATTCATCAGCAAATATGTGAATGTAGTACAAGAGATAGCAGACTTTGACTTGATCACCAATTGTCACGTAATATTAGAATAAAGATTGGAGTACTTCATACTTTCCCTTACAATAGATTACATCAAAATTAAAGTTGATTAACAACCTTAAAATTTTAGGGGTGTTATATTTACATTCATAAACATGTATTGCAAAATTTCTCAACTCAAAACCTTTTAAAAACACCAATAAATGAATCTAAAATATTAGGGAGAATTTCATGTATATCCTTGTAAACTTCCAATATTACATATATATCCTTACAAAATTCCTTATTACGTATATATCCTTACAAACCTTTGAAACTCACTAATATATCCAAATATCTAATTTATAATTATTAAAACATTTTAAAAATATCAAAAAAACTATTTTTGTACTTAATTTAATTAAAATTCCCTAAATACCCATAATTTTGAATAGGAAACAAAATCAAAAATGCTTTTGCAGAGGAATTGCAAAAGTCATTTATGTTTACCAATTATGTTTATCTAATTTCTTTATAGCTTTGTCGGACCCTGTGGCAGCCATTAGAATGCACTATACAAATTACAAGAAGGGAAGGTGAGTAGGAGGAAGCATAGACAGACTAGAAAACAGAACGCAGTAAAAAACTTTACCACCTTTGTCATCTGTCTGTGTGTGCTTCCTTCCACTCATCTTCCCTTCTTGTAATTTGCATAGTGCATTCTAATGGCTGCCACAGGGTCCGACAAAGCTATAAAACAAATTAGATAAACATAATTGCTAAACATAAATGACTTTTGCAATTCCTCTGCAAAAGCATTTTTTATTTTGTTTCATATTCAAAGTGAAGGGTATTTAGGGAATTTTAATTAAATTAATTACAAAAAAAGTTTTTTGATATTTTTAAAATGATTTAATAATTATAAATTAGATATATGGATATATTAGTGAGTTACAGAGGTTTGTAAAGTTATATGGAGGTTTACAATGATATACATGAAATTCTCCCAAAATATTATTAGTATTATACTATTATGTAAACTCAAATTAATGTACCGTTAATTTAGAGCCTTCGACAATCTCATGCTTCTTAATTGACAAATCCGAACTGCTTTCCCATCATATAAAATCAAAACACTTGTGACCTTCCCATATTTTGAAATCTTTTCGTTTTAAAGAACTCTCGGTCGGAGAATTCATCATCAAAGATTTTTTACATTAGTGTTTGTAATTCAAGTTCTTTCCTTTTGCTTTTCTTGACAAGGTTGTCACAATTCTAAACCTTATCGCACGACTCATATTGCAAGTCATTGCATTCTAGGTAGTTTTCGATTTTTAGAGAACACTAGTCGTCTTTTATAAGTATTAAATTACTTTTACAAGTAATCATCTTTAACCCGACACACACACACACATCTTCAACATGTAAATCATCAAGATTTTGTATTGTGATTATTGGTTTATGATAAACTAACATCTTCCTAGAATATTGCAAAGACTTGAACGCAACAAGATTTAAAACTGATGCCAACTTTATCAAAGAAGGCAAAAGGAAAGAACCTGAATTTACAAACAATCATGTAAACAATATTGATGACGATTAAACTGGCGTTCTTTGAAAGGAAAAGATTTCAAAGTACGGGAAGATCACAAGTATTGTGATTATATACGATGATCATTCAAGGAAAATCAACAAGGTTCAGATTTGTCAATTATGGAGCATATAATCGTGACTCTATATTAACGATTCATTAATTTGATCTTACATAATAGTATAAAATAATTATTTAGATTCATTTTCTTGGTTTTTCAAAAAAGGTTTTGAATCAATACTTTGTACCAGGTAATTCCCAGAAACAAAACAAATGTCTTTTTTTATTTAACATGTGATATTCCTGTCTATTCTTCCGTTTTTCATTATCCCATGCATCCCAATAATTTCATAATTCCAACCCATATAACTGAATTTATAAAAAATTGAATTTGAAATCTTACAAACCAAACACATAACAAAACTAAAATCTTTAGACTTTTAAGTCTCGTCATAACGTAATACTTTCATTTTTAAATTCTATCATATCAAACTTATGCAATTCAAATGATATCAGTGAATACAACGGTACCTCGAATACTTGAATATTAGGTAGTTTACATTTATGTACAGTTTTTCCAAATAAGTTGCAAAGGCAAGTAAAAACTAATGTGTATTCAGGCATAAACAATATTGGATAAGTTTGGCACGATTAGCGGGAGTCGGAGCATCTTCAAAGAGCTGTAATTTTTTGTTTATATAAATATTTTTTATGAAAGTAGTTGTAACCGTAGATTTTAGCAAATGACATAAAAAAAGACATTGATATTAAATAAAAATTATAGTTTATAATTATTTGAATGATAAGAAAATAATTTTGTTTGATCAAAAACTCAAGCTCATTTGAAAACTACTTCAAGTAGCTTTTCATAGAAAAACTTTTGAGAACTTCAAACCTGAATCAAAATCTTTAGCTCCTACCAGCAAAACATAACTTTTGAGCTTGAGCTTCCAAATATCAAAAGCTGAAACTCTCAGAAGCTCCTTGCCCAGTGTAAATTCTAAAAATCAAAGAGCAATAATCTTTCATAATTCATGCATTACATTCTTTTGACCAAACAGATTCCACAAACATGTTTTTATTCCATCCAATAAATCAAACCAAACACTACAACATTTACCTTTTCCTTGTATCAAGTTTAACACCAAAGGTACTGTGATTTCTTCATCAGGCAATGCTACTAACAAGCCGAGCTCCGACTCGGTCCAATCTTTTCACCATCGCTAAAGCTTTCAGATTCCCATCCACAATAAACGCTTCGACCATCTTCTCCCTCCCTTTATCCTCGTCATCAGTAACCGCCACAACCGAGAAAGTCGAACCCAGGGTCAAGATTGGCTTTAAATTATCATTGTATATTAAATTAATATTAGATGTAATTAAAATATTAAATGCAATAACATAAATTCAATTATTTAATTCAATATAATTTATCAATATATTACAATAATCTAATAATTTAATCAATTTTTGTATAAATAATCTAAATTATATAACTAATGTAATTTATTATTTCAGTTTAGAGATTTCAAACATTTTATTTTATAAAACAAACGGTCTTCAATTTACGAACTTCAAACTTCAAGACCACCTTTGATATTTCAAAAGTTTCAGACTCTACATTGCATCTCTTAAACACCAACACTACATCTATATATTTTGCTTGACGACTCTGTATTAGATTTAAAATTTTATGCCTAAGTTAATACATATGAAAAATAAAATAAGAAGGAAATAAAATAAATCGACTCTAACCCACAAATTTAGCAAAAGTATAACCCACAAATTTAGCAAAAGTATCTACAACGATTTCAATAGTATCTAAAGATTCAATAGCCAAGCCAATATCACAAGCACAAATACAACTAAAAGCTCCCAAGCAAAAAGGAAAACCAAAGTAAAAGAAGCATACGTATGACCACTCAAAATATGTAAGTTTCCTCATATCAAAAAGACCAACAATCGTATCTAAAGATTCAATAGCCAAAACCCACTCTTTGTATGGACTGAAAGATAAGTATTGAGCAGGAAAACATTAGCAATGTACCATAACTATTAGTCGGTCACTCGGTTGCACAATCTCCAGACGCTAAATGGCAGCCCGAAGCCTCACTAATACACAGCCCAATTTATACAGCAAGAACAACCGACACTGCGATAAGACCCCATCCCCACCACAAGGGGCATGGGGACGTAAAAAGGGGGATCCTATCAATTTTTTGCAACTTTTTTAATTCACCGACCATCAGATTGAATATTCCTTGATCACAAATTGGATATAAACGTTGGTGAATTGCTCATCAATCGCATCATACTGTAACGATTTTAATTCACCGACCATCAGATTGAATATTCCTTGATCCTTCTCTTCCCAATCAGAATCAAAATCATTGATTTTTTTTATTTCAATCAAATAACAAATCGACGGTAATTGAAGTATTGGATGTAATCCTCTGTCTCCAAAATTAGAAACTTATTTTGACTTTACTTGTGACCTAAACTCTCCATTCTCCAAAACATATATCTGGAGAATTTAATTAAGAATTGACTCAACTTAGAGTAATATTCTACCAAGACGGAACCATTTTGAACTCCTCTATTACTAATATACATTTTTAGAAGTTTGGTTGTATACATACATATAGAAAATATACATAATGTACCACATTATATGGCACATCTACCAGAGCAACCCGATATGAACAAACCCCCATCATACTGAATCCTTGAGAACTAGCGAACCACGAATCATGATCACGATCCCATATCGGAATGATATGTAATACTATTAACTATACACCTTTTTTAAATCAAAAGCCCATTCATCGGGTAACTGTAATTAATATGCAAAAACCGTATCAGCTACTTGGTAAAGCGTTTCATTAGTTCATGCTTCGTGATCAAATTCTTAGTTTACTAGTTAATAATATTCACATTCAAGAAGCCAATGTAGGTTATTAGTGATCATGTATTATCAAAGAAAAATTTGCATAAAAGACAAAGAAACATCAGCATCTACACATGTGAATGAGAAACACATAAAAACACACAATGTGATAGATGGATTGAATAGAAAAGAAGAACAGTTTCGATGTAAATAATCAGAAGGTTTCTACCTCATATAAGCAATATAAGGTGATAATCAAATGCAAATTGAATAGGACTTTGAACCCAAAACCCACAAAATTCAATCTTGTGCTTGGTTAAACAAAAATCAATAGAATACACAAAAAAGGAACGTATAGAAATAGGTCAATTGACTGAATGTATAATTTACAGATGGGTGAGCACAAAGTGACAGCAAAAACTGAAAACGGGAATGATTACCTTCAGTGAGATGAAGTAGCGATGATAATATGGATCTGAACAATTGATCATAGAAAAACTAACAAGTAGGTGAAAAATGGACAGCACCCGCTGCGAGAGTGGCCGAGTGTTTTCAATAGAGAGGAAGGTTTGAGGGAGCGGCTACCAAAGTGTGCTATGCTTTTACATAAGTATAAGTGGTTAAAATCTGATTGATAAGTGGTGGCATTGTTTACTAAATCAATAAGACTGTTTCATTTTGTACGCTAAATCTGTATTAAGTTTTTTTACTTTACAAAGTATCAGTACGTATTAACAAATAATATAAACATAAAAGTCATTGTTAGTTCAAATACATATACATCAATTATATGCATAAACCATAATTCCATGTATAGGTTGTAACCTTTAAGTCTTACCTTACATATCTCCTCGATACTTGTTGCTATAAATCAATGAATTGCCTCGTTTGACCATTTTATAATTCATTCTCATCTATACTACTTAATATTAAAAGAAATCGATCCTATTTGAAGCACAAAATCAAGTGCAAAACAAACCTATACATATCTTTGCAACGAAATCTACTTTGTAAAGAAGGAAACCGACTTTGAAATATGCAAATCCGACAACTACCATATAAGATAATTTGCAAAGAAGATCCAAACAAACTAACAGCTATCATATAAATGCAAGATGATTTGAGAAGACAATAAACTTTTCACAAAACAAAACAACTATCGACTAAATCCAACAAGTATACAAGACTTAGGCATCAAGTCACAATACAAGAAACAAGTCACAACACAAAATCAAGTCACAACAAAATCTATACATTTAACGAAGTATCATATAGATATAGCTTTTCATTCAACAAACTATCATATAATTCGACAATGTGGATTCACAACAACCAAAATCTATACGTATAAAAGATTATTTGCAAAATAGTATACACAAAATCTACAAGATATGCACAAATCGACTAAGCAGAGAAACAAATCGAATTTAAAGATAAAATCGACTTCTGTATAGTGAATAATGGAGTTTATAAAATAAAAAAGAAAAGGAAGAAGAAAAAGAAATCGTGTGTTTACCTTGACAGGGGACTGGAGAAGCAGCGCCGCAGTGAAGGAGGACGGCGCAGAAGTTCACCGGAAAAGAGGAGGACGGCGGCGCAGGGGACGGGGACGGTGGAGGCGCAGGGGACGGGGACGGAGACGGGGACGGGACGGCGGAGGCGCAGGGGACGGCGGAGGCGCAGGGGACGGCGACGGCTGTGGAGGCGTGGATGAGCGCAGAGAGGAGGCGATGGAGAAGAGGACCCTTCTTCAAGGGGTTACGTTGATTGTGCCTCACGGCCTCACCGGCCTTTTATCAATTTGATATCTAAAATTTTAAATAATATTTAAAACTTAAAGTAAATTACTCCGTTGATTCTTTAAATTTACTCATTATGACTGGTTTAGTCCTTATACTTTTGAAATTACTCTGCTAATCCTTTAAATGAAAAATCTGAACACCAATAGTCCTTTATTCATATAAAAATTGTTTAATATCCTTACATTTCTTCAAACATTCATTTGAATAAAGGATTATTAGTGTTCAAAATTTTTATTCAAAGGATTGTCAGAGTAATTTCAAAAGTTGAAGGACTGAACCAGTTATAGTAAGTTAACTTAAAGGATCAATGAAGTAATTTACTCTAAAACTTAAGACGTGACCTTAAATTTTGAAGTAATTTGAATTCCTAAAACTTGAGACTATTATTTAAAATTTAAGTTTTAAATTACTTAAAAGTTATATTTATTGAATTTATATAATTAACATGTTAAGATATTTTAATATTTAAATAACTAAATTAAATTATTATTTCTTTTAATAAATTTTAATTAATTAAATTGAATTTAATATTTTAATCAAATATAAATATTGATTTAACTTCGAATTAAAAAGTTTTAGACCCTGATTTCATACTTCAGATTTGTGTTTACTTTTTAATTTTTGAACCTAATTTCAAAGGATTTAATATATTAAGTCTGAAATATAATAAATAGTTTAAAAATACTTAAGATCTAAAATACAATTAAGTATGAAATATAACAAACGGTTTAAATCACTTAATATCTAAATTTAAGTTTTAAAACAAATTACATCAGAAATTGTCAAAACAAATGTCTTAAAATTTAATCCACTAAATATCGTTTGTTTGATTCACTTAAAATTATATATACTTTTATTTTTTTTATTTTTTTATTATACAAAATAAAAATAGTATTTAGCATTATTACAAGTATAACTATAATTTCAAAAAATATATTTTCTAAATCGATTCATGTCATACATGAATGAATAAACTAAGGTGTTGTTTGTTTTTTAAAAGATTAAATATGTGAAGGCTGAAATCATATCTAAACTTTAAGAGGTGATCTTCAAGTCTAAAATCTAAAATCACATCTGAAATTTAATAAGTGGCCTTCAAAACTGACATCTGAAATAATCTATATCTATATATTCTATTATATGAGTAAATAGATGCCACATGACATCAAGATAGAGCGCCAATTGGCTTAACATGGGATTGCCACGTATACCTAACAATTTCCTATTAATTAAAGAAAACAATTTGTGACACGTGTCATTTTCTCAGCTCTTCTAATTTTTGTTTTCACGCCCATTTTGCCTAATATAACTCTTTCAATTGATTTACATAATTGATTTTAAAGAAACTAATTGATTTTAAATAAAGTAAAAGATTACTCATATAATTAATGATTTAAATACTTCATAATTTAACCTTTAATTTACTTAAAATGTTTTTATCAAGAATTATATAATTGATTTATAGAACAAATTTTTTTTATTTTCAAACTTTAAAATAAATGTTACATGTTTTAATCCTAATTATAATTTATAATTTATAATTTATAAAGTTTATTATGCAAAAAACTAACATTGTTTCATGTTTTTTGCGTTTTGGTTTAGTGAAATTTGGACATTAGAACCCAATTTTTCAGTTTTTAAAAACCCGATTCACAAATTATTATCGGGATCTAATATCTATATTCACAAAACCAAAAATAAAAAATTAACTTGAGTTTTTTTATTGAGAAAATAACATGTTGATTTTTTCCATAATAAACACTAATAATAAATGAATAATTTTAATTATTTCTCGTGATATCATGTTTCATCACCAGCAATTTACACGTGGCATATAATATTCTAGAATAACAAATAATATCTGCATCATATCTTTCTAAATTTACATATAATATAATATGATTTAAAATCAATTCAAACCAAATATTCATATTTAAAAATTTGATAACCACAACATAATAGAAAGTTTAAAGATGATAAAAAACATATTATTATTTATATATATATTTAGAATTCTAAAAAAAATTATAATTTATGTCAAATAATAATATAATTCTTATATTTTTATAATAAAATTAATACTTTTATATATTAATTCTTAGCTTGTAGTATGTATTTAATTATAACAACTATATATTAAAATATCCGCGTAATACGCGGGTAACAAACTAGTTAAATTATAATTTCTAAACTATCTATATATTATACCTAACGAGTTGTTGAACACTCGCGCAATGTTGCGGGATCCAAAATATTAATTACAAATAAAAATATAAAAACAAATAAATAAAAATATTTTTCAAACAACGAAACACAACTGAACCAGGATCGACGAGTGAAATTCGAAATCTATATAGATACAAGAAGCAAGACAAATGATACTGTTAGTTGGTTCTTATAATTAGGTTTCTAGATTTTGCAATGCTAAAATTACAAACAATGTTTTCTTAAATCGGATGGAAACCAGAATTAATTAAATTAAGTACTCATAACCATAATTTGAAAATTTGATATTGATTAGGTTTAATTGTCAATTTAAATTGTTGGTTTTAGATCAAATCAAATAAATTTGTAACGGTAATGTCTCTAACACATCTGAACATTAAGACGTGGTCTTTAAGTCTAAAATCTGAAATCACTTCTAAAATTTAAGAAGTGGCGTAAAGACTGAATTCCGAAAATTTAAAACTACTAATTAAATTTTAATCTCTAAATTATTTATATTTATACTTAATTAGTTTATATAAATATAATTTAATGTTAAATTAAATAAATTGATAAATATTTTTAATTAATTAAATGAATATTTATTTTAATTAAATAAACTAAACTTAATATTTTAGTTGTATAAATATTGATTTAATTTTGAAAGAAAAACTGTTAGATCTTAATTTCATAATTGAGACTGGATTTTACTTTTTATTTCTTTTGACAGGTTTATGAACCAAAAAAATATAGAATTAAATTCTAATTATATTTTTAGCCAACCAAACATACTTCGAATCTTAATTCAAATTCCTTACGTATTACAAATCATTTTGAAAACATTTTGCAAACCAAACATCTTAAACGCATCTACCATTTCATCTACTTTCCTTACATCTGATTCATTCCTTTTTATATTCTTTATACCTATGTGTTCTTGCATTTAAAATCATTATATCAATAGAATTTATGAGGATAGTAGCCATGATAGGTACATCTAAAAAGTAGTTGTCATTTATCCTTAATGGTATATAAAAATATAATGATGGTGTTATTATTTGGCATAGCTTTAATGGTTAAAAAAAATATAATAATATCAAATGGATGGCAAGTGACATAGTTTATCCTATTACGCACATATTTTTTATAATAATTATTTTTATAATATATTTACACACATGTACACATGTTGCTAGTGTTTATGTGTCAAAATGACATCACCAAGCATGGTATGTGACATTAAGCATGGTATGTGACATCATAAGTCATCAAAGGATAATACCAATGAGCATCAACAAATATGTATACATATCAAACGAGCATAAATAATATGAGATATTATTTATAAGGTTTGAGTCATTAGATGTTTAATTATAAAAACCAAATCAAACACGGACTTAATTATAATATCTGATATTGTAAGGGATTAAATCGTCAAACAGTGATAATCAAACTGTCATATTAATTATTATTATCTAACAATTAATATATAATTATTGCATTATATTTAGTCATAACAATGATAAATAAAATATGTTTACTTATTGGTTAACATCAATCAAAGTAAATAATGCATAGGGATAAGATCATAGGGATTATGAGACAGAGTTTGACACTAATCAAACTCTCTTCCCTCCTCCCTCCCTCTCTTTAAGACAACCATAGGGCTCCTATGGCTCCTATGGTCGTACAGTCGTACCATTCGACCAACACACACCATTGCAGTGCTCGTATTTATCATTTGGTTAAGAATTAGATATCCACACAAGTCGATATCTAGCGTTGAGTTCAACGACGACATCAACGGTAGATGTAAAGTCATCTTTGGTGCAATATTTATCACATTACAGTAAGGTATGTTTCGGGATGGCAACGGGGCGGGTTCGAGACGGAGAATGAAAATCTCGTCCCCGTTTGAAAAAACCACGGGCATTAAAAGAGGATCCCTATTGGGTACGCGGGGAAACCTGCGGGGAATCAGGTAACCCATTTATAAATCAGTGATATGAAATTTAGCCACATGGTAACCCATTTATCCTCTGACATGTGTTAAATAGACTATATGCGTTATTGTCACCTGTGATGACGTGACTTTTGTGCGGAAAGTGAGGGTGTTACCTCCTTCAAAACCCCTTTCATGAGTTTCAAATAACCCTAATTGAAACACTCATACAACATACATAATATTTATTATATAATTATCAAAGATTTATATTGACAGTTCCCAAAAATCATTATTTATATTTACAATGTTATTTTTTATTTAAAATTTTTAATTTTTAGGAATAATTTAATTTAAATGAACATCATTATAAAATTTTAATACTGTTATACTTCTGAATCTGTATTAAATTTATTACTAACGAACAGTCTTTTAAAAGCAACAAAAAAAAAGGATGTTATAAGCCAAATTCAATGTTTCCAGAACAAAATATGTAAAAAAACTAATCGAACAAATTCATAAAAAGAATGCTATTAGCTTATAAGTCATGTAGATTTCAAGTCTAGCATCTCGTAAACAGAAAAACACTTCTATGATTTCTCTATAAAGAAAGATGGCTTTAATCATCCTCGTCTAAAATTACATGCTGGTAAATTGAAACATGTAAAGATTTATGAAGGTGTTGTTCTTTTACTGAAAATGATAAAGTGTCTAAAAGGCTAAAAACTGGTTGCAGCTTTTATTGATAAGTTTTTTTTTAATATTACCTACACTACCACCTATGTGACTACGTCTCACGGACTTAAACCCACAACCTCTTGGTTATAAAAAAGTTTTGTCAAGAATCTGTATTAGATTTATAATTTTATGCCTAACGTAATACATATGACAACTAATTAAGAGATGAAGCAGCAGTGATAATATGGATCTGAGCAATGGAACATAGAAAGAATAACAAGTATGGGAAGAATGGTCAGTACCAAAGTGTTATGCTTTTACACAAGTATAAGTGGTTGAAATCTAATTGTTGTATGGATTGACAAGTGTTGACATTGATTATTGTTATGACATATATCATACATATTTTTAGTCATATTTTGCCTCGGATTTGGGTATTTTTGCCTTGAATTGTTTAAATACAACTCTGACTTGTCCATGTTTTGTGTTTCGCAGTTCAAAGGATGCCTAAAGTGGAAAAGAATGGATTATGGAACCTATTCGTCATATTTACGGGCTAAGCCGACCTTCCTTGGAATTCTGTTGACTTTGACCAAGTTGACCTGATCGCGGCCGCGACCGATTCAGCGCGACCGCGCCGACCTGCGATCAAATGAACTCGCCCATGCTTGTTATCTCGCCCGCGATCCTTTCAGCGCGGCCGCGATCACAGAAAAATATAAAAGTCAGCAGCCGTTTCGTTATTTTTTATGCATATTTTAGACGAACTTTTTCACACATTTTAAGGTGCGATTAGTAGGTGTTTCGTAGTTTTATGTTTTTCAGCTTAGTTTAGAATAGATTAGGAAAGCATTCGGCTAGTAGAGTGGTTCAAGCATTCGGTTGCGGGATTTTCTCGTTTTTCATCCGGATTTTGGTACATTCTTTCCAATTTTACTTCTGAAATTATTATGTTTTGTATAGATCTCGTTATTTCTATAGTTTTTATCATGATTAGTGAGTAGTTCATCCAAGCACTTGCTTGGTTACGTTTTTTTACATGGATTAATGAAGTATTTGATGATTTTGGTTGAAAAGTGTTTGATTCATTGATGTATTCTCGATTCATACGATTAATATGCGTAAAATCAGAATTGTAGTTGATATTCTAGCAATATTGTGATCATGATTATTGATTATTAATGCTGATTTTTATTAACTCAATCAAATTTAAGTGGTTTATTAATTGGTTGCTGTTTCTAGCATTATTGTGATTATGTGTAACAACCCAACTTTTAGCCCAAATAAATATCTGATTATCGAACCAAAAATGTAATTTTATTACATTACTTTGAATTATAATTTAATTAAGTCTTTGAAATATTTTAATTAAATTATATAAATATTTAAATTATGATTTATGATTTAATAAATTATTAAGATAATTAAATAAAAGATATATAAGATACGAAAGTAATAGTGGGTTAAGTAGCAAACATAACTAGTTAGAGTATATAAACGGAATTTAAGTTTAGAAAATCAGATTTCTCTCTCTCTCTAGACTCTCTCTCTAAGATTTTCTCTCTCTACTCTCTCTCTACATCTCTCTAAGATTTCTTCTAAACCGACCGTCGGATCATCAAGATTTATACGTCATCGGGAAGATCTCGAAGAATACTACAAGAATATACGGTTGCATGTAGGATTACACACGAATTTGAGGTAATTATTGACTAAACTCCCTAATTTCAATATTAGATACCGAAACCTAGGATTAAATAGTAAGAAATTTAGGTTGCATGTTTAAAAATTTCTGAAGATTATGGTAAATTTAAGTTAACAGAAGTATCAGAAACAAAATCTACGGATTAATTCATTCAAATAAGTTCAAAATCTGAAATTTTAAGTAAAAATGTGTTTTGACAAAAATTAATCTATTTTGAATGATCTTGAATGAATTATGATGTTATGGATAAGGAAAATTGTATAAAAACACTTAATTAATGATAACACCACTTTATATTTCATTGCATGTTACTAAAAAGGGTTTTTGGGCAATTTTAATAAAAATCCGTAAGTTGCGACCTGCATATCTGCATGTGAACTCGGCGAGTTCATAGGGGAACTCGGCGAGTTCCCAAGAACACTTGAATATTTCTTCAAAAATTCATAAGTATTGGATCCGAATTCGGTTGGGACCCGAATTCGGATGAGAACCGAAATAAGTTTTGGACCTGAAATAGAACCGAACTCGGATGTGTCCGGAATTCGGTTTTGAGTCCGTACTTCGGACGTGAACTCGGCGAGTTCACCAAGCCAACTCGGCGAGTTCTCTGCGCTTCTTGTACAATTCGAATGAAGTGTCAAAATTTCAGATGGTGCCCCATCTCGGTTCATATTTCGGATGACTCAATTCGGACCAACTTCGGAAGTGTCATTTCGGATGATTTAGAACCGAATCTGGATAATCCGAATTCGGATGATCCTAATCTGAATGCAGTATTTATAATTCAAAATATATATATACAACAGATTCCTTATATAAATATGAATGATCAAATATTGAAATCAAGATCTATAAAATTAAGAAATACCATCAAATAGAAATCATATGAATATATATATGCACGATCACATATGATCAGATTTCCGAAAATGCAATCTTATGAGACTTTGAGATTAAAGACCAACGAATGAACATTGAATTTATTATTCAAATGATTCTGAGGCTAATAAATATCAATAATGATATGATTAACAGATTGAGAGCAACTGAGCCAGAGCCAGAAAGTGCAGATAACCGGTAACAGTGAGTTGTAGATTTCATTTTAACTGCATATTATGTGAATTGAGACTTTTGTTGCATGATTCTGATCTATTGATAATCTGATCTTGAGCTTATTGAAATATTGTCATAGTATATTTACTATGATTTGTTGAGCTGAGTATTTCTTCTTCTAGATTCGATTCTTTGACGAGTCATTTGATTGTTAAGCTTAACACCATCACTATTGCTCAGTGTTGGGTTAATGTTAGGCTTATGATGTGCTGATTTACGTGATGAAAGCACAGAGGGTAGCTAGAGCTGAGCATTCCGATGATATCCATATAGAGCTTTTACTGGTAGCTAGCCCAGTACGTGGCTGATCCCCACTAATGATGCGTGTGTATGGATTTATCATCATCCGAGCATTCCTTATGAATTTGTCTAAAAGTCTCAAGAGCAACAACAGTTTTATAACTGGGAGCTGAGCAAAAGTCGCGCATCAAAAGAGCATTAATTGGCCAATGTCCCTTCGAGATTGAGCTGTGCATGAGCCTAGTGCAGTGCATATAGAGCTGAGCCGTGCATGAGCCGAGTGCAGTGCATGTGCTTCTGCGTTCATAATTGCATGTTAAATGTGAAATTCTACATTCTCACTAAGCAATTAAGCTTACCCCGTTGTTGCATTATTTTTCAGGTAAAGGCAAAGGATTGGCTGGACCTAGTTCATAGGTCAGGACTTTGAAAGAGCTTGAAGTGCATTAGAACCTGTTCCAATACCTTGGTACTTGATTGAAGATTTAGCTTTGGGGATTGGGCTAGTTTACATTTGTGCTTTGATGAAATAGTCTAGAAGTTTGTACCTTATACTTAGTCTTTTGTCTCTGTTTGTAATTAACTTTATTTCCGCAATTGTTAATTTTATCTTAGTTTCCTGATTGATATTGCATTGCGACTGGACCTTGACTTGAGACCTTTGAGAAATCAGAGGAAGGGTCTCACAGGATGGTATCAAAGCCATAGTTTGAGTGAATCATTGTATTACATGTAATACATGATCTCAAACTTGTGCAATGCTATAGTATCAATCATGACAGGATGGCTTGAACTAAGATAGGTTTCAGAGACTAGTAGGACGGGGCATGAAAGGGTACAATGTGCTAGGCTAATGATCTAAACATTTAGTGATTTGAATTTCAGAGCTATGTCAGGAGAAGGTGGACCATCAGGTGGCATGACCCCAGAGCAAGTCCTGGAAATGATGCAACAACTAATAACCCAGAATAATGAGCAACAAAACAAGTTTATGCTAGAGCAAATTGAATCAATAAAGAAAACTGAAAAGAGAAATAAACATAAAAAGAAGCAAACTGAACAGTCAAGCGAATTCGATCCGATAATGAGCACGTCAATAAGCGAGTTGTGAAGCCAAAAGGCTGTAGATTCAAAGACTTCAAAGCGAGTGGTGCCTTAACGTTTGAAGGCACAGTAGATCCAATACAAGCGTTAGATTGGATAAGTCATACTGAAGAGATCTTCAATATCTCAGAATGTCTGGACAACAATAGAGTTAAGTTTGCTACAGCACTGTTCGTTGGAGCTGCTAGAGCCTGGTGGAAAACACAAAGAAGCATCTATGGTGAGGAAACAATTACGACATTGGATTGGGAGCAGTTCTTAGAGATATTCAACGCCAAATACTGTCCAACGGATAAACAAGACGAACTCGAGATGCAGTTGATGCAATTGAAACAAGGAACTAAGACTGTTGATGAATACGAGCATGAGTTCTCGAGACTTTGCGGCTACTCGTCATATCAAGTAGCAACAGAAGAGCGTAAGATAAACCGATTCAGACTGGGTCTGAATCCAACATATAGAAGACAAATGAGCAGCATCAAGTTTACGACGTATCTCAGCATAGTGGAAGCAGCAAGGATGGTGGAGCGAGAATTCACAGATTCGAGTTATGAACCTGTTATGATGGCTATAAATCCTACATGTCCATCTCCACCTAAGAAACAGAAATCCAGTAGATTCTTCAGTTCATCAAAGTCCAGTCAGCAGCAGCCACAAGCATCCTCTACACCTCAGAAGACTAGAGATTATTCCAACATAAGTAGTGAGTTAACTGTACAACCCTGTCATCGATAGTGAATAATGCGGATGACATATGGGTCGTATCAGTTGAAGTTACGATATAAATACATGTCCAATAAGAAATTATACCTATAGGCAATATAGGTGTTGTAATCTGAATCATGTATGATTCAAAACCCGAGAGAAATCAAAATATAATCCTAAACACCAGCTACTTCGTAAATCCTTGTAATCTAAATGATTACAGCGTGTCTTATAATGAGACAGAGGTAGAAGTTGCTGATCCAATAAATATTAATGAGAAGAGTATCTAAATCAAGTAATTAAGCACCTAATGACAACTTGAACGAGAATCAAAGAAGTCAGAGGAACAAAGCGAGAGTGATAAAGAAATAGATTGAGATCTTTGTAAAGTCAAGCAATTGGTCATAAATGGCCAATGAAAAGTCTGTTATATGTCAATATAGATGTAAGTGTTGGATTCTCATTATGTCGATGCGAGACTAGTGAGATAGTCCATATGGAATTCTTATTCCACCTATTTGTATATAAATGAGAAGCTTCCGCCAAAAGAGTAAAGTAATTTCAAATTCAGAAATTCATCAATGAAGATTCAAGCCTAAGTCTATACATATAATTAAACAGAATCAAAGATTATTGTTTTGTCGAAGCCTCTTGACCGAATTACACAATGAACTAATAGAGGAAGGCGATGACGATAAAGTAGAAGATGATCTAAATGGTCGTGGAGACGGTTTTGGAACCCTGGTAACTCGAGACCTGACTTCAATAACAGAATCTGTCGTCGTGTCTAACGAATCACACCGAGAAAACCTAAGCAAATTGTCGATTTCTATTAAATTGTTTCCCTGGAATTCGATTCTATATAGCATTAATTTTCATGTCATTAATATCCCTAAACTGCTGAACCGTTGCGAAGAAGATGTGGACGATTGTAACTCCAAATTTTGATTCTTTGTTCGAACTCCTGTTTTGTTCGGCGAGTTTTAAATGCAGCATTTCAACATTTTGCCTCAATCTTTCATTCTTAACTTCTAAACACTCGATCTTCTTGGAAGATTTTGCTTCTTGAGAGACTGCTTATGTAAAGGATGTGGCAGATATAGCAGTATAATTGGAGACCAAGGTAGGTAAGATGGAGTCGTTACACGAAGAGTTGACTCCGATTGTTGTGCCGGAAGATTGATTCCATTTGTTTGTTAGAGCGAAGAAAAATTATAAATCTTCATAACAAGACAACATAAATCAGAAATTGGTTAAGCGATTGATGATTGAAACATCATCAATAAAGAAACATAAAAGTACAGATATCAGACTCTCGAAAAGCTCTGTATCTATTTCAAGAGCAAACTAGAAGAGACATGAACTAACTAAAATATAGAGATGATAGTTAAATTGAAAGAGATATAAAGTTAAATCTCAAAAGCCCACAAAGTGACTATACCACAGATAATCAGAATTTCTACAAATCTCTTATGTGATTGCATAAGTTAGCAAATGAAAATTTTACAATAATACAGATAAGAGATTTAAAAAGCCATAACTGGCTCAAGATCAAACGAAAGTGATATATGAGCTAACTCATGTATTGAGTTGTTATCTGGATTGATTATGGCGTAAAGCATAAAGCTCATATATTAAGAGTATGAATAATAAGTCAGAATTCTCAAAATGATCAAACAGCGAAATATTGAATCAAATATGAAGCTCAGAAGAGAAACTTGAGTTTCTTGTGCTTGAAAATTTCAAAGAAACATAAACCATGAAATACAGATGGTGCTCGTTCAGTGGAAACACCACAAAAGTTTGTATCAGCCTTGGGAATTAAGAGATATCATAAAAGCTATCTGCCCAAGTCTGTTCGAACATATCTAACTTCGGGGACGAAGTTTGTGCGTGGTGGAGCCCATTCTGTAACAACCCAAATTTTAGCCCAAATAAATATCTGATTATCGAACCAAAAATGTAATTTTATTACATTACTTTGAATTATAATTTAATTAAGTCTTTGAAATATTTTAATTAAATTATATAAATATTTAAATTATGATTTATGATTTAATAAATTATTAAGATAATTAAATAAAAGATATATAAGATACGAAAGTAATAGTGGGTTAAGTAGCAAACATAACTAGTTAGAGTATATAAACGGAATTTAAGTTTAGAAAATCAGATTTCTCTCTCTCTCTAGACTCTCTCTCTAAGATTTTCTCTCTCTACTCTCTCTCTACATCTCTCTAAGATTTCTTCTAAACCGACCGTCGGATCATCAAGATTTATACGTCATCGGGAAGATCTCGAAGAATACTACAAGAATATACGGTTGCATGTAGGATTACACACGAATTTGAGGTAATTATTGACTAAACTCCCTAATTTCAATATTAGATACCGAAACCTAGGATTAAATAGTAAGAAATTTAGGTTGCATGTTTAAAATTTCTGAAGATTATGGTAAATTTAAGTTAACAGAAGTATCAGAAACAAAATCTACGGATTAATTCATTCAAATAAGTTCAAAATCTGAAATTTTAAGTAAAAATGTGTTTTGACAAAAAAATAATCTATTTTGAATGATCTTGAATGAATTATGATGTTATGGATAAGGAAAATTGTATAAAAACACTTAATTAATGATAACACCACTTTATATTTCATTGCATGTTACTAAAAAGTGTTTTTGGGCAATTTTAATAAAAATCCGTAAGTTGCGACCTGCATATCTGCATGTGAACTCGGCGAGTTCATAGGGGAACTCGGCGAGTTCCCAAGAACACTTGAATATTTCTTCAAAAATTCATAAGTATTGGATCCGAATTCGGTTGGGACCCGAATTCGGATGAGAACCGAAATAAGTTTTGGACCTGAAATAGAACCGAACTCGGATGTGTCCGGAATCCGGTTTTGGGTCCGTACTTCGGACGTGAACTCGGCGAGTTCACCAAGCCAACTCGGCGAGTTCTCTGCGCTTCTTGTACAATTCGAATGAAGTGTCAAAATTTCGGATGGTGCCCCATCTCGGTTCATATTTCGGATGACTCAATTCGGACCAACTTCGGATGTGTCATTTCGGATGATTTAGAACCGAATCTGGATAATCCGAATTCGGATGGTCCTAATCTGAATGCAGTATTTATAATTCAAAATATATATATACAACAGATTCCTTATATAAATATGAATGATCAAATATTGAAATCAAGATCTATAAAATTAAGAAATACCATCAAATAGAAATCATATGAATATATATATGCACGATCACATATGATCAGATTTCCGAAAATGCAATCTTATGAGACTTTGAGATTAAAGACCAACGAATGAACATTGAATTTATTATTCAAATGATTCTGAGGCTAATAAATATCAATAATGATATGATTAACAGATTGAGAGCAACTGAGCCAGAGCCAGAAAGTGCAGATAACCAGTAACAGTGAGTTGTAGATTTCATTTTAACTGCATATTATGTGAATTGAGACTTTTGTTGCATGATTCTGATTTATTGATATTCTGATCTTGAGCTTATTGAAATATTGTCATAGTATATTTACTATGATTTGTTGAGCTGAGTATTTCTTCTTCTAGATTCGATTCTTTGACGAGTCATTTGATTGTTAAGCTTAACACCATCACTATTGCTCAGTGTTGGGTTAATGTTAGGCTTATGATGTGCTGATTTACGTGATGAAAGCACAGAGGGTAGCTAGAGCTGAGCATTCCGATGATATCCATATAGAGCTTTTACTGGTAGCTAGCCCAGTACGTGGCTGATCCCCACTAATGATGCGTGTGTATGGATTTATCATCATCCGAGCATTCCTTATGAATTTGTCTAAAAGTCTCAAGAGCAACAACAGTTTTATAACTGGGAGCTGAGCAAAAGTCGCGCATCAAAAGAGCATTAATTGGCCAATGTCCCTTCGAGATTGAGCTGTGCATGAGCCTAGTGCAGTGCATATAGAGCTGAGCCGTGCATGAGCCGAGTGCAGTGCATGTGCTTCTGCGTTCATAATTGCATGTTAAATGTGAAATTCTACATTCTCACTAAGCAATTAAGCTTACCCCGTTGTTGCATTATTTTTCAGGTAAAGGCAAAGGATTGGCTGGACCTAGTTCATAGGTCAGGACTTTGAAAGAGCTTGAAGTGCATTAGAACCTGTTCCAACACCTTGGTACTTGATTGAAGATTTAGCTTTGGGGATTGGGCTAGTTTACATTTGTGCTTTGATGAAATAGTCTAGAAGTTTGTACCTTATACTTAGTCTTTTGTCTCTGTTTGTAATTAACTTTATTTCCGCAATTGTTAATTTTATCTTAGTTTCCTGATTGATATTGCATTGCGACTGGGCCTTGACTTGAGACCTTTGAGAAATCAGAGGAAGGGTCTCACATTATGAGATGGTGATTAGTTAATAAATTGTGAAATCATCGTATGCAAATTAATTCTTAGCAGTATTGTGATTATAGGATTAATTTAATCTTTGATTTCCTTAGAATTGATTGATGTTTATGCGGCTAAATTGAATATTTAGAGTTATTTCCGAGCGCTTGACGTGTAGACAGTTTTAATCTCTAAAAGCTAGATTTAGTTGACTTAATTGATCGTAAAAGACATTTATTGTTGATTTTCTCAAATTAATAGAAGATGTCCATGAATCGGTTTTACATCCAAGTTTCAAACTCTTAAGCTTAAAAGATTTTAAACAGTTGGATTTAATTCTAACTTAACTTTCTTTGACCAAAAACATCTTAAGTGTTTTTACACAATTTTACTTCGTTAATCCTAAAAGACGTAATCAAGTGAGTGTTGCTTTTTAATATACATCTGATATAAATCTGTGCTAGCTTTTGGTCTTATAAATTGTCATAATCTGTTAGATAGCATAGTTTAAGTAATTAGGGTTATAAATCATCATCAACCCTTATCAATGGTTAGATATTAGTGATAATCTTAGTATCGGTATCTCGATCCTTAGTGCCGTTCCCTGAGTTCGATAATTCCCGAGGTCAGCTTCTAGCTATACTATCTACGACTGGTACACTGTCAGTGGTATTTGGTATAACTTAGGCTTTCTTCATTCTTTTGATTTAAATTGCCAAATCCGCGTTAGATCAAATGGCGCCGTTGCCGGGTTAGAGTTTTCTTATGCTAATTACATTTTTGTTCCCTGTTAGATTTATTTTAGATTTATATGTTAGAATTGTTAGTTAAGCTTTAGTTTAGTTTTAATCTAATTTTAATTCTTAGTTTTGTTGGTTTCCATTTTTTAGTTTTAAGTAGTTTAGTTTTTGTTAGTTAGTTTTTAGCGTTAATATCATATCTTTTAGTTTCTAATTTTTAAGTGTTAGATTCTTAGTTTTGATTTAATTTTTGTCCATTTTATTTTAGGATAATTCAACTTTTAGTTTAGTTTTTAGTTTTTATTTTCAGGCTACTTTCTTAGTTTAATTTAGTAGTTTATTTCTTTTTATAAGTTTCTCATTTTGAATTTTAGCTTTATTTTAGTTTTATTTCTCTTTCTATTTTTACTTAGGTTTTTATTTTAGTCTTTATTTCAGTTTATTTTCCTTCATTTAGTTTGTTTAGGATTTATTTAGGGTTTTATTTCCTTTTCTTAGGTGCTCTTTAGGATTTCTTTGGTTTGAAATTTAGTTTCTGTTTCCTTTTTAGTTTATTTTATTTTGCTTCGTTTTTAGTTTGTTCTAGGGTTTTCCTTATTTCATATATTTTTAGGCTTTTAGGGGTTATAGTAATTTATATTTGTCTGCATGATAGCGTGTTTCGTTTATTTTGTCTATTCTTTTTCTTGCAGATAGCCACGGCTGAGGCTGCTGCTCCCCCGCCCCCTCCCCCTCCTGGTGGTGGTGACGGAGGCCGTCGTCCTCCTGAGGGACCCCATCGATTTCTTATCTTTGGGGACCCAAAGGATAGGGCGAAGCTTTCACGCCTTGAGGCCAAGGGATTGGTCCCCACGTATGGAGTGGCATGGGGCGCTATGGAGTCGTTAGGCATTGCCTCTCATCTTCGAGGGATCTTGGCGCACCCTCCGATCAGTACTTCCCGACCGCCTGCTTTGCTGCGGCTGCTGGAGATCGACGAGCCAGTGTACCGGGAGCTCGTTTTGGAGTTTTTGTCGACGTATTTTTTTGACGCCACGGGATCTGATTATGAGGCTACCTCGATCAGTTTTCGCCTGGGTGGCGTCGAGCGTCGTATTTCTCTTCGGGAGTTCGGCGTTCTATCAGGGCTGTATACTGCAGACGAGTTCCGCGACCCAGCGTTTGGTACTGCCGTGCGTGGTCCCGCAGAGGGTTTTTCTGAGGCCGGTTTTTGGACGACCGTCGCTTCGGGTGTGTACAATTCGCACAGCTCGAAGGCTACGACCTTTCGTGACCCGTTGCTTCGGATCGTTTTTCGGATCATTGCTTCCAGCATCGCGTGCCGGAAGGAGCCGGGCACAGATTCACATCGAGATCTGATGATGCTCAGCCGACTTCTTGATCGAGATTGTACTATACAGTTTGCCTATTGGCTAGCTGTGTTTTTTGTGGGAGCCGCAGGTCGCGTCAGATCGAGCCCGATGGCTGGAGGTGTTTATATTACGCGGTTGGCGCGTAGCTTGGGTGTTTTTGCTGATGCCGCTGTCGAGCAGGGGTTGACAGTTGTTCCGGAGGCGCAGAGGATGATTTTTGGGTCTGAATCGTTGGCGACGATGGGTATGCTGACGGCCGATCGCCGACGTCTCCTGGGTTGGGTTAATCCCGACGCCGACGAGGAGCATGAGATGGAGCCTCAGGCTGATGAGGCAGAGATTGCCCAGGCGGGCTCGGTAGCTTCACCCCCTCCCGTTACCACTTCCCCTCCCGTTACCACTTCCCCCTTACCTTCCCAGCCTCCCCTTTCATCTTCTCCTGAGCCTTCCACCTCCGATATGCCCCCCGTTGTTTACCCGATGAGGATTGATGTGTCGACTCCGTTGACTCGGCGCGGTGTCCTTTTTGGCCTCGCAGCTGAGATAGCGGATCACCATCATTTCCTCATCGATTCCGAGTATGCCAGAGCCCACCATCTTCCTCCCCCACCTCCTCCTCGACTTTTCCTTATTCCTTCTTCTTCTTAAGTTTATGATTATTCTTCCCCTCTTCTCACCCACCGCCCCCGCCCATTTTCTCCACCACCTTCCTCCATTCCCCCTTTCTCTGTTCCTTCTTCTTCTTCTTTTTCCCCTACCCTCCCATTTGACACCCCTATTGTCCTTACCCCCGCCACTATCACCACTACCCATCCTTACCGTTCTCCACACCGTTCACCTACCGAGTCAGAGCCATTTCAGACAGATATATTTATACAGTCTCCTGCCTCCCAGCCTGGTGCTTCTAGCTCTCATACCCGTCGACGGAGTCCGTCCCCAGAGCCTCAGCGTCCTCCGGTCCGCCCTCGTCTTCGCATGCGATTCGTTCGCAGTCGGGATCCTCCTCCTCCAGAGTAGTGGCAGTTTTACAGCATGGATATTTGTACTTTTCTATTTTATTTTTGTTGGCATGTATTTATTTACTTTATCGCATGTTTAGTTGTAGTTGTGATGTATATATTTCGCATTTAATTTTCTTATTTCTGTTATGGCTGCTGATGTTTCTTGTGGTTGTTGTGGTTGTGATCAGTCGAGGCCGGACCATGGCAGTGATGTTTGCTGGCATTCAGTTCAGCTTCATCAGTCTAGATCCGCCTGGCAGTTTTCAGCATTTCAGGGAGTTTTTCTGTTCTTATTTATCGCTCATTTCCATACTTGTGCTTATTGATTGACATTGAGGACACTGTCTATTTTAAGTGTGGGGTGGGGTGATAAAATTGGCATTTTTGAGTTGCTTGTCCAAAGTTAGCCTGCTTTAATGCATTTTATGCATTTGAATCTTATACTTAGCAAATTTTCATATTTATCTCTCATTTTGATGTGCGTTAGACTCTTTAGTAATATTGTTCTGTTTGGACTGTATGCGAGACTATAGTTGTGAGTTTGATGTTGTTTGAACAATGAGAGACGTTTGATGACATGTTGTGACTTTTTGAACCGAAATAGCATGGATATAACGCATAGTACCCTTTACATTTCTTGCGTGAGATTTTGAGCCATATAGCATCATCATTATGCTCATTTTCGTTTGATGTGTGTTTATGTCTGTGTTGACAAATAAAAGTAGAACTTGAGTTTAAATTCATGTCAAAATCACGATTTTTGAAAATTTAGCACACAAATAAAGGCAACTTTAGGATATCCCATTTTTAGCTTTCTTTTGTTCATCTTCACCCTTTTATTTCCCATAGTCACCCTTTTTGAGCCTTTTACCTTTCATTTTCGGTGACACCCCCATTATTAGCCTTTATTAGCCTTTTTGCTTGCTTTTACCTTAATTGGGATCTTGGTTGAGAAGCAGCAGTATTTTTTATCTGGATTTGTTTGGTTTACGTTATTGAGCGTTTATGCATATGCTTGAGTATTTTGAGAGTATGTTAGCTTTATGGTGCTCCCCGTTGCTTTTTCATACGGTCTTTGCTAATCTAAATCGTTGAGCACCGATTTTAGTTATGTATTGACAGTGGTTTTTGAGCTTCGGTCATGACAGCTTATATGGTCTTAGAATCCAAGGATATTATTCTGAGAAAAGCAGAAAGAAAGAAAAGAAATAATATATATATATATATATATATATATATATATATATATATATATATATATATATATATATAAAGAAAAAGAAAAGAAAAGAAAAGAAATAATAAATTCCTTGGAATTATGATGATTATAATCCAGTTGAGGGATGTTTCGGTACTGTGAATAGATAGCTTTTAGTTTATGTTTTTGAGATTCTTATTTAGTACAGTTTGAATTCTAGTTATGTTTAGTTGCTGTTTCTTGAATCAGATCTTTTCCATTCTTGTTTACACCGATTTTTCCATATTATCCATTCCCTTAGCCTAAGCCCCCTTACATCCCATAAGTCCTTTATGTGCTAAGCTTTCATTACATGTGATGAAGATGTGATTTACTTTCAAGCATATGCTATTATTGTTGACATTTTTGGCATCGAGTGGATGTTTGTGCATATATACACATTAGCCTATACACGTATGAGTGTTGAGTGATATCCTTGTGAGGTGTTAGTTCATGCTGCTAGGTTCGAAAGTATCCGACATGTTATTTTATAGTTTTTGCGTCTCTTGGTTTAGATAGCTCATTCTTGTGATTTTTAGTTTTTATTACTTTCTGTTACGGACCTTTATTGCTATGGAGTCTAGATGCGCGATATATCTGAGAGGTATGTGAAATGATGCTTAGTTTAGGATATTTTTGAGCAGGTTTGCTTGAGGACAAGCAACGCTCAAGTGTGGGGTTATTTGTTATGACATATTTTGTACATAATTTTAGTCATATTTTGTCCCGGATTTGGGTATTTTTGCCTTGAATTGTTTAAATACAACTCTGATTTGTCCATGTTTTGTGTTTCGCAGTTCAAAGGATGTCTAAAGTGGTAAAGAATGGATTATGGAACCTATTCGTCATATTTACGCGCTAAGCCGGCCTTCCTTGGAATTCTGTTGACTTTGACCAAGTTGACCTGATCGCGGCCGCGACCGATTCAGCGCGACCGCGCCGACCTGCGATCAACTGAACTCGCCCATGCTTGTTATCTCGCCCGCGATCCTTTCGGCGCGGCCGCGATCACAGAAAAATATAAAAGTCAGCAGCCGTTTCGTTATTTTTTATGCATATTTTAGACGAACTTTTTCACACATTTTAAGGTGCGATTAGTAGGTTTTTCGTAGTTTTATGTTTTTCAGCTTAGTTTAGAATAGATTAGGAAAGCATTCGGCTAGTAGAGTGGTTCAAGCATTCGGTTGCGGGATTTTCTCGTTTTTCATCCGGATTTTGGTACATTCTTTCCATTTTTACTTCTGAAATTATTATGTTTAGTATAGATCTCGTTATTTCTGTAGTTTTTATCATGATTAGTGAGTAGTTCATCCAAGCACTTGCTTGGTTACGTTTTTTTACATGGATTAATGAAGTATTTGATGATTTTGGTTGAAAAGTGTTTGATTCATTGATGTATTCTCGATTCATACGATTAATATGCGTAAAATCAGAATTGTAGTTGATATTCTAGCAATATTGTGATCATGATTATTGATTATTAATGCTGATTTTTATAAACTCAATCAAATTTAAGTGGTTTATTAATTGGTTGCTGTTTCTAGCATTATTGTGATTATGAGATGGTGATTAGTTAATAAATTGTGAAATCATCGTATGCAAATTAATTCATAGCAGTATTGTGATTATAGGATTAATTTAATCTTTGATTTCCTTAGAATTGATTGATGTTTATGCGGCTAAATTGAATATTTAGAGTTATTTCCGAGCGCTTGACGTGTAGACAGTTTTAATCTCTAAAAGCTAGATTTAGTTGACTTAATTGATCGTAAAAGACATTTATTGTTGATTTTCTAAAATTAATAGAAGATGTCCATGAATCGGTTTTACATCCAAGTTTCAAACTCTTAAGCTTAAAAGATTTTAAACAGTTGGATTTAATTCTAACTTAACTTTCTTTGACCAAAAACATCTTAAGTGTTTTTACACAATTTTACTTCGTTAATCCTAAAAGACGTAATCAAGTGAGTGTTGCTTTTTAATATACATCTGATATAAATCTGTGCTAGCTTTTGGTCTTATAAATTGTCATAATCTGTTAGATAGCATAGTTTAAGTAATTAGGGTTATAAATCATCATCAACCCTTATCAATGGTTAGATATTAGTGATAATCTTAGTATCGGTATCTCGATCCTTAGTGCCGTTCCCTAATTTCGATAATTCCCGAGGTCAGCTTCTAGCTATACTATCTACGACTGGTACACTGCCAGTGGTATTTGGTATAACTTAGGCTTTCTTCATTCTTTTGATTTAAATTGCCAAATCCGCGTTAGATCAATTATGCATCAACAAGATTTTTTTTTGTATGTTGAATCTGCATTATGGTTTTTTTTACTTTATAAAATATAAGTATCTTTTAATAAATAATATAAACATAAAAAGTCATTGTTATTGCAAAATACATATACATCAATTATATGCATAAACCATAAATCCTTGTATGGGTTGTATCCTTTAAGTCCTACCTTACATATCTCCTCAATACTTGTTGCTAAAAGGCAACGAATTGCCTCGTTTGTCCATTTAATAATTGATTCTCGTCTATAACTACTTCATTTTAAAAGAAATCGATCTTATTTGAAGCACAAAATCAACTTAAAAAAACCATACATATCTTTGCAAAGAAATCTACTATGTAAAGAAGGAAACCGACTTTGAATTATGTAAATCCGACAACTACCATATAAGATAATTTGCGAGAGGATCCAAACAAACAAACATCATATAAATGCAAGATGATAGGCAAAGACAACAAACTTTTCACATAACCAAACAGCTATCGAACAAATCCAACAAGTATACAAGACTTGTGCATCAAGTCACAATAAGCAGAGAAACAAATCGAATTTAAAGATAAAATCGACTTTTGTATTGTGAATAATGGAGTTTATAAAATAAAAAAGAAAAGGAAGAAGAAAAAGAGGAGAAGTGCCACAGTGAAGGAGGAAGGCGCAGAAGTTCACCGAAAAAGAGGAGAACGGCGGCGCAGGGGACGGGGACGGCGGCGGCGGAGGGGACGGCGAAGGCTGTGGAGGCGTGGATGAGCGCAGAGAGGAGGCGATGGAGAAGAGAACCCTTCTTCAAGGGGTTACGTTGATTGTGCCTCACGGCCTCACCGGCCTTTTATACATTTGATATCCAAAATTTGTCAATTAATCACATTTTATACATATTAAACAACTTTTAAACTAGTTGAATACCTGTGCGTTGCTCGGGTGGTGTGCAATCACATAAAATATTTTTAATTGAATAATGACATAATTAAAATGTACTTTATTTGAGAAAAATATATATCTTTTACGGAAAAATTATTTTTCTTAATCATGAATATTAATTATTGCAGAAAATTATATTCATGTCTATACATATCTAGTTCAACACACGTGAGTTAATCAAGGGACTAATTTTTATTAAAAACGTGTATTATTATTATTATTACGAAGTATATAGTAAAAGAAACTAATTATAATTTAAGATAAAATCAAAACCCATCATTTCTTATAGTAATAAAAATACATGCGTATGTCTAATCCACTTTTTTCACATTTGGATATACAATTTATTATAATTATTTGTATTTTAGTTTGTCGGTTTATTTTTATCAACATTCAAATATTAATTTTATTGTAATACCAACTATATTCAATTATATCCTTGTTTTCTATTTTAATTATTATTATATTTTGCTCGGTAAAAATCAAGTTAATTTTATTAATTTGGTTGTCTGATTAAATATTTTACTATTTTTCTATTGTCAGTGATTTATACACAATAATTTTTTTTGTCATCCATTACAATAAACACGTATTTATGGAATTGTCGTAAGAAGTATTGAAATTATTATTATTATTATATATAAATAATTAACACACACAATATGTATGGTTCAGAAGGGTAGTACTCATTATGCAGCGCATCAGAAGGTACTACATTTAAAAAAAATTAAAAATTTTTCATAAACATTTTTAATTTACATTACAAAGATGAGATGTAAATTTCACATACATTCACATCTCCTAACTCATTAAAATTGATGTAAATTTACACTTACATAAATCTGCATTTATGTGAACGTACATTTATGTATGCTTGATTTTATTCACTTAAAATGTGTGAGTATGCGTAAAATTTATTTATCAACAAAATTATTTTAAATAATGGTGCCTTCTGGTGCGCTGCATAGTACTTGAAGTTACATAATGACATTCGTGCGTTGTTCGGGTGACGTGTTTCAAAATTAATATTTTGTTAATTAAAGAATGACACCGATAAAAATATATTTTATTTAGGAAAACTATACATTATTTGTGAAGAAAAAATTACCTATTTTTACCGTTAATATTACCACACACAATTATTTTTGAGTTTTATACATATCTAGTATAAGACACGTGCGCTGATCTAGAAACTAATTTTTAATTAGGAAAACGTGTATTAGAACGAAGTCTATAGAGAGAAAAAACTAATTACTATACACGATAAAATGAAAATATATCATTTTCACATCGAATAGTATGCAAATACATATTTGTAAAGTATTAATTATAATATCATAACACAATTTATAATAACAATATATTCAAACTAATAAATATGCTACAATTATTTTATTACATTATTTTATTACATATTTTAGTAATTAATATTTATTATGTTTTGCTTACAATTCTTGTTGGATGAAATCAAATATCTTTTTTAATCGTTATTATTCAAATTGGTGTGTTAGTACTTAGTTATATTATTTTATCTATGATTTAATTGATTGTCAAATGAATATAACTTTGTTGTGTCTATTTTAATTTTAATAAAATTCTTAATTTAACTTAGCTAATAAACATCAATTAAATAATAAGCCATTAGATATATATTTAGTCAAATTTAGGTTATGTTCTGATTTAATATATATTTTTAGTGAATGCAATCACATAAATAGTTTAATTAATAATGTAAGTGCGAATAATTAATTAATTTGTCAATAAAATATTAACTTAAGGTTTGGTCCTTATTGTATAATTATTGTAATAATTGTTAGTTAATCTATTTAGACTTGTACCAACTATATATATATATATATATATATATATATATATATATATATATATATATATATATATATATATATATATATATATATATATATATATATATATATATATATATATATATATATATATATATATATTTGTTGGTTTATTAAAGGATTTAGACAAATTTATTTATTAACAATATCAATGGTTTATAAAGAATAAACATATAAAATAAAATCAGATTATATATTATATTATGGGGTTAATTATGAAAAAAAAACAACATGTTTTCACGTTTTTTTTTTTGCGTTTTCCTCCATCCATGTTATGTTTTACATAAAAAATCTCAAATTAATTTTTTTCTTTTGGTTTAGTGAAATTTGAATATTAGAGTCCGATTATAATTTGTCAATCGGAGTTTTAAAAACTGAAAAACCGGGTTCTATCGTTTAAATTTCACTAAACCACAAAGAAACAAATTAACCTGAGAATTTTTATGGAAAAAAATAACATGCAAAGACAAAAACGTCAAAAATATGAAAACATGTTGGTTTTTTTACATAATAAACCCTATATCATTTGTATATTTCTACGTTTATTTGGTTATTTATTGGGTTTGATTGACGGGTCGGATCGGATTAAGATCCGGTTTCTTTCCTTTTCCTTTTGCCCTCCCTTTTCTCGGGTACACACACCCACGGTCCCACGCACACAACTCAAGCACACTCTCGCTCTCCTGCTCTCTCTCTCTGCTCTCTGTCTCATCGGTCGGTGGTTGCCGTCACTCACCGGCAACCACCAACCGAGCCTCCTGACTCTCTATCTCCCCATCTCTCTCTCGTTCTCTCTCATCCCTGCTCTGACTCTTGGCCCTCGCAACCAACGGCAGCTGCCTAACCCTGATGTCGCTGCCGCTACCGTCACAACTCCATCGCCGCCACCGCTCTGCCTCACAGGTCACACAACTCCCACACTCCCTCGGTGCTCACCTCAACTTACCACCTCACTCACTCACGACTGCTGCCACTCTCGGATCTCTCCCGTCTACTGCAACCATGGCCATTGTTGCCGTTCCTGGTGCCAGAACCGTCGACGCCCACCAAAACCTAGTTTCGAGGTTTGGTCTCTCTTTTTTTTTTTTTACGTTAATATTATCGTTTAGGTGACAAGATCTCGATTTCCTTTCTGATTTCGCAAATTATAACGACACAATAACAACTAATAACAAATACATGAAGTATAGAACGATTTTGGTACCTTGATGTGAACGAAACCGTGAACAATTGTTTGATTGCTACCGCTTTTCTCGAAGTACACTTGAACGGCTAGTTAGGGTTTTGTTGCTGATTTATTGTCTAAGCCACTCTGATTTGTTATTTAAGAATATGTATGGCACATTTTGTTGCTTCTCATGTGTTTTGATTTGTTGGTTATTGTAAACATCTTTTTTAGTTTTGATGCTTATACTATTTTCTTGTGAAATAGATATATACATTTTCGATTTCGTTTTAAATGAAATTCTAAAGCTCCTTTTATAATTGTTCGCTTGAGTTCATTCATCCATTTCTAAATCTGTGTTTTATGTATGAGTTTCTCAGATTGATATGTTTTAAAAGCGTTGTGGGTTCATTTATCTGATTTTTGTGAAATCGCTTGTGTTCAATATGAACTTAAATTGACAAACTTGTGACAATTTGGTTCCTAAACCACATAGCATTCAATACCAACATGAAGCTGTCCAAGCGCTGAATTTTTCTTACATCATCCAAATGCTGAATACCCCTTTTGAATCTTCAATGGCCTCGAGTTTATGAATGACATGTTGCATGTTAACAAAATTTGAGTTTTTTTTTTGGGATTGTCATTCAATTATATCAATCTTATAATTCTTATTGCTTTTATTGTTTAGTAAAATTGTACTTAGATTGCAATTTGCGATACACAAGTGGATTCTCAACCAAACATATAAGTTGCTTGTCCCATTTTACGCATACTTATTAAGGATATAACTCTTCAAGTTTAGAAAACATGAGTTGTAATGAATTCTTATATGCCTCTAATGTAAGCTAACTTTTTTGAGCCAGGTTAGTAAGGGCATATAATTTATTTCTAGTTCACATATATAGGGACTCATATAAACCTTTTTTTTAATATTTTTTTTGCAAATAAACAAAAAATATCTTTCTGGAAAATATACAAGCTAATCATGTGTGTGAATTCATAATTTCATGCAATTCAATCATATACAACAATTCATATGAACAATTAACAATTAAACACAATTTATTGAATGATTATAGAGAGAAAATATTACATTGGAGATTTCGGCTTTCTTACAAAGCAATCCTTCTTTCTCTCTAAATCAGATCCATATGTGTGTGTGTAATCTTAGATTCCTTTTTTTATAACAGCACACATACACTCCTATTTATACACAATACAAAGTATTGAGGATTTACACAAACAACCCCTGAACTTTTACAATAAAATTGATTACAACTCTATATAAATTTGTACCCAACAATCTCCCCCTTAGAGATGAAATCAATTTTCAAATTAAAGTACATTGCAGGGAACTTGAACATTCTTTCTTGAAACTTTTCTTGCACCTTCTCTTCGATCTCTGAATCTTCTTCTTTATTGTCTTACTCTGATCTTCACATCTCTTCTATTCTGATCTTCTCTTTTCTTGTAAGCACACTCCCCCTTGGACCATGAATAGCTTTTAAATCTCTTCCTTGATCAATTGTCTTGAGATGATATAGTAATTGCCTTCAGTTGATTTCAAACTACTCAACAGTTGTTTCTGAAATTCAGCTCACTTCACTTTCAGAAGACAAACCAGAGTGATCAACATTGGATTTTAAACACACTGAAGAAGGGGTCTTAACCTTTGACTCAGTTGACGAAGTAAACACATGTAATTGTTTTGTAAGATGAGGTATCTGATCTTCCAAACTTTTGATAATGACTAAATTTGAATTTCTGTCATGATCAAATGATTGGTAATCAGATTTAAAAGATTGTTCTTTGATTAAGAACATTTGTCTTTCATCTTCAAACAATTCAGATTTTGATTTAAAATCTTGTTCTTTAAGTAAGAACTCATGTTTTTCCTTCTCAATCAAATCTTTAGTTAAAGACAACTCTTGTTGAAGAGCAAAAATTTCTTCATTTTTGTTTAAAATACAATTCTGATTAGTTGGTTTTGTCTTACAAAGTGTATCTTCAAGATCCTGAACTTTATTGTAAAGATCAGATCTTTCAGGCAAAAGATATTTCAGTTGAGTTGCATTCTGAAAATTTTCTTGTTTCAGCTCATCGAGTTCTTTAAGTAATTCAGATATTTTCAATTGATGAGCACAACTCTCAGAGTTTGTTTTTCTTTTAAGTTTTGAATTTCTTCATTCAGTATTTGTACGTCACGTAACGCCAAATGTTTATCAGTATTTAACTGAACGAGAATGTCGTAATTGTTCTTACGAATCTTTTCAGATTCAGTAAGTTTTGCAATTAGCTCAGACTTTGAAAATTTTTCATATTCCATTATGAATTGCAGAAAAATTGAATCTTCCAAGATCTTTTATGGAGAAACTGAGTGAATTCTGATAGCCCTTTGAAAAGCTATTTCAGTTAATGTTAACTAGTGAAAAATCAGCTCTGAAATGACTTTTTGGCGTTGAAATTTCAGCTTTTCTGCATAAAATTGCCTATAACTTTTTTCTGGAGTGGATTTGAGACTCGAAAATTTACTGAGCCGGTTCTAGAAATGTAGATCTCTTTTCAAGCTTCGATTTGGCGTATGGTAGGCCTTCTAACGATGTTCCAGTCAAAAGTTATGGTCAAATTAAGCAGCAAAGGTCAAATACTCAAAACTCGAATGATATTGGATGAAACTCGAATGTATAAGAATCAAACTCGATTGATCAAGACTCAAACTCGAATAAAGAATCACCAAACTCGAATGAATAAGTATAAAACTCTAATGATTGAGTATGAAACTCGAATGAACAAGAATGAAACTCGAATGAAGAAGGTATTAAACTCGATCAATTAAGCTTGAAACTCGATCAATTAAACATGAAACTCGATTGATTAAGGCTTAAAACTCGAATCATAAGGCATGAAACTCGATGAATGTATTATCAAACTCAAAATAAGCATATATCAAACTCGAATGAAGCATTCAGCAAACTCGAATAAAACTTTCATAAAACTCGAATGCCTTCTTTATAAAACTCGAATGCCTTCTTTATAAAACTCGAATGCCTTCTTAATAAAACTCGAATGCCTTCTTTATAAAACTCGAATGACACTATGAATATAGTTATGCCCGAGTTTTATCATTTTTCAACAAAAACAAGATCATATTCGAACTTTTTCAACAAAAATCCATGATTTGACCTCAAATTGATTTCGAGGGTTCGTTTTAATAGCAGAAACAACTTTTGTGAAATCACTTTGGCTAATTCTCGATTAAAAACCAAAAATTGACCAAAAACCTCAAGAACACACACTTTTTCAAAAAATCTGAAAATTCTCAATTAAATTCTGTGTGTTTGGAATTAAAATTTGATACTTATATCATTGAATTCGTTTTTAAAATTCGCACCTTCGATCCAAATATCAGATCATTTCATCCACAGAATCAAAATCCTCAATTGATTTTCGGATTTTCAAAAAAAAAATGAATATAACAGTGTTAAAAAAAAACGATTTCAGATTCAAAATTCACTCAAATTCAGCCATATTAGGCTCTGATACCAATTGTGAATTCATAATTTCATGCAATTCAATCATATACAACAATTCATATGAACAATTAACAATTAAACACAATTTATTGAATGATTATAGAGAGAAAATATTACATTGGAGATTTCGGCTTTCTTACAAAGCAATCCTTCTTTCTCTCTAAATCAGATCCATATGTGTGTGTGTAATCTTAGATTCCTTTTTTTATAACAGCACACATACACTCCTATTTATACACAATACAAAGTATTGAGGATTTACACAAACAACCCCTGAACTTTTACAATAAAATTGATTACAACTCTATATAAATTTGTACCCAACAATGTGCATTTTATATGATTGGATTTCATTCATCATCTTTAGTGAAACATAACATGTACAGAAATTTTAAGGTTATTTGGAACCTCTTATGTGCATAAGTCTATGAGGATCTTGTTGTTATATATAATACTTCACTGATTATTGTTGTAAGTTATTTTTACAATCTGATAATGATTTCATACTTCAATTTTGAAAAACATTTTTATATCTTATTAATCTAATAAGAGACTCATTTACTTTAATAGAATTTGAGGCTCTCCATTTTTATAATTGACTCCAATCAAATTCCAATCGTTGAATAATCCAACCTATACAATCCCTAATTGACTCCAATCAAATTCCAATCGTTGAATAATCCAACCTATACAATCCCTAATTGACTCCAATCAAATTCCAATCGTTGAATAATCCAACCTATACAATCCCATAGAGCTTGTGAGGACACCACCAACAATGGCAAATCATGTCTCTTACTCCATAGTGATTTGGTGTTTCTTATTTTTGTAATAATAATAATAGTATTTATATTTTTTAGTATAATATTAATTAGATTTGTTGTTATTTTGTAAATAATTCTTTCATGCAACATCTAATTGTTTGGGATGTACTTAATTTAAGCCATATATGTTATTTGTATACTCATAAACTTTGATTAAAACATGAGGTTTTTAAGATGTAGATTTCGGAATAGGATTTATAGAATGTGTGTGTTTAGCCTTTGAAAAAAACCATGGAGTGTTTTAATTATTAAGTGATAAACCATAAAATTGGATAACAAAATGCAAATTGAACTCCTAAAAACACACACATGAAAAATTTAAATAATTATAAATAGTAAAATAAACATTCTTTATTCGGAATACAGTAACATGGTCATATAAATTATATAACCCCAAAAAAAACGTAAAGCGTTAAGCGTATATATAACCCAAATAAAATTTAAGTAAATAAATAAAAAAAGAATTAGAATGCATATCAGTATTCAATCATAGTGTTCAATTATACTATTAACACGTTCAAAATAAAGACAATTATAATTTTGAATCAACAAACTTCAATTTTCTTATTTTTTTCAAATCTATAGAATCTATTAAAAGTTATGTATATGCTTAGATAATATGCACATGTATTAAATAGTGAGAATCAATAATAATAACTAACCTTTGCTGCAATAACTCAGATTCTCATTGATGAAATTAACGTGGATAAATGAAAAAAATGTTATCGTTGCTGCAATCTTGATGATGACTAACAAAATTTAAAGAAACTGTAAATTTAATCAAATCTTAAAGTTTAGTAGAGAACCCTTCTAGTCGTAAGTTGGAATGACTTTTTGTAACCTCGAATAAATGACTACGAACTGTTAAATAGAGAAAAATAGACAAGAGAGTTTTACTATTAAATATATAATTATACTTATTTATATTTTTTTTGAAATGTATAGTAATATTTATATTTTAATAATAATATTAATCTGATTTATTGTTTATACAACTTATTATATAATAATAATAATAATAATAATAATAATAATAATAATAATAATAATAATAATAATAATAATAATAATAATAATAATTCGATTTATTGTTTTAGTTTCAAAAAGGTGGTTGTTATATTTTGAACATATTTAAATAAAAATGAATTAGAATGTATATTTAATCATATTGTTCAATTATACCTTTCACATGTTTAAAATAAAACAAAATTAACATTCATGATCAAGAAACTTCAATTTTCTTATTTTTTTTATATCTATTGACAACATACAAGTTCAAAAAAGGTGGTTGTTATATTTTGAAAATAACAAAAATTATTTCATTTTATACTTTCAACATATTTAAAATAAAAATGAATTAACATTTATATCAATATTCAATCATATTATTTAATTATATCTTTCACATGTTTAGTTAGTTGTTTTGCTTATTCAACGACCCCTTCGTGCCAATAATACCTTTCACATGTTTAAAATAAAACAAAATTAACATTCATAACCAAGAAACTTCAATTTTCTTATATTTCCTTTTCAAAATCCATAGAATCTAATAAAGTTTATGTATATAATTACATAATATACAATTGTATTAAATTGTAAGAATCAAGAGTAATAACTAACATTTGGATTATACGCGGGAAAATCATTAGGAGACCTAAATTCTCATTGATGAAAGTAATATTGATAAATGAAAAATTGTTAGATTGCTGCAATCTTGATGACCAAGACTAACAAACTTTTAAAATCACCGTAATTTTAAACAAACCTCAAAGTCCAAGAGAGAACCCTTTTAATTGTAAGTTGGAATGACTTTTAGCAACCTTAAATAAAAATGCTTAATTTAATAATGATATAATGGTATAATGATACAATGTTATAGCAGTATAACCAATGCTTTACATATAGCAAATAAAACATAGAATTTTAACCAAACCTAAAAGAACAGCAGAAAGCACACAAAATTTTATGCACACGTCTTGAACAACTAAAAATTGTATAAGTAGTTTGGATTATGTAGAAGGTGTGGGTCAGATAGGATATAATCTATTTAAATACAACGGTTAGAATATAATTTACCTTTATCTTAGGTCATGCGTCATCAATATTTCCTTTTCAGTCCATCACATTCTGTAGCAATGTTAGATGCAAATAACTAAATAATATTAAATGTGAATAAGTTGATAATACTTGTAGATTAACATCGCGCTTACATCATCATCCGAGGAACGAACGACGACTTCGTTTTCCTCCTGGTTTGACACCATCTATAATATATTGAATGTAACAAAGTAATTAGTAACAAACGTATCCAATACATTTATATCGCTAACAGAATACTTAAATCCAAATACGAAACTCCAATTTTGATAAAGATAACCAAATCCAACTATTTGAATCTTGCAAATTCCATTAGATGGTTGGTGTAATTACAAATCAACATCGATAAATGCAGTTTTAATTTTTAAAAGAATTGTTCGACTCATACGGAGAATAGAAAATAGATAACAAAGCATGAGATGTTGTTGACATGTCATTCCTGTGTTATTTGTCTCCCTCTTTTCTCCATGATTTGTCTTCTTCATCTCCTCATTTGGAGATGTTTTTATTATGTGGGTTATATTATTTATGCCATGAATATGTGTTTAATACTTTAATATACTTTGAATATGTGCAAAAACCATGCATTAATTAAAAAAAGAACTAAAGTAAAAAAACAAAAAAAAAAAATCTAGGGCAGGATAAGAGTGTTCACCTTCAATTGTGATATGCTTCGATGTAAGATGAGATGAAATAGATTTCGAATTCATAAACTTTGGTGTTTGAAGTGCTTGCAGGTATGCTTATATGTGGATTAATTTAGTCAATTTATAGCATAAAAGTTGATCTAGAAATTAGGTAGTTTGTTGTAATTTGAAATTTTTTATCATCTCTCTTTTTTGAAACATTTTGGATGTTTGGATGAGTTTTGGTGTTTAAAGATTTTGTTAGTCTGGCGTAATATTTGGATGCTTCTTTAAACCAGAAGTGAAAAAATTATCTTATCTTAGATATTATCTTATCCAACAGTGGCATATATGTTTCTTAATACTGTGACTAAACATGACATTTAATTATCCATTTTTTTTTTCTGATTCTTAGTTATATCCAGCAGATGTTTTTTTTATATGTATCCATGCAGTTAGGATATCCAGCAGGCAGCAGTAATCAACACAGCAACAATCAACACCGGTACATGTTTGAAACCTTTTTTTTTCTGCATTTTTAGTTAGGAGTATTATCCATCATATTGTTATCCAATAGATAAATATCCCTTCTTTTCTTATATTTGGTTATATCCGGCAGTCAATTTTCTGAATTATAACAAATCCCAAATCAGCCTAAAAAATCTGAATTAATAATTTCTTTCCTGATTCTTAGTTATATCCATTAGATGTTTTTTGAATATATCCATGGAGTTAGGATATCCAGCAGGCAGTACAGGTTTGAAACCTTTTTTTCTGCATTTTTAGTTAAGAGTATTATCCAGCTGCATATTGTTATCCAATAGATAAAATATCCCTTCTTTTCTTATATTTGGTTATATCCAACTGTCAAGTTTGAATAATTCTGTTTTATCGGCTGTATCCAGATGGATAATTTTTTTTCCTGTATATAAAGTATTTAGAACTTCGAATTTAACTTGTCATCCTAGCATTTTGCGTTTGTCTTCCTCATTTCCTGGTTAAAGAGAAGAAACATAGAAGAACTATACCTTAATAAATAATGACTGATGCATAACTTTTTTCTTTGTAGAAGATGTTGATAATCGTGTACTTGCTATCGTCTGTAAGATCTCTATCATTTGGAAAATTAAGATCTCTATCATTTCGAAAATTTCAAGCCAGTAAGTTTGTGTTCATCATTTAATTTGACCAACATCTTTATGCCTGGAACTAGGGGTGTAAATGAGCCGAGCTACTCGTGAGCTACTCGAGCTCGACTCGTTAAAAGCTCGAAAAAAGCTCGAGTTAAACGAGCTCGAGCCGAGCTCGAGCCTCAATTTGAGCTCATTTAATAAACGAGCTCGAGCCCGAGCTACACATGTCGAGCTCGCGAGCCTAAACGAGCTTAAACGAGCCTATATATAAATATATTTTTAAATTTATATATATATATATATATAATATATAGATTAAATTAATAAAAATAAAAAGTTATATATAATATATAAAAGATTATATAAATATTAATACAAAAAATAAAATATATAATAAACGAGTCGAGCCAGAGCTTGCAAAACTATTCACGAGCCGAGCTCGAGCTTTACATACAGAGCTCGAAACGAGTCGAGCTCGAGCTCGAGCCTGGTACTTTTAAACGAGTCGAGCTCGAGCTTAAACGGGCTCGGGCTCGGCTCGACTCGTTTACACCCCTACCTGGAACTTCAGATGTATTTGGTTTATATTTCACTTACGAATGAAGTTCTTTATATAATTCACCTTCATTTATGGATAACAGCATGAGGTTTGTTTCATTGCATCCTGTTTAATTTGATGTGTTTGTTGAAACTAGGTGTTACACATATAATTATCTTTTCTCTATCCGTATTTTTATGACTAATAAAAACCAAATTATTAACCAATAGCTATTAAAAATATAGTAGATGTGGTAAATTTTTTTAAGCGGCAGATGAGGTAATTGTTTTTGTTTATATATATATATATATATATATATATATATATATATATATATATATATATATATATATATATATATATATATATATATATATATATATATAAATTTTTGCACGTACGAAAAGTGATGTTGTTTGTTGGCGGACTGTAAGATAAATCCATTGGTGTATTATATGACATGTGAATAATTTTATCTTCAAATTTTTTTGCTGAGGTTGTTAGTAACGTAATTGAAAATGGGTCAAATTATATAGGGGAAAACGTAATACCAAAAGTTGTTTGGGTTATCTTCTTTATCTTTTTTTTATCCCTAAATTAATCTCTAGATTTGTGTCAGGCATTCTCTGCAGAAATAATAGTTCCAAAACAAATTTTTTTATTCTGCAGAAATTGTTAATTTTTTTTTTGTGTATAAATAATTTATTAAGTATTGATTTGATTCATTTTTACTGCAGGTTTTGTGAAATTGTGTAGATAAATCAAATTATGTTGATTTTAACATATTTTTTTTCAAAAATGTTAAATGTCTAAAATTTTAAATGATATTTAAAACTTATGACATGACCGATCTTAAGAATTCCTAAAACTTGAGACTATTATTTAAAATTTAAGTTTTAAATTACTTAAATGTTATTTTTATTGAATTTTTATAATTAACATGTTAAGATATTTTAATATTTAATTACCTAATTTAACTTATTCTTTCTATTTAATAAATTTTAATTAATCAAACTGAATTTCATATTTTAATCAAATATAAATATTGATTTAACTTAAAATTAAAAAATTTTAGACCCTGATTTCATATTTCATATTTGTGTTTACCTTTTAATTTTCAAGCTTAATTTCAAAGGATTTAAGATATTAAGCCTGAAATATAATAAATAGTTTAAAAACACTTAAGATCTAAAATACATTTAAGTATGAAATATACAACAAACAGTCTTAAATCACTTATTATCTAAATTTAAGATTTAAAACAAATTACATCAGAAATTGTCAAAACAAACGACTTTAAAATTTAATCCATTAAAAATCTTTTGTTTGATTCTCTTAAAATTATATATACATTTATTTTTTATTTTATTATTATTATTATACTAAATAAAAACAATATTTAGTATTACTACAATTATAACTATAATTTCTAAAAATATATTTTCTAAATCGATTCATGTCATACATGAGTTAATAAACTTAGGTATTTTTTGTTTTTAAAAGATTAGATATGTGAAGGCTGAAATCACATCTGAATTTTAAGAGGTGGTCTTCAAGCCTAAAATCTAAAATCACATCTGAAATTTTAAAAATGGCCTTCAAAACTGAATTCTTAAATTTAAAAATACTATTTAAATTATAATTTCTAAACTATTTATATATAATACCTAACAAGTTGTTGAGCACTCACGCGATGTTACGGGGTCTAAAATATTAATTATTACAAATATAAATATAAAAACAAATAAATAAAAATATTTTTCAAACAATTCAAACTACGAAACACAACTGAACCAGGATCGCAGAGTGAAATTCGAAAGTTGATATCGATTCAAGGAGCAAGACGAATGGTACTGTTAGTTGGTTCCTATAATTGGGTTTCTAGATTTTGCAATGCTAAAATTACAAACACTGTCTTATTAAATCGGATCGAAACAGAATTAATTAAATTAAGTACTCATAACCATAATTTAAAAATTTGATATTGATTAGGTTTAATCGTCAATTTAAATTGTTGGTTTTAGTTCAAATCAAATAAATTTGTAACGATAATGTCTCTAACACATCTGAAACTTAAGACGTGGTCTTTAAGTCTGAAATCTGAAATCACGTCTAAAGTTTAAGAAGTGACTTAAAACCTGAATTCCGAAAATTTAAAACTACTAATTAAATTTTAATCTCTAAACTATTTATATATTATAATTAATTAGTTTATATAAATATAATTTAATGTTAAATTAATTAAACTGATAAATATTTTTAATTAATTAAATGAAATAATTTATTTAATTAAATAAACTAAACTTAATATTTTAGTCGTATAAATATTGATTTAATATATAAAGAAAAGCCGTTAGATCTTAATTTCATATTTGAGACTGGAGTTTACTTCTTAATTCTTTTGACAAGTTTATGAACCAAAAAAATTGAGAATTGGATTCTAATTTTATTTTTAGCCAACCAAACATACTTCGAATCTTAAACTTTAGACGTAATTAATATGACAGCTTGATTATCACTGTTTGACAATTAATCCCTTACAATATCAGATATTATAATTGAGTTCCTGTTTGATTCGGTTTCTATAATTAAACATCTAATGACTTAAACCTTATAAAATAATATCCCATACTATTTATGCTCATTTGATATGTATACATGTTTGTTGATGCTCATTGGTATTATCCTTTGGTGACTTATGGCGTCAGATACCATGGTATTATCCTTTGGTTTGCAAAATGTTTTCAAAATGATTTGTAATACGTTAGGAATTTGAATTAAGATTCGAAGTATGTTTGGTTGGCTAAAAATAAAATTAAAATCCAATTCTCTATTTTTTTTTTCATAAACCTGTCAAAAGAATTAAGAAGTAAACTCCAGTCTCAAATATAAATATAATTTAATGTTAAATTAATTAAATTGATAAATATTTTTAATTAATTGAATGAAATAATTTATTTAATTAAATAAACTAAACTTAATATTTTAGTCGTATAAATATTGATTTAATTTATAAAGAAAAGCCGTTAGATCTTAATTTCATATTTGAGACTGGAGTTTACTTCTTAATTCTTTTGACAGGTTTATGAACCAAAAAAATAGAGAATTGGATTCTAATTTTATTTTTAGCCAACCAAACACACGTCGAATCTTAATTCAAATTCCTAACATATTACAAATCATTTTGAAAACATTTTGCAAACCAAACATCTTACACACATCTACCATTTCACCTACTTTCCTTACATCTCATTCATTCCTTTTTATATTCTTTATACCTATGTGTTCTTGCATTTAAAATTATTATATAAATAGAATTTAAATGGATAGTAGCCATGATAAATACATTTAAAAAGTAGTTGTCATTTTTCCTTAATAGTATATAAAAATATAATGATGGTGTTATTATTTGTCATAGCTTTAATGGTTTAAAAAAAATATAATAATATCAAATGGATGACAAGTGACATAGTTTATCCTATTACGCGCATATTTTTTATAATAAATTTTTTTATTATATATATATATATATATATATATATATATATATATATATATATATATATATATATATATATATATATATATATATATATATATATATATATATAGACACACACATGTACATTTGCTGTTATTGTTTGTGTGTCAAAATGACATCACGAAGCATGGTATCTGACGCCATAAGTCACCAAAGGATAATACCAATGAGCATCAACAAACATGTATACATGAAACACCCTCCAACTAAAATAGATGTTTCACAAACAATTAACAATAATTATCAATAACTACTTGCGGAATTACGGTCAAATTTAGATTTTTCCATACACAAAACCATCAACATGATTCACCCCACTTTGTCACCTATCTAAGAGCAAAGTGTGGTAAATCATGGATCAAATGTTTGGGGTTTTAATGTCTATCATTCATAATACAAATCAAGGTTCCAGCCAAGGCCATACGCCGGCATATACAAAATGGGAGTCCACTAAGTCCCCAACCCCAAGTATCATCGAAGCTATACCAAAATACGAGCTGCTAGCCGAGCTCCAATCCTACTATCACGAATCAGGCGTGACCTTTTCCTTTACCTGAAAGGTTAACAACTAACGAGGGTCAACAAAGTTGAGTGAGATGCTAGATTAGTAAGAAACACAATATGCATGCATGCAACGATAATCAACAAATGTAATCCATAACCCACATGATCTAATGCTCAATTTAGGCTTAGAGCTAGCCCAACATATTGCTCAATTTAGGCTTAGAGCTAGCCCAACATATTGCTCAATTGAGACTTAGAGCTAGTCCAACGTGTTGCTCAATTTAGGCTTAGAGCTAGCCCAACATTTCCATGGATATCCACGCGAGGTCAAAGGAAAGATATACACAACTAATGAGGCCCTACACACCTCTCATATAGGCTTCGAATCTGTGGTTAGATTCGAACCCCCCCCTTAGAATCTGATTATACACTTTCGAATCTAGTACCAAACTCGAGTTTGTTCTTACATTTCGACTCTGTTCTTGGCAAATTCGAGTCTGTTCATCATTTCAACTTAAATCTTTCATTTCTAAGTCAAAAATCATGCATATATCATGTATGATACCTAGATTCGATTCTATTATGCATATACTATCATAATCTTGCAATATTTCAAGCAAAACAAGCTCCAATTTACATAAAATGACAGATTCGAATTCTAATTTACTTCAAAACCGAAACTATAAACTTAAAAGGATCGATTCTTACCTTAATTCGTATGAAATCAGAAATCCGTTTGTAGATTGTTGTTGTACTCCTCGATACCTTTCCGTTGACGTATAATTCTCGATAATCTGACGGTCGGTTTGTGAGATAACTTAGAGAGATGTAGAGAGGAAATTCTAGAGAGATAAAGTAGTGAGATAGTGTAAAATAGAAAAATGAAGCTTATTGCCCTTTTTATACAACTTTCGTCATTTTTGCACATTTCACCACTCGACCTAACCGGTTCCATAAAATACTGATTTAATCTTAGAATTATCATAAATAACTTTTAATTCCTTAATATTCCATAACAATGATTCTGAGTTAAATTTTCTTAAAAATAGCAACAAACTTGCTAAATATCCAAAATACATAATAATCGCCCAAATTCAACTTAAATATATAATTTTTCTCTTAATTAACCAAAATACATCGAAATAAATCCGAGGATGTTACAGCATGGGCTCCACCACGCTCCACTTCGTCCTCGAAGTTACTCGGATTCAAACAGTTGGGGATATTTCCTTAACATTTCCGCCTTCGTCTCCCAAGTGTGATTTGCTCCTTTATGATGCTTCCAACGTACCAGCACCATTTCGATCTCCTTGCTCCTTAGCTTCTTTACTTTCGTATCTAACACACATTCCGGCTCTTCAACATATCGGAGCCTTTCATCAACTTGCAGTTCAGTGTGATCTGCCCAATCCTCATTTCCAGTGTTAAATGACTTCCGTAGGTTCCCGACGTGAAATACTGGATGTATGCCTGACATCTCTTCAGGCAATTCTAACCGATAAGACTGATTTCCAACTTTTTCAACAATCTTAAAGGGTCCGACGAATCTTGGAGCCAACTTGCCCCTTTTAACAAAACGAGTAACACCCCTCATGGGTGATACTTTCAAGTAGACCCAGTCGTTCACTTCAAAATTGATCGGTTTGTGCCTCCGATCATAGTAACTTTTCTGACGATCCTGGGCCGCCTTCATGTTCTGCCTGATCAATTGTATCTTTTCATTTGTTTCTTGAAGTAACGCCGGCCCAGCGATTGGTGTTTCGCCCGTTTCTCTCCAACATGTAGGAGTCCTACATTTCCTTCCATACAGCGCCTCGAACGGTGCCTTCTTTATTGTCGCATGATAGCTATTATTATACGAAAACTCTATCAATGGCAAATGATCATCCCAATTGCCACCGAGATCCAGTATACATGATCTCATCATATCTTCCAACGTGAGAATTGTTCGTTCACTTTGGCCATCGGTTTGCGGACGATAGGCCGTACTCATTGCTATTCTCGTCCCTAATCCTTCTTGTAATGCCGACCAAAAGTTTGAAGTAAATCGGCTATCTCTATCCGACACTATGGACTTAGGCACTCCATGCCTAGAAACTATCTCGTTCATGTAAATTTGAGCCAATTTCTCCAATGAATAATTTTCACGAATCGGTATGAAATGAGCCGACTTAGTTAACCGATCCACGATTACCCAAACTGCATCATGCTGTCGCTTAGTCTTCGGCAGCTTTGTAACAAAATCCATAGTAATATGCTCCCACTTCCATTCCGGAATAGGAAGCGGTTGCATACTGTCGTACGGTTGTTGATGTTCGGCCTTTACCAACCGACAAGTTCGGCATCTTTCTACATATTGCCCTATGTCCTTCTTCAATCCCTGCCACCAAAAATCGGCCTTTAAATCATTGTACATCTTTGTACTTCCAGGATGTACAGAAAACCTAGACTGGTGTGCTTCTTCGATGATTACTTGTCTCATTCCACCATATTTCGGCACCCAAATCCTCCCGTATACACCTTTTAAACCCGACTCGCTCGTTTCCATATTCCTTATTTGTACTCTTATATCTTCGGCACCAACATTTTCGTCTTTCAAGGCTTCTTCCTGAGCAACCTTGACATCATCAATTATTGTGGAGGTCAGCATCGTAGACGTCATCATATAACAAAAATCCTTAGCATAAGCTTTCCGGCTCAAGGCATCGACTACTACATTAGCCTTTCCGGGGTGATAAAGTATCTCACAATCGTAGTCTTTAATAAGCTCCATAGACCTACGTTGTCTCATATTAAGTTCCTTCTGGCTAAAAATATACTTCAAGCTCTTATGGTCCGTGTAAAGTTGACACTTAGTACCGTACAGGTAGTGCCTCCATAATTTCAATGCAAACGTTACCGCGGTCAATTCCAAGTCATGAGTTGAATAGTTCTTTTCGTGTTGCTTAAGCTGTCTCGAGGCATATGCGATTACCTTTCCACGCTGCATCAGTACAGCACCTAACCCTAACCTCGAAGCATCGGTATAAACTACAAAGTCATCATTACCTTCCGGTAAAGCAAGTATCGGAGCCTCACTCAAAGTTTTCTTCAAAACATCAAACGCCTCTTGCTGCACGGTCTCCCAAACAAAAGGCGCATTCTTCTTCGTTAAAGCAGTCAAAGGAACTGCAATCTTCGAAAAATCTTTGATAAATCTCCGATAGTATCCTGCCAACCCCAGAAAACTTCTAACTTCGGTAGCTGTTTGAGGCGGCTCCCAGTTCTTTATTGCTTCAACCTTAGCTGGATCTACCGAAATCCCAGCTCCAG
>JAANYP010005639.1:0-13172 GCA_020465985.1 Centrapalus pauciflorus
ATGAATGTGAGAGCGAATATTCTAAAGTGGCGTTGTGTTGCTTGTATTCAATGTTTCAACCGTGTCTTTACATAAAGCAAACCCTGGAGCTTGATAGCTCCATTAATTAATCTGGGGCATTGACACAATTGCCCCCTAGACTTTTACATTGAAATAAATTACAAGGAAATAAATACAAAGCTAAATGCTAAGTAAATAATTATTACAAACATAACTCCATATGATCGAAATTAAATGTCTAACAATCTCCCCCTTTTCGATCATTTTGGAGGTCCTGGAACTCTGGCATGATCAGTCGGTTCTCGGAGTCCAAGGATGACGTCAAAGCGTCTGGTCACTTGTCTCATATGTAGCCTTTCGTTCTGGTATTCAATGCCGCTGAGGATATCCTGAATCTCCTTCGGTGAGCATCTGAGTTCCGGATTTGGTTGAGGGTCAAAATCTTGAACTTTCTGAGTAAGTGCTGCTCGAACCAATCTGATAGTGCCGTCAGAGTAACATGGGAGATCCTCAAAGCTCATGGATCTTTTGTGACCTTTCTAGTTCAAAAATATAACCCCTAGCTGTCCTCGAAGCAGAACTTTATACGCCGGATAGTGGTCTAGCAAAAACATATCTTGATCAGGAGCTTTCAGACCCACTTTTACTAAGGCACTCTCAATTGCCATCTGAAAATCTCTGAGGCGCATTATGATTGATCGGCGATTCATGCATCGAACCAGGGCTGCAAGTGCAGTCATGTGAGTCAGACGACCATTGACTTTATTTTTCATCTTGTTGTGCAGAAGCTCGATGTCGTCTATGTTTACAAAGTCAAGGTCGCTTTCATACAATTCTTGAACTGTGTCGTCTTCTCTGAGTACCTCGAAGGCTGGAGTGAACACTGGCTCTCTTGTACATGTGGATGTTATTGATCTTTACAATTTTGGATTTAGACCAATATTTGCTCCTGTCTCTCGTTTCCCTTAGCATCATCTGATTATATTCTGCTTGAACACATCGAGATGCATCGGTCATCACCATCAGAAGACGTCTACTGTAAGACCCCGACTTCTTTCTAAATACCATTTTGAACCTTTCTTCTAAGAAAGGATTCTGAAACTGTTCAGCCGGGAACTTCTTCAAGAATTCTTTTAACCCCTGGACCGGAGGTTCTTCTAATTCTGCGGGAGGAGCCTCAAGAAGTTTCAAGACTCGATCCTTCCGGTCCTGACTCAATTCTTCTTTTGTTTCAGCATCCAGATTGTGAACTTTTCCCCTTGAGTACCAATTGATCCATGCCACGTCTGTCATGTTGTCTATTGGGGTGACATCTCTTGTGTCAAAACAGTCGACAGTTCGGGATCCGGATGATTCAGCAATGTGGGCAGGCCGAGCTGATTGAGATGGAAGGGTTGATTGGACTGTTGGGGTAGGTATAACTGATGGAATTTCTTTTGGTGAAGTGGTTTGGATTGATGGAATTTCTATGAGAGTAGGTGAAGGTGATTGGATGGAAGAAGTTATGTGTTCTTGAGGTTCATGGGTTGGGGAATCCAAAACGTCAATTAGAAAAGGTGATTGTTGTGGTGATTGGGGTTCAGGCTTTGGTGTGAGAAAGATATAGTCGTTATCAGTATCAGAGTCTGAGTCAGACACTAATATGATTTCGACTTTTTCATATTGAGGTTCATATCTCACCATTGCTAACATAGGGTCTAAAGGAGCTGGACCTTCAATCTGTAAAGGTTATCATCAACGCTTCCCTAGCCTCATAAGTCTGATCCCCAGACCCCTAAATTTCTGTACCTTCAGTCTCTGCTCCCCCAACAATCATCATTAGGTCCTCAGACTGAGTTTTCTGTCTTTTCTCCCCCTCATGACGATCAGGGTCGTCCTGATCGTCATGCTTTCTTTTCAGAGCCTCAGCCTGAGGACGGCACTGAAGTTCAATCATCGCTGACTCAAGGCGGTCCATTCTGGAATTTATTTGCTCCTGGACTTGAAGAATTAGACGTGTAAGCGCATCAATTTTGTCCGAGAGCTCTGTAATCTGATTTTGGACTGAATGGGATCCTGGTGGAGGCCCAGCTTCAGAAGCGACACCCTTACCCTTTATAAGTGAGAGAAGGGCGGTGTGACGTTCCTCAGCAACTTCCTTCTGGGCGTCCAGGTCAGCCCGGGTAATCACTCCGGCAGCACGTAGAGCTGCCGTTAACATCTCCAAGTTGATAGGGAGATGGCCTGAAGTGGATGGCGTTGATGGAGCCACTTGAGGTCTTCCTTCCGTCATTTGTGGCTCCACTATGGGACGCGCAGATCCGGAAGTTTGGGGAGCTGCCACGGAGGCAGCTCTTGGGGATGCCACAGAGGCATCGTGCGTCGTGTGTATATGGGGGGATGGAATGGTGAATGAAGGAAGTTCGGTCACGTGGGGAGGAGTGTTACCTCGTTCAACACCACCACTCTTCGAATGAGAGGGCGATGGAGTATGTGCAGAAACCCTATGGAATGAAGTGGTTTCCCTTTTAGGGGAAACCAAGTGGATGGTGGGGGTGATTTCGACCGTTGGACTGACGGCCTTATGGTGGGTAGTCCGGCTGACAGGGCTTCATTCACCCTCAGATTGAATATCTATCGCTCGCACGACAGAGATGGTTCGTTCGGGATCCACCGCCTCTGCCGCCTCACCACCTTCTCCTTCACTTACTAACACATGCTCCCCCTCACCTATCCCCAAAGATTGTTGAACTTCTACTTGAGCTCCCTCATCCTCACTCATGCTGGCCTCACCTTCGGATTGGCTAGACTCAGTCAGTTCTGACTGAGCCTCATCCAGATAAAACACTCTAATGTAAGCCCTAACCCGTTCCTAATCCCTTGCCTTAAGCAATAATGACAACGGAATCGTCATTATGGTCACTGTAGGGGGCCCCTTTGGCAAAGTTAGCTTTTGAATGGCCACTGTCGGGAAGACGTCTGCTTCAGGACGTTCATGGATGTCCTCATCATTATCCATCGCATATTGGATGATGAGCTGCAGAAACCGTTGGAGAGGTATGTACTTTCGTCCCTTCTTGGTTCCCCTCTCCACATGTACTCGTCTTAATTCCTCGAAGAGGAAAGCCGCATAATCAACAGGTCGGTCAAAGGCAAAGCCAGTGAACATGGCTAAAACCTGAGCCGATGCAGAGTCGTGTCCAGAGTGCTTTGCTGTGAAGCACTTGTTGATGACATCGAAAAGAATCCGCCAATGAGATTGTAGATTCTTTGTGCGGAAATCGGAGGGTTTGGAGAGAGGGTCGTCATAACCCAGGGTTTGGATTTCGGCTAGGGTTTCTGGGATGGATGGGATGGGATCAAACTGAAGGCGGGATGGTAAATATGTTTCGGCCGGAAGGTGAAGGATATGGCAGATGGCGGCTATGGTGATTTTGACTGGGACGCAGTCGATGGTGGTTTGGAAGAAAGGTTCGGCGTCGGGAATATATTGCAATGTGTTCCAGAATTGTTGCAAGTATATCTGGGGAACAGCGATTGCGGTGGACAAGGCGTAATATATGGGGTGGTGAAGAAGGATGTCGAAAGCGAGGGTTTGGGGTTCTTTTGTGAGGATGGAGACGTCGAGCTGCCAGTTATGTGGAATAAACTCGACAAACTCGGCGTGGGGAAGGATGGATTGTTCGGGTAGTTGGGCGTTATTATTGGGAATGGGGGGATGGGGAATGGTGAGGATAACAGCCGGTTCCATCATCCTGCAAAGGTGCATCAAAGTTAGAACAATAAGACTTTAAATGATAAGGCATTGATGTGAAGTCTAGATAAGTGTGAAATAGAAACTGTCTGATCTGTTTAGCATCGGGTCTTTATTAGTAGAATAAAATTCTACTAATAAAGTACAAAGTCAATCGTTAAGAGACCGATGTTAGATCAGACTTTTTCACTCAAACACTAATCCTAACTCTAATCAATGGTGCACCATAATGAAACTATTTTTGGATTTTTTTTAAATTATAGTAAAAATGCAAAAATTAAAGAATTAAAAAATATGCTAAGTGTTGGATTTCGGATGGTCCGAATTCGGATGAACAGTGTCATCGAATTCGGATCCGGCCAAAATCCGGATGATGCATGAAAGGGGATGTTGGGGTCCGAATTCGGATGGTTCATGATGAAGGACCGAATTCGGATGAGACCGAAATGTATGTAAGTGATGATGCGGATGTGGGGTTGGTCCGAATTCGGATGGTTCATGTGCATGGTCCGAATTCGAATGTGGTGTGGATGGAATGTTATGTATGCAATGAAGACAAAGGACCTAACTCGGATGGGGACCGAATTCGGATCCCATCCGAGTTCGGATGAACAGTGCTTTGGCAAACTTAGATGTAAGGTTTTGCACTATACAGATCTATCTAGACGCGACACCGTTAACGAGTGAGGAATCCTCGTTAGCGGCTTGACGGATATAACACTCACACGGAACACGGAGACTACCACAACGCTGTACGATCGACCACGAACGAACCTACGCAATGATTCTCTCCGAAAACACTCACTATCAGCTGAGAAACTCGAGATCGCCTTTTGCTAATTACTCACACGAATTCTGCAAAAGTCTACTAATGGTTCGAGTTAATCCCTAATTATAGAGGCTCATTCGAGTTTGTCATGGGCCAAACTCGAATCAGGCCCAAGGCCCATTCGAGTTTGTCCCCTTGACACTCTCGAATCTGCCTTATAGAGCACATTCGAATTTACCATAAATTCGAATGTCTTTTAATGATGAATTCGAATTTATTATAAATTCGAATTTCACATATTAAACTTATATTTGAACTTATGTTTTAAATTATATTTGAATTTATCTTTGAACTTTATGTTTGAACTTCTTGTAATACATTACATCAAGTTCAAACATACAATCAATAACTATCAAACATATATAAACACATATATCAAACACTCGTTAATATTCAATACTTTGCAATATCACTTGAACCAAAATGCTAATACACTTAGACTGCTATCGTCACACAGGGTGTTCCAAAAGACTCCCCTTGACGATAGCTTCTAACTATTTACATTTTGTTTAAGTAGTTTGTTTATTTAAACTGCTGCCAGCATACAATCCTTTCTCAACACATACTTTAATTACATTCTGATACTTTCTAGCCTCATACTCCATATGTGCATCACTTGAGATTTGATGATTGTAGAGCACTTGCATGTCATCTATGGATAGATTAACTAGGTGCAGCGGATCGTACACTCTAAGAATTACTTTTTCTTCAAAGTCCTCCATTACCGCTTCACCTGTTTCACTTTCCACATACCACCAATTGAGATTTTTCAAAACGTTCTGTGGCATTGGCTTGAGAGGAACTTTCTTCAGACATCTAACTGGTTTATATTGCATTTTCATCCACGGTCTACCAGTTAGAGGGTCAATTCGAGTATTTTCCATCACTCGTTTACCAACCCTTGGATTGAGCCTCTCAAATTTCCTCGACCTCCCTTCTTTTCTAATGATCTTAGCTATTACTTCAGCATAAGGGTCGTCGCCGATATTAATAAGCTCCTTCCATGCTAACGCTTTTATTTCAATTTTTGGCAAGGAATTGAAGGTTTTCAGACTTCTTCTGAGATACTGGAGGCCATCCTTTCGTTTGATAATGAATAGCTGCAATTCTCGATCAAAGAACCAGCTTAAAGTATTTCCCGATAGCTCTCCAGCACCCGGCACGCGTATCTTGTTCTTCAGCTCTAGCTCCTTTTTCTCTGCCTTAAACCACAGGTTCCTTTTTTCTTCGTTTGTAAGCTCTCTGGCAGGCTCTTCAATTGATGATTCAACATTTAAAGCAGCTTTTACTAATTCTATGTCAATCACACTATCTCCTTCTGTCACGTATGTATCTGTGATAGGGTTTTGTTGAACAATGATCTCATTCGCCTCATCATCCTCATCAACATAAATCTCATCATCAGACTTCCAGTCAGCTATATCTTCAGGCACGAACTCACCCTCTTCCAGATCTTCAATTTCATCTTCAAAATCAAAACCAAAATCTAGAGGGTCTTCATCGATATCCATTAATGCTTCAATCATTTCGTGCACTTCACTCTCTGTAATCTTTGAGGAGCTTGCTTCTCCTCCTTCAACTCCACTTTGACTCGGCTCCCCCTGAGTTTCAGCATACAGAGCAGTAGGAAAATATACTGGCTCATTATCTTTTAGTGCACTGGGATCATCGCCTTCATCATCTCTACCCCTTGGCTGCTCCTCCTGATCCTGACAACTCGTCTCCCCCTGAGCCTTTAGATTTTTCAATAATTGCTCAATTAGGGAACACATCGATCTAATCTCAGCAGCTTGATCGGAAACAAAAGTTTTAAGCTCCAGATTTTCTTCCTCCATTTTTCCAACTGATCTCTTCAGCTCAGCATTCTCTTTGTCTATATTTGCATTATGCGTTTGAATTTCGCCGAGAGCCTTGGTCAGATGAAAGATTTGAACTCGTTGGAAGTCGACCTTGCTTTTTAGCTCAGAAAACTTTTGATGGTCCGTGAAGGTGGATGATGTGGATGGTGTGGATTGTATGGGAGCTGGAGTGATTGGCGAGGGGATGGATGTTTGAACAGGTGGGGGTGGAGGTGGAATGGTTGTTTGAACGGGTGGAGGTTGAGGTAATTCTGGCTCAGAAGCAGAAGCCGACGAAGCTCCCTGCATGAACCGATGCCTTTTGGCCCTTTGCCTCGGCACCAACGGAACTACATCTTCCTCTTCAAAATCTGAGTCGTCAGACTCCCTCGAAGCTCGTCTCCTTGTACCTTCTTCATTTATCACCACTATCCTCCATCCATAAGTGCTTATGTGAATAGAAGTATCTTCTGTTTGTTTTTCAACCTCAATCTCTTCCATCTCTTCTGATTCGGTATCTAAAGTTGACTCATCAACACCTGCTGGCTCAGGTTGATACTCATCTATTTGCCTAAAAATGTCAACCTGTTGGTACATCCTGTGTGACGATAGCAGTCTAAGTGGTCTTACCTTGTGATTTAGCATGTGTTTGTTATATATATTATATATGATTGATGCTTATTAGTGATTGTATGTTTGAACTTGATGTAACGTATTACAAGAAGTTCAAACATAAAGTTCAAAGATAAAATCAATCATAAGGTAATAACATAAGTTTCATCACTTAAGTGTTTAAGTGTATTGGCTAGATTCGAAGGAAGACATTCGAATCTGTGATAGATTCGAATGTATCCTTAGATTCGAATGGGCTAGATTCGAGAATGTCATTGTGGACAGACTCGAATGGGCCTTGGGCCAGATTCGAGTTTGGCCCACATCAGACTCGAATCAGGGTCTATAATTAGGGATAGACTCGAATCATTAAGAGACTTTTAGCAGAATTCGTGAGGAATTAAGCAAAAGGTGATCTCGAGTTTATCAGCTAGGTGAGTGCCGTTTCGGAGAGAATTAGTTCGTAGGATCGTTCGTGTGTCGTTCGTTCAGCGTCTAATAGTCTCCGTGTTCCGTTGGTTGAGAGTTGTCCGTCTAACCGTCAACGAGGATTCCGCACTCGTTCACGGATCCGCGTCTAGATAGATCTTGCAGTCGTAGACCTTACAAGTGGTATCAGAGCCTCCGGAGTGTTCTTGGTGTTCTTCGTGTTCATCAGATACATTCTAGGTTTCTTGACGCTAGTTGGACGGTTTTGCTCTCAAAAACGTGTTTTCAAGCTTAGCAAATTCATATTCGGGAAACACTTTGTGGTTTTTCACGTTTTTGATCGAAATCATTATTTTTCGTTCGAAAAATAGTGATTTAATCTGTAAAACATCAAAAAAATCAAAGTGTTAGCCGTTTTTCGAGTTTGCGGCGCTCGAATCTATAGGGGTAATTAGGGTTTCACTTTAGTCTCGAGTCTAACCTAAATACGCTCCTTTCGAGTCAATTTCAGAGATTTTCGAATCTACCTTGTTTCGAATCTAGTGCTACATTCGAATAGGATCTCGAGTCTACATTAGTTTCGAGTTTATTTCGAGTCTAGTCGTGTTTCGAATCTGTGTTTCGAATCTGCTGAAATTCGAGTTTGTTCCCCTTCGAATCTAAGGACCCTCGAATCTAAGGATATCTCGAATCTGACATATTTCGAGTTTAATTGAATTAAAACACTTAATCGAATTTAATCTCAAATAAATTGGAATCTATATACATTCGAATCTATCTAGATTCGAAAGAGTTAATCCACATTAGTTTCGAATTAAATTAATTAAGGGTCAATTCAATTTCTTTCGAAAAGATGTCTAATCTTCAGAAATTCTTAGAAATGGACCACGAAGTTGGGAAGGCAAATGCACCGCCTAAGCTGATGAAAGTTGAGGACTATTACTGGTGGAAGGACCGTTTTACAGATTTTGTACGATTCAATGATATGCGCATGTGGGTGTGCATAGATGAAGGGTACGTCCCACCAGTATCTGAAGTTGAAGGCCGTCAAAAGGTCTTGTCATATCAGATGATGAAAGAAGATGACAAGAAATTATTTGAAGCCGAAAACAAGGCTTTCTCCATAATCCGTATGGCTTTACCGCAAGATATTTTGCACACATTTCGGACTCAAAGGACGTCGAAGGAACTTTGGGAGTCTCTCGAGAAAAGGTGTGAGGGTAATCCTCGGGTGCGTAGAAAGCGTACAGAGCTGTTGAAACAACAGTTTGCGATTTTCAAGGCAATTAAGGATGAACAGTTGGATGATATTATCACAAGGTTCTATCATCTGATAACGGAACTTGAAAGTCATGGAATTGAGTATTCGGACACTGACAAGAACAACAAGCTTCTTGATGCCCTACCAGCCAAATGGGCTATGTACGTGGCAATGATTAAGCTGAATAAGGACAAATACTATACTCAATCACTTGATGACATTGTGGGAACGTTGAGGGCATATCACTTTGAGATGATTAAGGCTGAGACTGATTACGAGCAAGTCCAGAATCCGGCAATGTATTTTGGAAAGACATCTAAATCATCAGTGACAGCTGAACCGAAGAGTGCTACAGCGTTTTTCACCGGAAAAACGTCATCGCCAGCAGAGTCTGAAGACTCATTGAATCGCGCGTTCTTAGGATTAGGACGATCGGAAGAACCGCAACCTCAAGTCCAACAGGCATCGACAAGTCAGAGCTATTCGAAGATGCCCATGAGCGCAAAGTCAGCGGAAGAGCATCTGAATCTACTTGCTTCTTTTGTGGCCGCATACGGAAATTGTGTTCAAGGGAAAACCAATGACCCAGCTCTATGGGATGAAGATTACGATCAGGTCGACCCTGATGACTTAGAGGAAATGGATCTTAAGTGGCAACTGGCCATGGTGACCCAGAGGGTAAAAAGATTCATCAAAAGAACTGGGAGGAATCTGCAAATGAATAACAAGGGGATCGGGTTTGATAAGTCGAAGGTGAAATGCTACAACTGTCAGGGATTGGGACACTTCGCCAGGGAGTGTCAGAGACCGAAGGTAGAGACATACCAACGACAGAGTCAGCATCAGGGACAGTACCAAAATCAGTCCCAACAACGATACCTTCCAAGTTCCTCATCTGGACAGGCCAATCTAGCGGGTCTTCTATCCAATGTCACTTCAGATAGACAGCTAGATGGCACGTATGATTGGAGTTCACATCCTGAGTCGAATGCTAGAGCCTTCATGGCTGAAGTCACAGAAACGGGATGTGATGGGAACGAGCATACTACACGGGACAGCAGTCCAATGTGGGTAGAGAAGGCGAATGATCAGACAGTGCTGGAGTTTGCTGCTCAGATGGCCAACGTGGAATCTGATAACTCTAAGGTTAGTCTATCTTACTCTCTATTTCAAGAATTATGTGCTTTGTGTGCTACTTCTAATGATAGGTTAAATCTAGTCTTAGAATCACATAAAACCATATCTGCTCAAAATGAGAATTTAAAAATTGAAAACGCTAGCCTAAATGATATAAAGCAAGATTTAAAAGAAAAGCTTAAGGCTGATGCTCAGGACGTAGTAGTTCTAAAAGACAAACTCTGTGAGCAGTGTGTTAGGATAGAACTTATGTATGAGCACGTAGAGGCCTTAACAAAAAGTCTTAAAGACAAGGATATAGAGCTAGCTGAGACCAAGGTTAAGGTAGCAGAGGCAAACAACAAGTTGGAGAAGTTTAGGAATTCAAGCTTAAATCTAGGGAAAGTCTTAGATGCCCAACGACAGTCTAAGAAGCCCGTAGGTCTAGGTTTTCACGAAATTCCTCCACCATTCAATGCGAACTATGTGCCTCAGCCTCAGGAGAAAACTGACAAGTCAGTAGACTTAGAGGACCTACCTTAACCGACACCAGAGCCTATAGTAGAAAATGCACCTAAGGTGGCTGACTCAACCGTCAAGGTCAGAAAAGTGAAATTTGTGTCTTCCTCCAGTGAAACACCTGCTGGAAAACAGAAAATTTCTTGGGCTGACCAGGTCGAAGAGACAGACACTGTAGATGTACCAAAGGCAATAGACACTAGTGAGACACCTAGATCTAAGGGAACACACAAAAAGTCCATAGATAAGCTGTCTTGCTTTCGATGTCACGAGAAAGGGCATGTTGCTTCTCACTGTCCACTTAGGAAAGTAGATGTTACCCCTAAGACAGTGAACCCAACACCTGTTAAGCCCTCACCCAGTGTGGCAAGCAGCAGTAGTTCTCAACCTACCGAGAAACTGTGCAGGCCGCACCCAAACAAGTTGTGATAAACACACCGGTTAAGGTTGGACCAAAGGAAGTGATTAGGACAAATTCACCGAATCGTGTCATTAATCAATCTAGGTCAGCACCACAACAAGTCTATAGGAGCACCACACCTAGCAGGTCACATACTCCAGTTAGGTCTCATACTCCAGTTAGACAATATGCACCGGTAAGAGCTCAAGGATCACAGTCAGAAATGGCATATAATAGAAATTATTCCAGAGCTCCACAACAAATGCCTACACCACGGCAAAGAGTGAACTTAAATCACTCGGCACCACAACAGAATTCAGTTCAAAGGCCCAAGTCACCTGAAAGGCGAGATGGGTACTTGAAAGACTTCACGTATGTGGACGAGATTGGTATTACCAAGTCAGTCATGGCTTGGGTTCCCCGTGGTAACTAACCTCTTTTCTTTCATGTGCAGGGGATAACTACCGGTCCAAACAACAAGTGGTTCGTCGACAGTGGTTGCTCCAGGCACATGACGGGGGAAAGAAGTCTACTCACAGACTTCAAGGGAGGTAATAGGGGATTCGTATCATTCGCGGGTAACAAGGGTGGAAATATCACTGGAACTGGAGAAGTCACTAATGGGACGATTACTTTGGATCAAGTTTATCACGTTGATAAACTGGTTCATAATCTCATTAGTGTCTCTCAAATCTGTGATAAGAAGAACTCGGTGTTATTTACTGACACTGAGGCGTTAGTGCTAAAGCCTGGATTCAAAATTCCTGAAGAATGGGTGTTGATGCGGGCGCCAAGGAAGAACGACTTGTACATGCTGGATATGAACAAGCCAGAGACTTCGATGGGGCCAATTTGACTACTATCCAAAGCTTCGGAGACGGAATCCGTACTGTGGCATAGACGCATGGCTCACCTGCACCTGAGAAAGATGAATTACATAACGAAGCATGGACTGGTGCAGGGTGTGCCCATAAAAAGTTTTCAGTTCGAGGATAAGTGTCTACCTTGCATGAAGGGCAAACAGCACAAGAAGACACAAAAGTCCAAGAAGCAGAATTCCATAGCCTCAGCATTCGATCTGTTGCACATGGACCTTTTCGGCCCAATCAACAAAAGGAGTATCGGAGGTAGTTGGTACTGCTTAGTTATCACTGACGATTACTCACGTTTTTCTTGGGTTTTCTTTTTAGGTACGAAGGACGAGACAGCTGCAAGGCTCATCGGGTTCTTGGACCAAGTGGAGAACTCATACGGAACTAGGGTACAATCGAGAAGGACATGGCGACGTTGCATCTGAACGACGATGGCCAAATCTTTCCGAGGACCACGTTCGAATCTACGTCCGAGCCTACTGCGACTGTAGATGGATCTCCAGAAGTTGCTGATCAAGAGGCACCTAACACTGAGAATCAGACTCAAGCTTCAAGTTCTAACTCTGAGGAAAACGTCCGTGAGGAGGAAAATGTAGAAGCTGAGCCTGTTCCCCCTTTAGGTGAAATAGGATCCAACTTAGTAGATAATCTAAGGGTTGATGAAATAGAGACCTCTAGGATTAACAAGAACCATCCAATAGAAAGCATCATAGGAAATCCTAACGAGGGTGTGAAGACTCGGAGTAGTGTAAATAACAACACCGTGTTGTTGTCGATGATAAACGACTCCGAGGCATATCACACATGTCTTTATTCATGTTTCATATCGCAAATAGAGCCTAAGAATGTGCAAATGGCACTTAAGGATAACTCCTGGGTTGAAGCGATGCAGGAAGAACTTTCACAGTTTAGGAAACTAGAAGTGTGGGAGTTAGTTCCGTTACCTCGAGGGGAGATTGCAATAGGAACCAAATGGGTTTTTAAGTGCAAAAGAGACGATCGGGGTATAGTCACGCGCAACAAAGCGAGATTAGTTGTAAAGGGTTTCAACCAAGAGGAGGGAATCGATTACAACGAAGTTTTTGCACCAGTAGCAAGGCTGGAAGCCATTAGGTTGTTTCTAGCGTTTGCCTCCTTCAAAAGCTTTAAGGTATATCAACTAGACGTTAAGAGTGCTTTCCTGTATGGGAAAGTGAAGGAGTTGGTGTATGTATAACAACCGCCCGGATTTACAGATCCAAAATATCCTGATAGAGTATATCGCTTAGATAAGGCTCTTTATGGATTACATCAGGCACCTAGGGCATGGTATGAGACTTTATCCAACCATCTTTTAGAAAACGGTTTTGAAAGGGGTAGGATAGATAGTATTCTATTTGTGAAGAGGAAGGGAGAACACTTTATCTTGGTACAAGTGTACGTCGATTATATCATTTTTTGATCATCAGACGAACAGATGTGCAAAGATTTCGAGAAGGTGATAAAGTCTAAGTTCGAGATGAGTGCTATGGGGGAGTTGAATTTCTTTTTAGGGTTACAAGTTGACCAAAAGAAGGAAGGGAT
>JAANYP010005639.1:16033-284294 GCA_020465985.1 Centrapalus pauciflorus
TGTTGTACGTAAGTACAGACCTGTTGTCTCTGTTTAGATTCGAGTTAGCAGATATGTCGCTTTGTTGTACGTCAGTACAGACCTGTCACCGCTGTCTGCTAACTTTAAAAATAAACCTTAAGTCAATCTAAGACACTCTGTTGTATGAAAATACAGACCTGTGTCCGATGGTTGTCTTTTAAAGAAAGTTTGCAAATACCAACAAGTTAGAATCTTTGTCTGTGTGCCTTGATCATAAAAGTATGTCTATGTCTGAGTCACGTAAGATAATTTCCTGATAAATAAAAATGCCAAGAGATGTTCCGAAATGTAGAATGTTTAACGGGGTAAAATACCAACAATTGGCTAAATAAGTGTGGCACGACAAACAATCAAAGGAATCAAAAATTCCTGGTGTGAAAGTTTAAGTACTGAAAGTAAGTATCTGACATCGCTATCTGATTGAACCTTTCTTAGACTATACTCATCAAAAACATTTCGTTTAATTTTTAAGCTTAGGTTGTAAATTTGTTAAGTATAGCTTAAGTCTAGATTAAATTTTTTGGTCAAAATTTTATTTTATTTTATTTTATTTTTACCTTAGTTTATTTTATTTTATTTTATCTTAGTTTAGTTTAATTTTTACTTAGGTAAAAGGTCAAAAGTTACTAAGGGTGCATTCAAAGTTGAATAAAATAAACATTGCGTGAAATATCTGTTGCTTAGGGTAAAAGAATTGGCATAGTTTATCTGGTTACACGATACCGTAGAAAAAGGTTGGAAAAGTTGAAGTTATTTCAAAATTTTCGAAATTTTTCTAAGTGTTGGTGGTTTCGAATCTAAGACAGACTCGAAGAGGTAAGACTTCGAATCTGTCAGTAGATTCGAGTCTATGCTTAGAATCGAGGGTTGGTGGTATAAATAGGTCAACAGTGAAGTCATTTAAGACTTACTGTTTTCGAATCTATACACTCGAGTCTACTGTGGCGATTTCGATTCTATTCTCGAATCTATCGTATTTCTCCTAAACGACATTTTGTCGAGTCTCTTACTTGGTGTTTCGATTCTACAGATACTTCTAGGTATAATCAACCGGATTGTACAAGATTTGTGTAGATTCATACACAATTTCAGGCCAAATCATCGATTTTTGAGAGTTTAAGAGTCGAAATAGGGTTTTTGCAAAATTACCAATTTTGGACTGATAAACAGTTAAATTAAAAGCATAAATCCTTGATTAGAACCTACTTGAACTAATGTATGTGATTTGCCAAGTTCAAAATGGTTAAAATCTTGAGTTTTTGTTGAAATAATGGCCGACGGGTTTCGAATCTGTTCATGGGGCTTTTCTCGAATCTGTCATTAGACTCGAGAAGACCAGGGACTTCGAATCTGTCATTAGACTCGAACAGAAACTTATTCGAATCTGTTACATTCGAATCGGTTTCCTTCGAATCTGTACTTTATTTACTTTAGTTAATTTAAATTTTATTAAACTTGTAGAAATTTAATTGTGTTAGATTTTGTACTTAAACAAGTACAAAATAAAACAAATTTGAATTTAAACAAGTTTATTGATTTTAATGAGTCTAACAGTTTTGTTTATTGTGCAGAAATGGCGGTTCGAGCATTTGTTCCGAAGCATAATATGGTCCTTAATCCTGAAAATAATATCCCTGAGGCGCAGGGTTATCGCCAAATATTGGATTTCCTAGCTGAATCTAGGATTAGCTTTGCTCTGTACCATAACATACCAATAGTTCTTCCATATGTACGGCAATTTTACGAGCATTTACAAGTTGATTGCACTGTCACCCCGACAGTTCTAAGAACTAGAATCGCTGGACATCCGTTAGTCTTTTCTGCAGACATTTTGCGTCAGGTTCTGCAGTTGGGATCTCAGGAACAAGAGGATGGGCCTATTGACTTTCTGTTAAGTATTAGGCAGACTGCTTTTCTGAGGATGGGATACAGTTTAGATGTTGCAAAGTCGTCATACATGAAGAGTGGCCTGATTGGGCAATGGAGATTCTTGGTGCATGTATTCATGGTCTGTTTTGCGCCGAAGAAAGCTGGATTTGATTATATAGTGTCAAAGATCCAATCTGGGGTTATTGCATTGGTATACAATCGGAAGTTCAGCTTTTCACAGATGTTCTTCTCGGAGTTCGTTCATCAGATTACGGCTCCTGAAAGGGAAAGATTTTTGTTGTACCCAAGGTTCATTATGATGATGATAAGGCACTTCTTGCCAAACCTGCCGCCGTCAGATGACTTTCTGAGTGTTAATATTATGGACAAACGGATTTTCGCTGATTGTTCCTCACACCGAGGAAGATTGGCTGTTCCTGTTGCTCGTCCATTGTTTGGAGCTATTTTGGATAGGAACTTTCAAGCCCCGGAAGATGCCAACTGGGCAGGGGTCGTTGAGTTTCAACCGCAACAACAACCACCACAATGTCAACAACAACAGCAGCCGCGCGCTCAAAGACGCCGTCAAAGACCTGCAGCAAGTCAATCTCAGGCATCAAGGCCGTCAACAAGCCAACAACCAGAAGTTCAAGAAGCCGAGACATCAAATGTTCAAGAAGCTGGCCCTTCCAATATTCAAGAAGCCGGGACAACAAATGTTCAGATTGAAGCTGAACAATTATGTCAAACACTTAATGAAATCTGGGAGGCAGGGCCTCATGCGAACGAAGATGTGGCTACAGCATTAGTTGGTGAATTGCTCAGTCCACCTGAAGGAGAAGAAGACGTATTAAGGGATGTGGAAGAATATGAGCCAGAAAGGGCTGATAAAGGTTTGACATCATCTGAATCAGAGTCGGAAGAAATGGAGGAGATTGAAGTTGAAGCTCCTGAGTCTGAAGCTACTGACTCTCGAATTCGCATAGAAACTTATGGCACAAGAGTCGTAGTTATCAATAAAGAGCCCTCGAGAAGGAGAGTAGCAAGGGAATCGGAAGAATCGGACTTCGAAGAGGAGGAAGTTGCTCCCTTGGTGACTAGGCAGCGGGCCAAACGTCACAGGTTCATGCAAGGGTCAACATCAGCATCTGAAGCATCTGAAGCCCAACAGTCTCAAACTCCAACTTCAGAACCTCAAGCCACAGCTCCACCATCTCCACCACCTCAACATGAGCCATATATTCCACCACCATTCATCCCAGCTCCTATACAATCCATTCCATCTACTTCCACCACCTACGCTGAAAATTAGAGGTTTATGCAGCTAAAGGGACGTGTTGACTTCCAGCATGTTCAGATCTTAACCCTAACAAAGGCTGTCGGCGAGCTCCAGGCGCATAACGCAAATCTTGATAAGGACAATGCCGAATTAAGGAAGATTGTGGAAAATGTCAGGGACGAAAACACAGAGATAAAATCCTTTGTTGCAGATCAATCAGCTGAAATCCGATCGATGCGGTCCCTCATTGAGCAGCTCTTGAAAAATCTAAAAGCTCAGGGGGAGACAAGTTGTAAGGATCAGGAGGTGCAGCCTAGAGATGGAGATGACGAAGGCAATGATCCCGGTGCACATAATGAGAATGAGCCTGTAGATTTTACTGCAGCTCAAACTACACAAGTTCAGGGGGAGCCCAGTCAAGCTGAAGAAGAAATGGGTGAAGCAAGTTCATCAAAACAGCCTACAGAGTTTGAGATCAGTGAAATGATAGACGCTCTTATGGATCTCGATGATGATCCTATGGATGTAGGTTTTGATAATGAAGATGAAGAGCTGGAAGAAGGCGAGTTTGTGCCAGAAGAGATAGTGGACTGGCAGTCAGATGATGAGGTAGTCGCTGATGAGGATGATGAAGCTGATGAGATAGTTGTGCAGCAGAATCCTATCACCGATACCTACATGATTGATGGAAATAGAATTATCAATGTAGATATAGTAAATGCTGCGTTGAATCCTCAGCCATCAACAGAAGAACCTGCAAGAGAGCTAACAAATGAAGAAAAAAGAAAGCTATGGTTCAGGGCTGAAGAGAAGGAATTAGCGATTAAAAAGATAATGAAAGTGCCGGGTACTGGGAAGCTGTCTGAGCGAATTTTAAGCTGGTTCTTTGACAGAGATCTGCAGCTATTTGTAATTAAAAGAAAAGACGGGCTTCAGTACATGAGGCGAACACTAAAAGCATTCAACTCCCTGCCAAAGATCGAAATCACTGCGCTAGCATGGAAAGATTTGATAAACATTGGCAATGATCCCTATGCGAGCGTAATTGAAAGAATTATAAGAAAGGAAGGGAGATCAAGGAAGTTCGAGCGATTATCTCCAAGGATCGGCAGAAGAGTAGAGGATCCGTCGCGTATCGATCCTCTAACTGGACGACCGTGGATGAGGATTCACTATAAGCCGGCTAGATGTCTTAGGAAGGTTCCTCTCAAACCGACGCCACAAAATATTTTGAAGAATCTGAAGTGGTGGTATGCTGACACGGAGACTGGGGAAGCGGTCATGGAAGACTTAGAAGAAAATGTTATTCTTAGAGTCTACGACCCTCTTCACCTGGTAAACCTCTCCAAAGATGATCTTCACATTTTGCATGCCTGTAAGATCTCAAGTGATACACATATGGACGGTGAAGCTAATAAGTATGAAAATGTAGTCTAGGTATGTGTCGAGAAAGGTTTGTATGCTGGTAGTATTTTGAATCAATAAATAAACAAAGTTCTTAAGTCAAATGTGTGAATTATTAGAAGCTATCGTCAAGGGGGAGTCTGTTGGTACATCCTGTGTGACGATAGCAGTCTAAGTGATCTTACATTGTGATTTAGCATGTGTTTGTTATATATGTTATATATGGTTGATATTTATTAGTGTTTGTATGTTTGAACTTGATGTAACGTATTACAAGAAGTTCAAACATAAAGTTCAAAGATAAAATCAATCATAAGGTAATAACATAAGTTTCATCACTTAAGTGTTTAAGTGTATTGGCTAGATTCGAATTACATAAGGGAAGACATTCGAATCTGTGATAGATTCGAATGTGTCCTTAGATTCGAATATGCCCAGATTCGAGAATGTCATTGTGGACAGACTCGAATGGGCCTTGGGCCAGATTCGAGTTTGGCCCACATCAGACTCGAATCAGGGTCTATAATTAGGGATAGACTCGAGATATTATCAGACTTTTAGCAGAATTCGTGAGGAATTAAGCTTAAGGCGATCTCGAGTTTATCATCAGCTTTTGGCGTGTTTCGGAGAGAATTAGTTCGTAGGATCGTTCGTGTGTCGTTCGTTCACCGTCTAATAGTCTCCGTGTTTCGTGGTTGAGAGTTGTCCGTCTAACCGTTAACGAGGATTCCGCACTCGTTCACGGATCCGCGTCTAGATAGATCTAGTAGTGGTAGACCTTACAAATGTGGATTCCATGACTACTTCTAGCTTATCACACTCAATAGGTTTTAATTTGGCTAACTCATTTTCAGCAAAGATAACTCAGTAGTATCTTCGGTGTTGATTAATGAACTATGCCGCTGCGCAAGTTCATCCACCATGTCTATAAGATAACATTCTGAATCAATAGTAGAGACACTTAAAGCATTAAACACATTCAGTCTTAATTTCCTATTACCAAAGGCAATATCCACTGCTCGTGTCAGACAATTAATTTGTGCATTAATCGTGGCTAAGAAAAGTCTGCCTAGGATAATAGTCGGTTGATTGTCTCCTATTGAACTTTCTGTGTCCAATACTAGAAAATCAACTGGAAAGTAAAAATCTTCAACTTTTACTATGACATCTGATAAAATACCCCTTGGGCACTTGGTTGACCGATCTGCCAGCTGTAAGATAATATCAGTTGTCTGTAACTGGCCTAGATCGTGTTTTTTAAACAAGTTTCCAGGTAATATATTAACACTAGCTCCAAGATCAAGCAGTGTCTTTTTAATCTGCACATTGCCTATTGTCACTGGAACAATGGTGATCCAGGATCTTTCAGCTTAGGAGGTAGAGAACTAGAAACTACTGCACCCAACTGCTCAGTTAAATTGATCTGCTTTGTGAGGGAGACCTTATACTTTCTTTTCTAAGTGCAGAGATCTTTCAAAAATTTGGCATAAAAGGGAACCTATTGAATAGCCTTGATCAAAGGAATATTGATCTTAACTTGATTGAACAAGTCCCACAGATCCTCTGGTTGTGGGCCTCTTTTGCCATAAGGAGAAGATTTTAGATTTTCTAAGGTAGTCGGATAAGGAAGAGGAATTGAAGTGTCCTGACTCTTATCTGCCTCCCTAACTTTGGGCGTTAGAATATCTACTTTAATTGGCTCTTGAAAAGAAACTTTCTTAGGAACCTCCTTCTTTGGATCCTCTTTCTCCTCATACAGAACTTCAGTGTCAGTATCTTCTTGTGCCTCTTTTTCCTTAGGCATCTCAATTTTATTGTCTACCTCTCTTCCACTCCTTAAGGTGGTTATCTTAGATACTTCATTAACTTCGTTAATCTCATGTTTCTTTTCTTTATTATGATGATGAGCATGTGAAGGATTGGGAAAAGTATTGCTAGGAAGCTTTCCCTCCTCACGTCTAGTAAGCGATTCAGCTATATGACCCATTTGGCGAGTTAACATCTCCATAGTCTTAGTAGTGATAGCTGATTGTTGTTTCATAAATTCAGCAAACTCTGAAAATTGTGAAGAAGTCATATTTGTTTCCACTTGGAATTGTGGTTGATCACGATGATTTGACTTGTAATCTCGCTCATCCTTAGCTGATGAAGTTGAACCATATTGATATTCTCTCTTTGGTGGTTCATATCTCGGTTTGGATTGATGATCGGTAGGCTAATCATTCTTCCATCGAAGGTTGGGATGGTTTCTCCACCCCGGATTGTAGGTTTCCGAAAATGGGTTATCCCTCTCTCGATGAGCTCTGAATCCGTAAACTTCATTAGCGAATTCCTTAGTGGATTTCACTTAATTGATGCAGTTTGAAAGACCCTTCATCAATTGATCCATTTTCTTGGCTAATTCTGAAATTTGACTCTTAACCTTACATTTCCAGGCATTATCTATGCTCATAACTTGAACACCTATGCTATTTTCAGAACCAGCTTGGACTTTAAGACCTTTACCGAGTTGACTAAGCAACTCCCAAGCTTCGTCGTCTTCTTTACCTAAAAATGTGCCTCCTGTGGCAGCTATAATCATATTACGACTTTCTTGACTCACACCATCACAAAAATGTTTTGATAAGCATCCATTTGGGTACCTCGTGGTGTGGACAATCTCTTAATAATTCGTTCATACGATCAAACGCTTCAGAGAATTGTTCGCCCGATTTTTGTTTAAATTGGGTGATTTCCTTTCTTTTCTCGGTTGTTTTACTAATGGGATAATATTCATTAAGGAATTCTCATTTCATTTGATCCCATATTGTAATGCTATTGGTTGGTAAGGATACGAACTAATTCTTCGCCTTCTCTTTTAATGAGAAAGGGAATAATCGAAGTTTTAAGCCGTCGGTGGTTATACCTCGAACGTGGTTGGCTTTACAAATAGCCGTGAACTCAGCTAAATGTTCGTAGGCTTCCTCGCTTGGCATCCCTTGAAAGATCGGAAGAATTTGGAATAATTGAGGACGAACTTCGGGTTCATTCTCATTTTCGGGATACTGGATTGGAGACGGGTCGGGCACATCACTTGGATAGGTAATGTGACTCAACCGTACGTCTTGGCTGATCACCCATTGCGGCTATACGCTTGGGTTCTTCTTGATCACGATTTCGCAGCGAAATCGGAGGGCTTTTAAATCAGGAATCTCTGAATTGGGAATTTCTAAATTAGGAATTTCATCCTCTTGTGCGTTTAAATTCTCCGTGATTAATTGTTGATTTTGAATCCTGACAGTCTTTCAGTTCGATCTAGCTACTTTTTCGATCTCAGGTTCGAATTGTAGCGGCAATCCTCTAGCCGATCGACGTGTTTGCATACACTAAATAAAATACTACTAAAAATTAAATACTTAATTAAACTAATTATATTTTTGGTGGTAAAGTAGAGGACTACAATTACCTTTTTGGATTTTTCTATTTTTTTATTTTTAATAATAATAAACTAAAGACTAAAAATAACCAAAGAAAGGAACTTAGACTTATGAACTTAAAACTAAGGCAACACACTAACTTTAAACCTTAACTACCGTTACACTCCCCGGCAACGGCGCCAAAATTATGACGGGTCGTCGTTGTGACCCGCAGAAACAATCCTTATATCCACAGTTTAGCTCAGAAAAGTAAGGGTCGAATCCACATGGAGTGAGGTTGTAATTAGGGTTAGGTAATTAGCCTTATAAGTTTTATTGAAAGCACCGTAAATTGTGAATTTGTGGATTTGAATGATTTGTTTAGATCAATGATTACTATTGCTTTGTGACTAGAATTAATGAAAAAATAGGCAACGTAATTGATTATCAATCAAGAGACGAATAACCATTCACGGGATCACCACGGCATAAGTATTACTTACTCTAAATTCATGCAACAATCACATAGACATAATTAATTGCGCGACTAAATTACTCAAACATGTTTTAATCAGTAAATCTCGGCATAGCGTATGAAATATTCATTACTTGTCTTAATCCCTAAGCTAATGGACTCGGCACAAATAATAATACCACGATAAACTATCTTGCTTTTACCAATCAAAACATAGAATCATAATCATAGCCGAATGCTTATCATTTGCATACACATAATAGATCTCAATCAATACAAATACATCAAAGCATGAGAAATTAAAGTAGAGTAAACTTAGCCGTAGATCCTCCACAAACGGCTAATGGGATTAGCCGCTCATCGTATGGTCTTCACAGTCGTATATCTGAGTCATTGCGTAGCTTGCGAATCACCGTCTTCATTCTCGTATCGTAGGTCCACTCCGAAGGGGGCGCAGGAATGTATCTGGACAGCTAAAATTCTTCTATTGTGGAGCACCCGGATGCAGCTAGGGTTTTTCTGGCATGCGCTGGAATGTATCTGGACAGCTGCAATTTTTCTATTGTGGAGCGCAGGGTGGCGCAGGCCTGCGCCCCCTTCGGCTCGGTTTGCTCTGAATTTCCTCGAGATGCTTTCTTTTAATATCTTGGCCCTGAAACACAAACTTGTAGTAATAGTATGGATTTTACGAAGTATCGGTGCTTTAAATGATCATAAAACGACTCTGAAACCATATAAATTATAGAGTCATCACCTTGCCACAAGCATCAGTATCCAACTTTACATTGGTTGCCATTGGGGTTTTGATGGGAGAACATTGATCAAATTTTAACTTTTCAAAAGATCCAATATAATTTCTTTGATTTATGAAGATTCTATTTGAGGTTTGTTTAACCTGTAATCCTAAATAGAAAGTAAGTTCACCCATCATGCTCATTTCATATTTAGATTTCATGAGCAGTGAAAAATTCTTGCATAACTGTTCATTAGTAGAACCAAAAATTATGTCATCCACATAAATTTGAACAAACATAATATAAGTTTTCACCTTCTTTATGAACAATGTGGTATCCACTTTACCTCTGGAATAACCATTGCTTATAAGGAAATCAGTAAGAGTGTCATACCAGGCTCTAGGGGCTTGTTTTAGACCATAGGTAGCTTTGTCCAACTTATAGACAAAGCCTGGATGTTGTTCACTTTCAAAACCTGGAGGCTGCTTGACATATACCTCTTCTTGCAGCTTAACATTAAAAAAATGCACTATTGACATCCATTTGAAATACCTTCATGCTCTTATGGGCAGCATAGGCTAGAAACAAACGAATTGCCTCTAACCTGGCCATTGGAGCAAATGCTTCATCATAGTCTATGCCTTCTTCTTGCGTATAGCCTTGAATAACCAGTCTTGCCTTATTTCTAATAACATGACTTTGCTCATCCATTTTATTTCTGAAAACCCACTTGGTGCCAATTATTGTTTTACCTTTAGGAACAGGAACCAGCTTCCATACTTTGTTTTTCTCAAACTGATTAAGCTCTTCTTGGATGGCAGTGATCCAATTGATATCTTTCAGTGCCTCATCCACTTTCTTTGGCTCCATTAGGGACACAAAACTAGAAAAGATACAAAAGTTCCATAAGTTGTCCCATCTTGTTTGCACCCCTTTGTTAAGGTCACCAATTATTTGATCATTGGTGTGACACCTGATCCACTTAGGATCATGTTTCAATGAAGATTCTCATGTATCAGTTTCATTTTCATCAGGTCTTGCAGAACAGCTTTCAAGATTTTCTGACACACTGATGTCTTGAGCTTGTTCACCCATTGAAAATAAATCATTGTTGTTGAACACATCAGCAGAGGATTCAGGGAAATCAGCATTGATTGGTTCTGGACATGGTGCATTAACCATATCAGTACACTTATTCACACAGGGTGTACTAATATAATCATCATCATGTCCATTGTGGTTAACAGGTTCCACTTTGGGTGAAGTGGAAGTTTTTGAGTCCTTTTCCTCATCAATGGAATGCATAAGATCATCAAAGTTGAACTCTCCTGAAACTGATTCAGAAACAACTTTGGTAAAAGCATTCTAAGACTCCTCAAAGGTGACATTGATAGATTCATCTGTCACCTTTCTTTTGTAGTTGTATACTCTTTAGGCTTTAGAAACGACTGAGTATCCAACAAACACACCTTCATCAGCTTTGGGTTCAAATTTGGCCAGCTGGTCCCTTTGTTTCGGGATGAAACAGGGACATCCAAACACATGGAAATAGCTTATATTTGGCTTTCTCCCTTTGATTAATTCATATGGAGTCTTATTAAACCTTTTCACCACTAAGGATCTGTTTTGAGTGAAGCATGCAGTGTTGACAGCTTCAGCCCAAAATGATGAAGGCAAACCTGATGCACACAACATGGTTCTAGCAGCTTCAATGAGGGTTCTATTCCTCCTTTCAGCAACTCCATTTTGTTGTGGAGTCCTTACTGCTGAAAAGTTTTGAGAGATCCCTCTTTCTTCACAGAAGTCCTCAAGAGTGCTGTTTTTGAATTCAGTATCATGATCACTTCTAAGATGCTTGACTTGGGCAGAGGTCAGAACTTCCATCTTCTTGAGAAATCCAATAAATTCTCTGGCAACCTCTCCTTTGGTCTTTAGGAAGATCACCCATGTAAACCAGGAACGCTCATCAACCATTACTAGAGTGTATCTTCTACCTCCTAGACTTGGGACATTAACAGGTCCAAACAAGTCCATATGGATTAAGAAGAGAGGTGTTTCAATAGAGGAATTATGTTTGGATTTAAAAGATGTTTTTCTTTGCTTACCATTCTCACAAGCAGTGCATAGTTTATCCTTAACATAAGTTATATAAGGCAAACCTGTTACCAACTCTTTCTTACAGAGTTTGTTGATATTTTTGAAGTTTAGGTGTGATAGACTTTGGTGCCATAACTAGTTGAGGTCTGCATTGCTCCTTGAGATAAAACAGGTTTCAGTTGTTGGATCAGCAGATTTCATGTCCACAATGTATACACCTTTCTTCCTTTATGCACACAGCACAACTTTGCCTTGGGAATCCAGTTGGTACCCCAGGTGCTCATCAAAATTAACCTTGTTGCCAGCATCACAAAGTTGTCTAATGCTGACAAGGTTATGTTTTAGCGCAGACACATAGGCTACTCTTTTGAATATTGCAGTACCAGCTTGAAGGGTTCCATATCCTTTTGTGGATCCCTGATCATTGTCACCAAAGGTGACTTTTGGGCCTTTTTCAGGCTTGAGATCACTCAGCAAATCTTTGCAACCTGTCATGTGGCCTGAGCAACTGCTGTCCAAGTACCAAACCTGGCTTGGTTGTTTAACCTGTAGAGTGTCATGGGAAAATATTAGTTTTTAGGGGAACTCATCATAAGGATGAGTTCTCCTTCATCAACATTTGTTGATGGACCACTAAGATCTACACTAATATTCTCAATTTGGAATGTATCCGCTTGGATACTCTCCTCAATGACAATGTTACTTCCAACACTACTGGTTTTTGAAATGTTGGAGCTAGCAGTGTCAGCAGGCCTTATGTCCTCAGTTTCAGGACAGTCTTTGGCCATATGAGTCTTCTTTCCACATTTTCAACATTTTCTCTTTTTAGACTTTTTGGAAGAAGCACTCCCAGAAACACATTCCGGATTATCTTTGTTGGTTTTCTCAACAGGTTTTAATAGAGTCTCACTTGTTTTCGAAGAACCAACAGCATGGGTGGAAGGTACAACAGCAACAGCTTTGTCTGTGTCCTCTTTCCTCTTTTTGGGAGGGCAGAGATCGAACACAGGTAGTTTGATTGTCTTTTGTCCTTCCACAGGTTTAGGAAACTTATTCCCAGCTTTCTCAGGTTGAGCAATGGCTTTGCCTTTGCCTTTACTGAGATGTGATGATTGTTTCCTTTCAACTTGGTCATTGCTTCTGGTTTTAGCAAAAGGTTCTCCGTCATTGATAACCAGCTTTCCACTATGATTTAAAAACTTATTTGAAATCACAGCATATTTGCTTCCAGCAAGAGACTTACCCCTGTTGAAAGCAGGCTGCTTTCCTTTTGAAAACATTTTCTCAAAATGTTCAGCATCAAAAGGGTTAAAAGGTTTCTTCCCATCAGCTTTAGATCCAGAACCTGTCTAGTTGACAAGTTTAGTGCCTAAAGCTGTAGTTTTAACTTGTTTTCCCTACTTTTGTCTATGTGAACTGGCTAGACACTTAGCAGGCTGATTTCATGGTGAACACATTCCATCATCGGTCTTTGTAGCTCCTTCACATAAACTGTCAGTGTTTTGAGTCCTGACAAACCTGTATGTTGAGACCAGCTTTCCATTTACTTTTTGGATAAAAGTACCTGGAAGCTCACCAAGAGTGGATAAGTCTTTTTCCAGATTATTAATCTCAACAATAGAAGTTGATGTATCAAGATCTCCTCCAAGATAGGCTTCGATTTGAGCAGGATTCTGCTGATTGATACATTGACTGACTCTCTTACCTGAATGGCACCAAGAGTCAACAATCTTTTGAAGCTTAGCATGCTTTGAGTCTGTTTCTCTCTTTTCTTCTAACAAAATGATGTTGATGTGTTTTACTTCATCAAGTTCAGTTTTCAACTCATGAAAACTGTTCAGTTCAATAGTTTTTATTTCAAGATCAGATTTTAACTTAGAGATCTTAGACTTCAAAGCATCATGCTTCTCAATAGCAGCTTTTAAATCAACAAGTAAATAATCAAACATTTTAACTTTTTCCTCAGAGCTGTAATCCTTAAAATTTTGTACCTTATACATCATGGTGGGATTCCAGTTTTCTAAGGTGCTGAGAGCTTCAGCTTCAGCTAGATCTTGTTTGAAGTTGCTTGTTGAGGGGACTTCAGTGTTGGCCATCAGGCAGTTGTTATCTTCTCATCAGATGATGAATCAGACTCCTCCCAGTCACAGGTTTTGGCCATAAGTCGCTTCTGCTTGTTAGAAGCCAGAGTCTTCTAACTTCTTCAGTTTGGCATGGCCATTAGGTACTTTACCCTGTAGCCATCATCTCTGTTTGTCTTGTATGGTGTGGAGGAAGAGCCAACAGCTTTAGACACACAGTCAGCTGCTATATGGCCTGTTTTTCCACATTTAAAGCACTCAGCCTTAGTTTTGTCAAATGACTTCTTTTTTTATGAAACCTGATTTCTTTTGCAGCATCTTTCCACCAAACCTCTTCTTATTGAATTTTCTGACAAGCATAGCAATCATTTGCTTATCATTAACTCAGTAAGGTCTTCACAGTCCTCTTCCTTAGACATTTCCTCCCTTTAATCATCAGCCTGTTGATCAGCTTGTGTGAACACATCACACACCTGATCAGCAAGCTTGTCTCACGCTGGCCACTAAGGCACCACCTCTTTTGGACATCTCTAAGGCATTTCTTTTCTGTTGCCTTGATTGTTCATTGTTTAGCAAGGATCCATAAATATTTACAAGATCTATGTCTCTGATGGTGCCTGAGTTTCTGAGGATAGTAGAGAAGTAATTCCATTCCTCAGGCAGTGTGTCCAAAAATTTGTTCACCAGAGTTAAACTGTCTTTGGTGATCCCAACAGCTTTGAGGTCATAAATCAAGGCAGTGAACCTGCTATAGGTTTCAGTGAGAGTCTTCTTTAGCTTTGCAAAGAATAGTTCATATCATCTAACAAGGTTATTGATCTTGTTATCCAATGTGATAGTGGCCCATCATAGACAGTACACAGAGTATCCCACATTTCCTTTGCAGTTTTCATCTTCTCAACCTGTTTGAACACATCATCAGGTAGAGAGATGACAAGGTTTTTCCTGGCCTTTGCATCAAGGGCAACCAGATGTTTGTCTTCATCAGACCATTGAGCTTTTGCCTTTGCAATAGTGTTGATTTCAAGAATACCTCCTTCAGTAGCAGGGGTTATAGTAGTGACAGAGGTTGGCACATAGGAACCTTCCATCACTATCTCTGGTAGTTGTACATCCAGATTCTCTAAATAGAGCATTATTCTTCACTTGCAGCCAGAGAAGTTCTGATGATTGAACTTGGGAGGTTTTGCCACTGACCCATTGTCATAGTAAGAGGAGGAGTTGGCAGAACTGTTGTCCATGGTGGGAAATAGGGAGATGTGAGAGATATAGATTTAACACACACTCTAAACTGCTCTGATACCAGTTGTAGGTCCCAAAAGGTTTCCCTAGTATGTTGTTGTAATCTATAGAGGGGGGTGAATACAACTATTTAAACTTTCAACACACTTTCTCAATGTTTATATGTATATATCAACAAGTGTTAATTACAAACAAACTTGAACTGCGGAATGGTTCAAGCTGAGATGACAAAAACAAACAAATAGACTACTAATCTTAGACACACACAGACTAGATACAATGAATTCATTCACTAAGATGGACTCCACTGATTTTACAAGACAGACAGACAGCTTGAAAAAGAACAGTTTGGACACACTCAACTATTCTTATCTAAGCAGACTTTGCATGCATGAAAACACAATTCTTTGCACGTTTTGGTTATCTCTCTTTTGGTTATCTCACATTCTTTAGAAGCTTCCTTTTATACTCTTTGAGAGAATACTGGTGAACCTTCCTCATTGGATGCAGAGATAGTAGAGTGCCTTTCCAAAGAGACAAAACTGTCTTTCTGCACATTCTGACAAAACAGCATTTGTCCCTATGTAGCAGAATCTTTGTCTTTTTTCCTTTATGTCTCTGTTGCATATTGCTTTACCTTAAAGAGGAGTGTCAACTTTAATCATTTCCTCTTATTGTATAGCCATTTTGATATAAGAAATGGTCTGTCACCTATTTTAAATGTCCACTTTGTCTTCATGTATCAGAACAGCTTGGGCAGTGTAAGCAGCTTTTGATTTTCCACTTTGTCTTCAACTTGCAAATTGATCTTTTCATCCAAGACAATACATGATGACATGGAAACAAATTCCATAAGGTGTATAGCCTGTTCACAAAGAACAGGTTTCATTCACAAAGAAAGAACACTTAGTTTTGGTCCAAGCTGCTCAACAGACATGAGCAGCGTAGACAGTTTATGTCCAGCCTATCCAACAGAATAAGGCAGTTTGGGCAATCTGCCTAAGTTACAACTAATGTAACAGGGTGAGCAGCTTTGACTAATATTAATCACTTATCAGGTTTCAATAAGGCATTAACATGCCTTAAATTATACCTTTTAAGAGTATCAAACAGATTTGATTTATAATCTCCCCCTATGAGATAGAACAGGTTTGATTGAGGCCTTTTTATGCCTAACATGGTCGAATCCGCATGAAGCGTGTAGGTTTATTAGGTTATATTGCTAGTTTTTTTAGTATAATACAAGCGATTAAATCGTGAAATGAGTGATTTGTTTGAAATAATGATTACAATTAAATTATAACTAAAACAATTGCGCGTGACTAACAGATTGATTAACAAAGCAAATTAAAAGATAACCATTCACGGAATCACTACGACATAAGTTATTACCCACTTGAATTTCATGCAACGATCACATAGACATAACCAATTGTGTAGTCAAATTAATTGTAAATATTTTAACCAATAAATCTCGACATAGCGCATGCAATATTCATTAGTTGTCTTAATCCCTAAACTAATGGACTCGGCACAAATAATAATACCACTATGAACTATCTTGTTTTTACCAATCAAACTATTTACTCATAATCACAACTGAATGTTTATCATTTGCATTACACATAAAGTATTCAAGAAACACGAAATACATCAAAACATAAAGTGAAGTTCAAGAATATAAAACTTAGCCGTAGATCCTCCGCAAACGGCTATGGGGGTTTAGCCGCTCATCGTGTGCTCTTCACTGGGAATGGTTAGAGACATCATTGTAGGCTCAAATGGGTGCAATCCACCGTCTTCGTAATTGAATCATGAATCAACTCTGGCAAGGCTTTACCGATTTTTTCAATACTTTCGGGACCCCCACAAACGGCTGCAAACGACCTCTATTTATAAAGGATGTGAAAATTAGGGTTTTGGGCTCAAAAACGCGTCTGCAGGGTTTTTACGCCGCAGAGGCGTAGCCCTGCGCCCCCTGCACCCGGGGGTAGGCCAGCCTGCGCTGGAACTGATCTGGAACTTAGAATCTTTTTGTTTTGGAGCGTAGGGAGGCGTAGATCTGGGGCATAGCCCTACTCCCCGACCTCCTCGGTTCGCACTAAATTTTCTCGTGGTGCTTTGAAATGACTTCCGGACTCTGAAACACAAATAGGATGTAAAAATATGATAGTTACGACATAAACGTGCATATATGAGCCTTTAAAACTACTGAAAACACATAATAGTTCAGTCTTATCAAACCTCCCCAACTTAACTCTTGATCGTCCCCGAGCAAGCCTTAGAATCAGAATTAACTATGTACCGATTTGTATTAGCAGTGTGTTCAGTAAGTCTAGGTTAAGTCAGCCTTCGCAATAATACATTAAGATTTTGAAAGTAAGTTAAAGAACATTTTTGGTTAAAATACATTTTCTCTTAGTTATTATAATGCATCTCACTTTTGGAAATTACCCTTTTAGCTCAAGGTTACAAGCTTAAAACATGTGGGTCTTTTGACCATCTTTTCCCTCTATGCATGTATACAATAAATATTACTTTTGATTACCATGCTTTGAATATATATATTTTTTTCTTTTTAACTCGAGTATTTATCATAGCTTTTCTAGTTGGTTCATGTAGCGGGATTTGGGTCAATCACTCCCAAACCAGATGGTTTTAGGGGATTAGGCATGAATGGTACCCCGTAGGACTTAATTTCCCGAACCAACTAGGCTACTCTCAAATCTTTTGAGGCTGAAAACATGATTAAGCTATCCCCCTTATTGCATGAGTTTTCCAAAATATTTGACACATTATTTACATTTAAGCACAAATTAACTTACTTGAACTCAACTTACATTAAAATGTTAATTATTAATACGACACTTAACATAATTCTAGAATTCCAAACTAACACTAACTAATTCTGGGTACAATTTTCTATGTATCATCATTTTCCATGGCCTGATCGGCAAACAAGAACCATTGGGGAAATTCAAAAGACTGCATTGACACTAAGTATCTCATTCAACAGGACTCGACATATGAAAACAAAACACACTCAATTACTGAGAGAAAAAAATGCAAAAATTAAAATTCTAACCCAAACAAGAAAATCTAAATATAAAAAATGTGAAGAGCAAGGAACGATGGTACCTGATCACTAGTAAGGAGGAAGAGGACCAAAGATATAATTGAAAAACTATCAGCCTAAAAATCCTCGTGATGTCGAACCCCCTCTCAATATGCCCAGTTCTGCTGTTCATAATATGTCGTAGCTCTCTACCCACGTGGTCAAATTTCAGTCTAGTTAAAAAAATTTGTGGAGGCTCGTTAGATCATATTAAACATTTCATAGAACCTACCCTCCCCAACTTAGACTATTGTGACGTCCTCATCACATAAACACACTTATAATGAGCAGACAACGAACACAATCACATTCTTAATAAAATTATTTGCTTATTTGGGTTATATGAAAGTAAAGTAAACTTAACATTCATTAAACTAACACACTTGCATAAATAAAAATAAACTTAAGTCTGGGAACAACTAACATTGGGTTGGAAATCCTCCCCAACTTAGTTGGTGACACTAACATTTAACTAAAATAAAGAAATAATTAAAAATAATCTGTCTTTTGGTAGGGAATCACGATTGCACTTAGCACGTGTAACAAGCTGTTAAAGTCCTCGGTATCCCGAGTGGACGAGTGTTTTCTCGTGAGGGTTTCCAGAAACACACCCACAAAGTTCTCTGGGTTGCCTCCTAGGAAGCGCCAAATTTTACGTCTTCAGCCAGACGTACTACTCCTATACTAGTCTAACTATTTTTGGATTCCTCTAACCTGATTCGTTTAGAGACAAACATATTATTGGTGGCCCATTTAACCTATGTCTAATGAAAACCAGGGTATTTTGAAAATTGATAATAAATGTTCATCAGGGAAAACCATCCCCAGTAAGCCCAAAAACGCAAAACCATCCCTACTGGATCTGGACGAAGCAAAAAAGCAAAACCACCCTTTTATTAAACCCCACTAGAGTTGGACGACACAAGGAAAAACAGAAAGAAATGAGCAGCAGACATAGCGTCTTCGGCCAAGGGAGAAAGAGGCAAACCTTAAATTTACCCAAAACTTCTTCATTTTTTTGATACAATTTAACCCAACAAGTAAGAATGCAAAGCAACAATTTTAAAAATACCCATTTGAAATCTAAACGAAAGGAGAAAACCCACTTACTTTAGTTAGTTACACCCACTGTGGATTTCTGCAAATAGTACAGAACGAAGAAAAATTGGAAAAGGAGGTCAGGCATTTTCAACCGAAGATGCACAGATGAAGGGGACACAATGGTCACTGGAGAGTCGGTGAGAGGAGGCACAATGGTCGCCATAAATCGAAGAGGCGATTGATGATGGCAGGAAGACGATTGCAAGGAGACGGCACTGTGAGAGGATGAACGACACTGTGTAGGGTTTATAATATCAGATTTAAGATTTAGATCTCTATTTAAAATGATAGACCCTTGATTTTTAATTAGTTTACCACTCAAAGATATATATACCTGTGAATCTGTGATATTTTAAATTTGTAACTAATTTTCTAATTGTTCTCTTTTTTAGAATATAATAATAAAACATGTACAATCGAATATTGAATTTTATTAATCTTAACAAATCAGACACTGAACTTTTGTGTGTATTTTTAATCAAATTTACAAAACAAGAAAAAAAATATTATAGTCAATACTTAAAAAACATGTCATATTTTTTTCATTATAAATGCAACACTTAAAAAAGGTTATATATTTTAAAAAAAGTGTTCTATTTTTTTCATTATAAATGCAACACTTTAAAATGTGTTGCATTTTTTTAATTATAAATGCAACACTCTAAAAATTTGTTGCATTTTTTTCATTACAAATGCAACACTCTAAAAATGTGTTGCATTTTTTTATTGAAATATGCAACACTTTAAACAAATGTTGCAATTTTTAGTAAAAATTGCAACACTTTAGAAAAATGTTGCATTTTTTTAGTAAAAATGGCAACACTTTAAAAAATGTGTTGCATTAAATCATCATATGCAACACTTTTTGTCAATGTGTTGCTTTAGAGCGAACTTAAATAAAAAAGCAACAGTTTTTAAATGTGTTGCATCAAATGTGTTGTCTTAGCTTCAAAATGTAGTAGTGTGTGATCAGTTAAGTCTAATGGAAGAATTGGGAGCCTAGATAGGTGGTCGGCAACAACATTATCAGTCCAACCTACTGCCTCTTTATATTTTACGAACACTTGCAGTAGAGCTTTTTCTTGTGCCTCGGTCAAATCAGGTGAAATAATGACTGATAGAGTGTCATTCTGACCTAAAAAAAGGCATATTATAAATGCACAGGCAAGGTTTTTAATTCTAGACCAGGTGGTTATTCTATTGAAGGCCTTGCAAATTGAGGCAGGTCCGTTGGTAGATTCTCAGTCTTATGGGTCCGTCGCGGTTGTTTAGATTCCAGTGTGGGATCCATGATTGCCTCAAGCTCATTGCATTTATCAAAGTTCATCTTAGGAGTGTCGTGCTCAGCAAAGAATAATTTGGTGGTATCCTTGGCATTGATTAGTGAACTGTGCTGCTTAAGATCATCCACCACATCAGTCATGTAACATTCAGAATCGATTGAAGCAGTGGTGGAAGCATTGAATACATTTAATCGCAGCTTACGATTTCCAAAGGCAATATCTACGGCTCCCGTTCTACAATTGATTTGAGCATTAATAGTAACTAAGAATGGTCTGCCTAAAATAATGGCTGGCTGGTTTTCTCCAAAAGAACACTTTGTATCCAAGACTAAGAAGTCGACTGGATAATAAAAGTCTTCTACTTTTACAATAACGTCCGATAAGATATCCCTTGTTTATTTTGTTGACCGATCTGCCAACTGTAGAATAATGTCAGTGGTCTGTAACTGGCCAAGATCATGTTCGTCAAACAAGTTCCCAGGTAAAATGTTTACACTGGCCCAAGGCCGAGTAATGCCTTTTTGATCTGCACATTGCCAATTGTCATTGGAATCATAGGTGATCCAGGATCTTTCAGCTTTGGTGGCAAGGAATTAGAAATCACCGCACTCACTTGCTCAGTTAAATTGATCTGCTTGGGAAGCGAGACCTTAAACTTTCTTTTCTGCATGCATAGATCTTTTAGAAATTTGGCATACGAGGATATTTGTTTAATAGCCTTGACCAATGGGATATTGATCTTCACTTGATTAAATAACTCCCATGAATCCTCGGGTTGTGGACCTCTCTTACCATATGGAGAAGATTTTGGATTTTCTAGAGCAGCAGGGTAAGGAGGAGGAGCTGTGGTGTCGTGATCCTTAACCACCTCCTCAACTATGGGAGTTTGGATATCTGCCTTGATTGGTTCCTTGAAAGTAACTTTCTTAGAACCATCATTCTTCTTTGGATCCGCTATCTCTTCATACACGACCTCAGCGTCGGTGTCTTCTTCTTCCTCTTGTTCCTTTGGCATTTCGATCTTGTTATCTACTTCTCTACCACTTCTTAGGGTAGTCGCCTTAAATACCTCATTCACTTCATACTTCTTCTCCTTGCCATGTGCGTACGAAGGGTTTAAAATAGTGTTACTTGGAAGCTTCCCCTCCTCTCGTCTTGTGAGCGATTCGGCTACCTGACCCAATTGGCGACTCAGCATCTTGTTAAAAGCCGATTGTTACTTCATGAATTCTGTGAACTCCGAAAATTGTGAAGAACTCATATTAGTTTCCACGTGAAAGTGAGGTTGATCACGTTGGTTCGGATTGTAATATCGCTCATCCTTAGCAGCAGAAGTGGAACCATATTGATATTCTCTTCGTGGTGGTTCATACATTGGTTTAGATTGATGATCAGTAGGCTGATCATTTTTCCATTGATAATTGGGATGATTTCTCCATCCTGGATGATAGGTTTCCGAAAATGGGTTATCCCTCTCCCGATGAGCTCTAAAACCATATACTTCGTTAGCATATTCTTTAGTGGGTTGCACTTGAGAACATGCTTCAGAATGATGAGATGGATCTCCGCATATTACGTAATTAACTGATGCAACAGGGTTTTGGCTAAAACCCTTTATCAGTTGATCTATCTTCTTTTCAAGTTTTGATATTTCACTTTTCACTTCTTGTTTCTAGGCATCGTCTATACCCATCACCTAAACTCTGGTATTATTCTCAGATCTGGCTTGACCTTTAAGACCTTTACTGAGTTGATTCAGTAATTCCCAAGCCTCACCATCTTCTTTAGCTAAGAAGGTGCCACCAGTAGCGGCCGTGATCATGTTCTGACTTTCTTGACTCACACCATCAAAGAAAGTTTTGACAGGCATCCATTTTGGAACTTCATGGTGTGGACAAGCACTTAGAAGTTCGTTCATCTGATCAAATGCCTCGTAAAATTGTTCACCAGGTTTTTTTTTAAACCGGTGATCTCTTTTCGTTTCTCAGTGGTTTTACTTATGGGGTAATACTCAATGAGAAATTCGTGCTGCATTTGATCCCAGGTCGTGATGCTATTGGTGGGTAGCGACACAAACCAATTCTTGGCTTTATCTTTTAAAGAGAAAGGGAATAATTGAAGTTTCAAATTGTCGGCGGTTATACCTCGAACGTGATTAGCTTTACAAATAGGTGTGAATTCAGCTAAATGCTTTTAGGGTTCCTCACTAGGCATTTCTCTAAAGATAGGAAGGATTTGGAATAACTGAGGGCGAACTTCGGGTTCGTTCTCATTTTCCGGATGTCGAATAGGTGAGTGATTGGGCACATCACCAGGGCGATAATGTGACTCGACGGTCCTTCTTAGTTGTTCACCCATTTCGACAATTAAAGGTTTCAATAATTCGGCTTCTAGATTTCTTGATAAATTCGGCTCCTCGAAAATTGGAACTTCTTCCTCTTGATTAACTACGTCCTCCGCGCACTTTAGATTACTCTTGAACTTAGTACTTACTTAACTAATTATTATTTTTATTTTTATTTTTTATTTATTTTATTTTTATTTATATTTTATTTATATTTTTGTGGTAAAAGTAGAGTGGCTACAATTACCCTTTATTATCATTATTTTTTTTCTTATTAATGAATAGAAATGAAAATACGGATATAAACCAAATATAAAGTACTAACCTTCTCTAACCTAAACTAAGGCAAACTAAGTTACTAGCCCTAGCAAGCGCTTACCGCTCCCCGGCAACAGCGCCAAAATCTGACGAGTCGTCGTTGTGGCCCATAGAAATAACCATACATCTAACTACTAGCGTAGGGAAGTAATGGTCGAATCCGCAGGGAGCGTGTAGGTTTATTAGGGTTATATTGCTAGTTTCTTTAGTTTATTAAAAGCGATTAAATCGTGAAATGAGTGATTTATTTGGAATAATGATAACGATTAAATTATAAATAAAACAACAGCGCGTGACTAACAGATTGATAAATAAAGAAAATTAAAAGATAACCATTCACGGAGTCACTACGGCATAAGTTATTACCCACTTGAATTTCATGCACGATCACATAGACATAGTCCATTGCGTAGTCAAACTAATTGTAAATACTTTAACCAATAAATCTCGGCATAGCGCATGCAATATTCATTACTTATCTTAATCCCTAAACTAATGGACTCGGCACAAATAATAATACCACTATGAACTATCTTGTTTTTACCAATCAAATCATTTACTCATAATCATAACCCAATGTTTATCATTTGCATTACACATAAAGTATTCAAGAAACACGAAATACATCAAAACATAAAGTGAACTTCAAGAATGTAAAACTTAGTCGTAGATCCTCCGCAAACGGCTATGGTGGTTTAGCCGATCATCGTGTGCTTTTCACCGGGAATGGTTGGAGACATCATCGTAAGCTCAAACGGGTGCAATCCACCGTCTTCGTAATCGGATCGTGAATAAACTCCGGCAGGGCTTCGCCGCTTTTTTAAACACTTTCGGGACCCCCAAAAACGGCTGCAAACGACCTCTATTTATAGAGGATGTGAAAATTATGGTTTTGGGCTCAAAGCGTCTGCAGGGTTTTTACGTCGTAGAGGCATAGCCCTGTACCCCCCTGCGCCCGGGGGTACGCCAGCCTGCGCTGGAACTAATCTGGAACTTAAAATTTTTCTGTTTTGGAGCGTATGGGGGCATAGACCTGGGGCGTAGCCCTAATCCCCGCCCTGCTCGGTTCGCGCTTAATTTTCACGTGGTGCTTTGAAATGACTTCCGGACCCTGAAACACAAATATGATGTGAAAATATGATAGTTACGAAGTAAACGTGCATATATGAGCCTTTAAAACTACTGAAAATCCACAATAATATAGTCTTATCAGCCACCTCGGTATTTGGTATGGGACATACATATATGCATATGTGTGTGTCTATATATATACACACACAGACATATATAGCTTATTGTAGGTTCCGAGAGGTTTCCAAAGAGTATAGCTTTAAGCTGTAGAGGGGGGTGAATACAGAAATTTAAAAACTACACACTATTTTCTCAATGTTTGTATGTATTATCAACAATTTGTTAATTACAAACAAGCTTGAATGCGGAATAGTTCAAGCTGAGATGACAGATACAACAGTATGTTCACTAGTCTAAGACAAACTCAAACTAGTATACAATGAATACACTCACTAAGAAGCACTCACTGTGTTTACAAGACTCAGATGAACAGCTTATGTAGAACAGCTTAGACACAAAGAAACTGTATTACACAATCAGACTTGCATGCATGAAAAACACACTTGCACGTTCACTCTTGGTTTCAGCACTTAGCTTTCTTCACTTCTTTCTGTCCTTAGAAGCTTCCTTTTATACTCACTCAGAGGATCTAGGAAAAACATCTTCATTGGACGGAATGAAAAGGAGAAGTCTTGTTGAAAAGACAACATAACCTTTTCTGCACTTTTCTGAAAAGCAGACTTGTCTTCACATGTGCAGAACTTTTGTCTTTTTACTTTGTCTACTGTTGCATTGCCTTTAACTAATTTAGGAATGTCAACTTTGCGTCTTTCTTCCTTGTAAAGGCCTATTTGATATAAGAAAAAGGTCTGTCACCCTTTTTCAAATACCCTTTTTGTCTTCATGTTGCAGAACAGCGTGGGCAGGTTTGAGCAGTTCTGTTTTTCCACTTTGTCTTCGACTTTGTAAACTGATCTTGTAGTCAAAAACAATACATGATGACTTGGAAACTTATTCCATAAAGTGTTTAACCTGTTCACAAAGAACAGGTTCTGTTCACAAAGAACAGGTTCTGTTCACAATGAACAGAACACTTGAAAAGTGCCCAAGCTGCTCATCAGTGTAGAGCAGCGTAGACAGTTTATGTCCAGCCTGTTCAGCAGACAGAGCAGCTTGGACAAACTGTCTTAGTTGCAACACATGCAACACATAGAACAGCTTTAGATTGATATTGCAAATCATTTTCAGCTTTCAATAAGGCATATAACAGGCCTTAAATTCAACCTTCAAATGCATCAACAGGTTTAATTAGAAATCTCCCCCTTAGATGTAGAACAGGTTTGACTGAGGCCTTTTTGTGCCTAACAATCTCTCCTTATTTGCAATAACCAGGCTAAGCTGGCTTTATCAAAAGTCACTATATATTTTTACAGTACATTTGTTGAAATAAAATCACATCATCAACATAAAGTAAAAGATCAGTTTATACATACACTGATTTTTGATTTCATTAGAACAACACATGTTCTTACAAAAGTACAACTGATGTACTGATGTATATTACAACTAATGTAAAGGAAAATTACAACATATGTAAAATAAAGTACAACTTATGTACATTGGACTGTTTTAGTTGGGAGCAAATAATGGTAAGTCTGTCCAACTGATGGACAACTTCCATTCTTCACCTACTCATATGGTAGATGGACTTCACTAGACTGTGGGTGGCATTCCTTGTATGAATCTTCTTTCAAGTTCTTCCCTCGTTTCTTCTATTTCTTCAATTTCAGCTCTGAGAAACATGAAGTTAGAATCTTGAAGCTCACCTCTCTTATAGAAACCTTTCAGCTCATCCCAGATGGCTGCTCTCCATAAGCTGGACTGTCTGAATGAGGAGGCAATCCTGAAGGCTGCAAGCTGCTTAAGACCAACTTTGTGTAGGTCTGAAGCTCTTTGAAAACATTTCTTTTGAGACAGGGGATCTACAAAAAATGCCCCTAACTCAGGCTCTTCAATTACTTTGCCATCTTCAAATTCTACTCCTTCAGGCAGGCTGTGGTCAACTCCTTTAATTTCCACAGCATAATCTCCTTGTTCAATCATTATAAGGAGTTCTTCCAGCTCTGTGTCCTTCTTAGTCCTCCTGGCCTTTATTTTAGGATGTGTCACAAAGACACCTTCACTAACTTCCTTAGAAATCAGGCCAAGATCCTTTACTCTTTCCATCAACTTCTTGACATATGCCCTGATTTGTTTAGCAGTTTCAGACTTTGATTCACTCAGGGCAACTGCCAGCTCAATCCACTCCCTGTATCCCATCTGTGCTACATCAGTGTGGTCATAAGTTTCCAATTCTGGGCCTGTTGCACCCATCCTTGTTATTTTAAGCTTCCACTGACTGCCTTTCCTTGATACAGGGACAACTTTGACAATTGCTTCCTTGGCTAGCCTTCTTTCAGCAACATCATGAAACTTTTTCTTAGCCAAGTTGTCAAAATGGAATTGAGCTCTTGCATGGGGTACTGTTGATTTGGTCACAGAGACCTGAGTACCTTTCTCTACTTCCTTCTCTTTCTCCCCTGCTGATTGTCTAGCAGCTTCCATTATTTTCTTTTGCACCTCCAAGGTAGACATTTTAATTTTCTTTGCTTCTTGGAGTGCAAAGGATTTAGCAGCTTTAGCAGATTCTTCTTCTTTTCTCAATTCCTCCAGAGCTTGAAGCTGTTCTTCTCTAAACTTAAAGTACTTGTGCATAGGAAGACCCATCTCTTTAGCCCTGGCCTTGTGAAATTGAATTTCTGCCTGTTTTTGCTGTAAGGGATCATCAGCTGCCTTTTCTTTTCCTTTAGCTGCTGCTGTAGTGACAGCAGCCTCAGGAATTTCCTCTTCTTCTTCTTCTTCTTCAGATAGAATTAAGTGCCTCCTTTTACTGCTAGGCCTGTCCTCAGGAATGACTTCCTCCCCCTTAGACTGAGCAGGGTTTGGAGAGACAGCCTGAGTAGGCATAGCAGCTTGAGAGGCACCTTCAGTTGTACCTGTTTCAAAGACATCTGCTGGCTGACCAGTGTGAGTTGCAGACACTGGTATCTCCTTAGGAGAAGAAGTTTTCTCCCCCTTAGACTTAGTCTTCGAGGCAGATGACTTCTCCCCCTTTGAAGGAGATGAAGCAGCGACTTCAACACCTGGTCTGCCTGAAGACACAAAGTCAGCAGGCTTGCCAGCAGGTTTAGTAGAAGGTTTAGGACCAACAAGGCTAGTCACTAAGTAAGCCAAGTTATCCTTTACCTCAGCAAGCTGGGAAAGACAGGTCTGAAGAGAAGTGGAGTGGGAATCAGCAAAGGATGTGAGCTTAACAATGTGATCTCTGTCAGACGCTGTGAACAGCAGAGATTGTAGCTGTGCAAGATGAAGTTCTAGAGAATCTCGCACATCAGCAAGATCTGATGACACAGAGTTAGAAAGGGAGCCAATTATAGCTTGTAAGCTAGCCAGAGTGGCTGGAAGGGTAGAGTTGCAAGAAGTAAGAAGTGATGACAGCTGTTGGGAAATAGCTGTCATTGAGGACACAGAGTCCTGCTGAATGGAAAGAATAGAGGAGAGGGAGGTGGACACAGTTTGCAGCTGAGCAGTGAGTGCTAACAGCTGTGGAGAGTGATCAGGCTGTGGAGTGGTAGGTAAAGAGGCCTTGAACGAATCAAAGAACCCCTGAAGCTGTGCAGACACAGAGTCTGATATGATGGAGGGTAGAGAATGCATGGTGTTTTCCAAAGAACCAACTTTGTTGGTCAGCAAAGAAAGCTGATCCTTCAAAGGCAGGTCTTTGGGAGATGGAGGTGTATGGGTAGATTGTTTTGAGTGGGTAGATGGAGAAGATGATGATGAGGCTGGTGTTTGAGGATGTGATGGAGAGGGAAGAGAAACTTTTGAAAGAAGCTCCATAGCCTGGGCAAAAGTTAGATGGCCCAGCTTGGAGGGGTCAAGGGATCCTTCAGCAGCGGCTGTAGCTGCATCACCAGGAGAAGGGGTTAGAGTTGGGGGCCTTTCAGATGCTGCTTGTGCTGCAACATCCTCATGAAGACCAGGGGTGGTTCCCTCTGCAGTGCCTTGGTTTAAAAGCACCTCATCATTGGGAGATGGAATATGCATTTCAACATCAGCAGTGGTGAAACCTGCTGATGGAATTTGCATTGAGGGAGCAGCCTCACCAGAGGGATGGTGTGATCCCTGAGGTTCATCAGCTTGGGTTGTTGGTCCCTCAGCAGCTGTTTGGTGTAGAACAGCTGTATCATGGGGAGCAGAAGTTTGAGGCTGAGCTGCTGGTTGGTCTATACCAGCAGCGTGGGCACCTCGTGCAGACTCAGGGTGTGAGGAGATATGAGTGGGGGACAGTGTGGACACATTATGGAGTGGAGAGGACTCCTGTCTTTCAATATCCTCAGCCTGTTGGGAGGCTGGGATAGTTGATGTGGGTATCTTCTTTTGTACAACTTGGTTCCTGTTGGGAGGAACCAGAGGGTCTAGACTGACTTGGGGTTGACTCAGATTGGAGTGAAGCAGGCTCCAAATGAGCTGAACCTGCTCCCAAAATAGGAGAGGCAGCAGGGGTTGCTTCTTTTACAACTGAACCCTGTTGAGAGGGAACAGAGGAGGTGGTTCTTTGGGCTGGTTTCTTTTTGGAGAGAGATTTGCGTTGGTAGTGAATGGATGAAGTGGGTGATTGTGGAGAGGGGAGAGGATCTGTTTGGACAGGGTGTGAGACTGGGTTAGGAACAGTGGGGCTGACCTGTTCCATGGTCTCTTGTGCCACAGAGGCACCAGCCACTAAGGCTTCAGGCTCAACAAATGAACCAGGGTGAGGAGTCTGCTCCTCTTCAGCCACAAAGGCTAAAGGTGCAGACTCAGGCTGAGCTAATTTGGCCTTCTTTTGCACAGGCCCAGCTTCAGCAGTTGCCAGGGTCCTCTTTACAAGTTTGGACCTGGCTTTGGATTTTCTGACGGGAGCAGCAGCTTTTGGATCCACCCTCACATCAGAGGGTCCTTCCACCAAACCTAACAACCTCCTCATTGGTGTGGATAGAGGAGGCTCATTGGGTAGAACTGGGGTATAGAAAACTCTATTCCCTATGACAGGGAATGCAGCAGTCTTAAGTAAAGGCTGAGAGTTGTATAATTGCTCACCACAAATATGTCTGAAAATGAGGCTTAGAAACCTGGGATAACGGACAGCAGCTGGTCTTGACTCTTGCTGCACCAGGTTCCTCAAATTCACAAAAATCCACTTACCCATATCAAGGGTAGTCCCATCCACTAGCTGTAAGGCTATTGGAACTTCATCTCTGCTGAGTTGGTCAAATGAACCAACTTTGCTTCCAAAGCACATCACCACTGAGGCGAATAGAAAGCTATAGGTAGGAGAAAGGTCCTTCCTAAACAGTGCTGCTCCAAGTTTGGGTTCTGCCACACCACAGAAGCGTAGCAGATTGCCCATTTGTGCATCCTCAGCTTGGAACTTGTCATAGGTCTCAGCAATTGGCAGATGAAGCACCTCTCTGAGTAGATCAGCAGTTATCTCAATGGTCTGAGTCCCATTAAGAATAGTCCCCTTGATGACTTTGGTGTTGGGGTTGTAGGAACAGGTGTACCAGAACTCATACACCATCTCCTGGTACAGGACACCAGGAGTTGCAGTCATAGCATAGTTCAAAGGATGAACTTGCAGAAACTCCACCATTTGATCGTAACCTTTCCCCACATAATTTTTGGGGATAGTAAGGTTTGCAACGTAGTTTGTGGGTTTGATGGTCAGCATTGTGGTGACTGATGGATGTTTGACAACATCATCACCAACAAACACTGGAAGAAAGGGATTAGGTCTCTGAGCCATGTGAGAATTTTTGAGATTGGAGAAGCAAAGGACACTTAGTCGATTTTTAGGGTTCTTGAGGATTTCTGGAATTGATGAGGAAGACGAAGATGAAACAGTGGTTTGGTATTTATAGGATTTGAATGTGAGTGTGTATGAAAGAGAAGGTTTGGGCGGTTCGATTTGAAATGTTAGTTAACGGAAAACGGAACGGTTGTCCATGTCAGAAACATTTGTCAGACCACTTGACCTTTTTAATCACTAACACACGTAACCCACATTATCCGCAGTAATTAAGTTAAATAAAACATAAATTAAGTAACTTAAGTTTGAAGAAAGGTAATTAAAACTGTTGGTCCAAGCTGTTGGTCAACCCTGTGATAAGTTGGGTCAACACACGCTGTTCAGTCTTCAAGCTGTTCATTCCTCAAACTGTGCCTTCAGCCTGCTCTCTTTTGTAAGAACAGGTTGTGTTCAATAGTTGAACAGGTTACAAGACAATGGCTTGTAAGACAGTGTGAAGAAGTGAACAGGTTGAAGATTGGACCATCAGAGCAGGCTGGACAAATAAACTGTTTTTGTTCAGCCTGTTGTATGCTCAAGCTGTTCAAGTTTTTCAGACAAATGACTAAGTACAGAACATGTATAACCTGTTCTGCCTAAGCTGTTCAGAGAAACTTGAGCAGTGTGAAACACACAAATTCTTAGACCTTTGAGAAACACTTAGTCACTCTTGTTTAACATGCCCAGCTTGCTGACAAGGTAATTAAACCTTGTTTCATCCAGAGGTTTGGTGAAAATGTCTGCAAGCTGTTCATTTGTGGAAATAAAACTTACCTCCACATTAACTTTCTGAATGTGATCTCTGATGAAGTGATGTCTGACTTCAATATGCTTTGTTCTTGAATGAAATACTGGATTGTTGGAGATGGCTATGGCACTTGTATTATCACACAGAATAGGAGTTTTCCTATACACAAGGCCATAGTCTTCAAGCTGATGCTGCATCCATAGAATCTGCCCACAGCAGCTTCCAGCAGCAATGTACTCAGCTTCAGCAGTAGAAGTGGACACTGAGTTCTGCTTCTTGCTACTCCAACTGATCAACTTTCCACCAAGGAGTTGACATCCACCTGTTGTGCTTTTCCTATCTAACCTGCAGCCTGCAAAGTCAGAATCTGAATAGCCTGTTAGTTCAAGGCTGGAGTCTTTGGGATACCAAAGACCCAAACCTGGTGTACCCTTCAGGTATCTGAAGATTCTCTTAACAGCAGCTAGATGAGATTCCTTTGGATTAGCTTGGAACCTAGCACACAAACAGGTAACAAACATAATATCAGGTCTACTAGCAGTTAAGTATAGTAAGCTCCCAATCATGCCTCTGTAAGCTGTTACTGAAACAGCTTTGCCACTGGCATCAGCATCCAATTTTACATTGGTTGCCATTGGAGTTTTAATAGGAGAACTTTGATCAAATTTGAACTTTTTCAAAAGATCTAAAGTGTACTTTCTTTGATTTATAAAAATTCCAGTTGAGGTTTGTTTAACCTGTAATCCTAAAAAGAAAGTTAATTCTCCCATCATACTCATCTCATACTTGGATTTCATGAGTAATGAAAATTTCTTGCACAGCTGCTCATTAGTAGAACCAAATATTATGTCATCCACATAAATTTGAACAAGCATAATATCAGACTTCACCTTCTTTATGAACAGTGTAGTATCCACTTTACCTCTGGAATACCCATTGCTCATAAGGAACTCAGTAAGAGTATCATACCAGGCTCTAGGGGCTTGTTTGAGACCATAGAGAGCTTTGTCCAACTTATAGACAAAACCTGGATGTTGTTCATTTTCAAAACCTGGAGGCTGCTTGACATAAACTTCTTCTTGCAGCTTCCCATTCAAAAATGCACTCTTCACATCCATTTGAAATACCTTGATGCTCTTATGAGCAGCGTAGGCTAGATACAAACGAATTGCTTCTAGCCTAGCCACAGGAGCAAATGTTTCATCATAATCAATTCCTTCCTCCTGTCTGTAGCCCTGAGCAACCAGTCTTGCCTTATTTCTAATGACATGACCTTGCTCATCCATCTTATTCCTGAAAACCCATTTAGTGCCAATTATAGTTTTACCTTTAGGGGCAGGGACCAGCTTCCATACATTGTTTCTCTCAAACTGATTGAGCTCTTCTTGCATGGCAGTGATCCAATTGTCATCTTTTAGTGCTTCATTAACCTTCTTTGGCTCCATCAGTGAAACAAAGCTAGAGAACATACAGAAATTCCCTAAGCTGTCCCACCGTGTTTGTATCCCTTTGTTGATGTCACCAATTATTTGATCATTGGGGTGACACCTGATCCACATAGGATCATTTTTCAATGATGAATCACCTGAGTTGTTAACATCTTCAGCAGGTCCTGTTGAACAGCTCTCAAGATTTTCAGACAAACTGTTGTCTTGAGCCTGTTCACGTGTTGAACATGTCTGACCACTGTTGAACATATCAGCAGAGGAACTGGGAAAATCAGCATTGATAGGTTCTGGACATGCAGTTGTAATTAAGTCAGTACATTTGTTCACACAGGGTGTATTGACATAATCATCATCATGTCCATCATGATTAACAGGTTCCACACTAGGTGTAGTGGAAGCTTTTGAGTACTCTTCATTGTTTGAACGCATCAGATCATCAAAGTTAAGTTCTCCTGAAACTGATTCAGGAACAGCTTTGGTAGAAGCATTCTTGGACTCTTCAAAAGTGACATTGATAGATTCATCTATCACCTTTCTTTTGTTGTTGTATACTCTGTAGGCTTTGGAGATAGCAGAGTAGCCAACAAACACACCTTCATCAGCTTTAGGTTCAAACTTTGACAGCTGGTCCCTCTGATTCAGAATGAAACAGGGACATCCAAATACATGGAAATAACTGACATTTGGCTTCCTCCCTTTGAGCAGCTCATAGGGAGTCTTGTTGAATCTTTTCACCACTAAGGATCTGTTTTGGGTGAAGCAAGCAGTGTTAACAGCTTCAGCCCAAAATGATGAAGGTAAACCTGATGCACACAGCATGGTTCTGGCAACTTCAATGAGAGTTCGGTTTCTCCTTTCAGCAACTCCATTTTGTTGAGGAGTTCTTACAGCTGAAAAGTTTTGAGTGATTCCTTTCTCTTCACAGAAGTCTTCAAGAGTACTGTTTCTGAACTCAATACCATGATCACTTCTAAGCTGCTTTACTTGGGCAGAGTTCAGCATTTCCATCTTTTTGACAAATCCAATAATCTCTCTAGCAGCCTCTCCTTTACTCTTCAGGAAGATCACCCATGTGTACCTGGAGAACTCATCAACCATTACTAGAGTGTATCTTCTTCCTCCTAGACTTGGGACATTAACAGGTCCAAACAAGTCCATATGGATTAAGAAGAGTGAAGTATCAATAGAGAAACTATGTTTGGATTTAAAAGATGTTTTCCTCTGCTTGCCTTTCTCACAAGCTGTGCATAATCTATCCTTAGCAAAAGTCATAGAAGGCAAACCTGTCACCAACTCTTTCTTACAGAGTTTGTTGATGTTCTTGAAGTTCAGATGTGACAGTCTTCTGTGCCATAGCCAGTTTAGATCAACATTTGTTCTTGTGAGAAAACAGGTTTCAGTTGTGGGGTCAGCAGAATGCATATCCACAACATATACACCTTTCTTTCGTTGAGCACATAGCACAACTTTGCCTTGGGGATCCAATATGTAACCCAGGTGCTCATCAAAATTAACCTTGTAGCCAGCATCACACAGTTGGCTTATGCTGACAAGGTTATGTTTTAGCCCAACCACATAGGCTACTCTTTTGAACACTGCAGCACCAGCTTTAAGAGTTCCATATCCCTCAGTGGATCCCTGTACATTGTCACCAAAGGTGACTTTTGGCCCTTTTTCAGGCCTGAGTTCACTCAGCAATTCTTTACAACCTGTCATGTGCCCTGAGCAGCCACTGTCCAAGTACCAAACCTGGGAAGGTTGTTTTTCCTGCAGAGTGATAAGAGAATTATTAGTCATTTTTAGGGGAACTCATCACAGAGATGAGTTCTCCTACTTCATCAACATTTGTTGATGGACTTGAAATATCCACACTAATATTCCCTATTTGAATGGTATCAGCTTGAATACCACTCTCAGTGACTGTGACATTTCCAACACTGCTTGTGACAGCTGTTATGGAAACAACAGAGTCAACAGGCCTCATGCCCTCAGATTCAGGACAATCCTTGGCCAGATGTGTCTTCTTTCCACATTTGTAACATTTTCTCTTTTTAGAATTTTTGGAAGAGGATCTTTTAGAAACACATTCTGAGCTATTTTTGTTGATTCTATCAGCAGATTTAGCAATTTTATTATTTTTTGATGAATCAACAGCTTGATTGGATAGTTCAATAACCACAGCTTTGGCTGCCTCTTCTTTCCTCTTTTTAGGAGGACAGATGTCAAAGACAGGGAGCTTGATTAGCTTTTGAGCTTCCACAGGTTTGGGAAACTTATTCCCAATTATCTCAGTTTGAGCAATGGCTTTGTCTTTGCCCCTACTGGATTGTGATTTATGCTGCTTATCAGCATACTCACTGTGTCTGGTTTTGGAAAGCTTATCCTTATTTAAAACCAGTTTACCACTATGATTTGAAAACTTATTTGAAATCACAGCAGTTTTGTTTTCAACATGAGACTTACCCTTGTTGAAAACAGACTGCTTACCTTTTGAAAACTTGTTTTCAAAGTGTTTAGCATCAAAAGGATTAACATGCTTTTTACCATCAGCTTTGGACTCAGAACCTGTTTTGTCAACTGGTTTAGTATCCACAACTTCAGTTTGGACATCTTTTCCTTTCTTTTGCTTGTGTGAACTAGCAGAGCACTTAGCAGACTGACTTGATGGAGAACAAATTCCAACATCAGCTTTTAAGTTAAATTCACACAAGCTGTCAGTGTTTTGAGGCCTGACAAACCTATTTGTTGAGATTAGTTTACCATTCACATTTTGAATGAATGTGTTTGGAAGTTCACCAAGAGTGGATAAATCTTCTTTCAGATTATTGATCTCAACAATGGAAGCTGCTGTGTCAAGATCCCCTCCAAGATAGGCTTGAATTTGTGCAGGGATCTGTTGACTTATACAATGGCTGACTTTTTGTGCAGATTGGCACCAAGAGTCAACTATCTTTTGAAGCTTAGCATGCTTTATATCTGTTTCTCTCTTTTCTTCCAGTAAAGTAGAGTTGATGTGTTTTAATTCATCAAGCTCAGTTTCCAACTTATGGAAACTGTCCAGTTTACTGGATTTAATTTTAAGATCAGTTTTAAGTTTAGAGATTTCAGATAGTAAAGCATCATGCTTATCAACAGCAGCTTTTAGATCAACAAGCATATATTCAAACATTTTAACTTTTTCTTCAGAACTGTAAGCCATAAAATTTTGTACCTTATACATCATAGTAGGATTCCAGTTCTCTAAGCTGCTGAAGGCTTCAGCCTCAGCCATATCTTGTTTGAAGCTGCTTGTTGATGGGACATCAGTGTTGGCCATCAGACATTGATTATCTTCTTCATCAGATGATGAATCAGATTCCTCCCAATCACAAGTCTCTGCCATGAGTCCCTTTTGGCGGTTAGAACCCACTGAGTTTTCCAACTTCCTCAGCTTAGCCATGGCCATAAGGTACTTAACCCTATAACCATCATCCTTCTTTGTCTTGTATGGTTTGGATGACTGACCAACAGCTTTTGACACACAGTCAGCAGCTATATGGCCAGTTTTGCCACATTTGAAGCACTCAGCCTTGGATTTATCAAATGCCTTCTTTTTGCCAGCACCTGAATTTCCTTGCAGTATGTTTCTTCCAAACCTTTTCTTGTTAAACCTTTTGACAAGCATAGCTATCATTTGCTCATCATCTTGTTCAGCAAGATCTGCAGTATCTTCTTCATCTGACACCTCCTCCTTGTCATCATCCTGTTGATCAGGTTGAGTGAACACATCACTCACCTGATTTACAGGCTGTCTCACATTAGCCACAAAGGCTGCACCTCTTTTGGACATTTCCAAGGCAATTCTCTTTTGTTGCCTCGACTGTTCATCATTCAGTAAGGATCCATACAAGTTGACCAGATCCATACTTCTGATAGTACCTGAGTTCCTTAGAATTGTTGAGAAGTAATTCCACTCTTCAGGTAAAATGTCCAGAAATTTATTCACCAGGGTAAGACTATCCTTAGTGATCCCAACAGCCTTGAGATCATTCACTAGAGCAGTAAACCTGGTGTAGGTTTCAGTGAGAGTCTCCTTTGGTTTAGCAAAGAAGAGTTCATACTGTCTAACAAGATTATTGATCCTGTTGTCCAGTGTGATTGTAGGTCCATCATAGACGGTACACAAAGTATCCCACATCTCTTTTGCTGTCTTCATTTTCTCAACCTGTTTGAACACATCATCAGGAAGAGAAATAACCAGGTTGTTTCTGGCCTTTGCATCCAGAGCCACCAGTCTCTTATCTTCATCAGACCATTGAGCTTTAGCTTTCTCAAAGGTCCTGATTTCAGGAGCAGCTCCTTCAACCGCTGGAGTTATGGTAGTAACAGAGGTTGGCACATAGGGTCCCTCCATCACTATCTCTGGTAGTTGTACATCCAGATTCTCTAAATAGAGCATCATTCTGCACTTCCAACCAGAGAAGTTTTGATGATTAAATTTCGGAGGTTTGCCCATAGAGCCATTGTCATAGTAAGAAGAATTTGCAGCACTGTTGTCCATGGAAACTTGGGAGAATGAGAGATCTAGAATGACACACACTCTAAACTGCTCTGATACCAGTTGTAGGTCCCGAGAGGTTCCCAAAGTATATAGCTTTAAGCTGTAGAGGGGGGGTGAATACAGCAATTTAAAAACTACACACTATTTTCTCAATGTTTGTATGTATTATCAACAATTTGTTAATTACAAACAAGCTTGAATGCGGAATAGTTCAAGCTGAGATGACAGATACAACAGTATGTTCACTAGTCTAAGACAAACTCAAACTAGTATACAATGAATACACTCACTAAGAAGCACTCACTGTGTTTACAAGACTCAGATGAACATCTTATGTAGAACAGCTTAGACACAAAGAAACTGTATTACACAATCAGACTTGCATGCATGAAAAACACACTTGCACGTTCACTCTTGGTATCAGCACTTAGCTTTCTTCACTTCTTTCTGTCCTTAGAAGCTTCCTTTTATACTCACTCAGAGGATCTAGGAGAAACATCTTCATTGGACGGAATGAAAAGGAGAAGTCTTGTTGAAAAGACAACATAACCTTTTCTGCACTTTTCTGAAAAGCAGACTTGTCTTCACATGTGCAGAACTTTTGTCTTTTTACTTTGTCTACTGTTGCATTGCCTTTAACTAATTTAGGAATGTCAACTTTGCGTCTTTCTTCCTTGTAAAGGCCTATTTTGATATAAGAAAAAGGTCTGTCACCCTTTTTCAAATACCCTTTTGTCTTCATGTTACTATTCAGCGTGGGCAGGCTGAGCAGTTCTGTTTTCCACTTTGTCTTCGACTTTGTAAACTGATCTAGCAGTCAAAAACAATACATGATGACTTGGAAACGTATTCCATAAAGTGTTTAGCCTGTTCACAAAGAACAGGTTCTGTTCACAAAGAACAGGTTCTGTTCACAAAGAACAGAACACTTGAAAAATGCTCAAGCTGCTCACCAGTGTAGAGCAGCGTAGACAGTTTATGTCCAGCCTGTTCAGCAGACAGAGCAGCTTGGACAAACTGTCTTAGTTGCAACACATGCAACATATAGAACAGCTTTAGACTGATATTGCAAATCATTTTCAGGTTTCAATAAGGCATATAACAGGCCTTAAATTCAACCTTCAAATACATCAACAGGTTTGATTAGTAATCTCCCCCTCAGATGTAGAACAGGTTTGACTGAGGCCTTTTTGTGCCTAACACCTATATATAAAGGGGCGGATCTAGGATTTTTTGTTATCGGTGTCACTTTTTTAAAGTTTAATAGTTAGATTTTTCAAAATATTTTCTAAGATGTATCGGGTTACCGAAACGGGTTGCCAACACAAAATTAACAAATAACAAAATTTTTATAGTTACAAAAGTACATTGTACAATACTATCTCTCAACTGTCGCAGTTGCGACTAACAAAACCAATATTAGCTTCAACAATTGATAAACCAAGGACACGAAAGATGCTTCCTAGTTTCACCATAAATTCAGCAAGCTCGAGAACTCCATTCAATTTAGAAAATATTGAATCGTGTTTCACATACTCAATATTTGATAAATCATTAAAAATCTTAGACATTGTTTTTACTAAAATTGAGTTTTTGTTTACTAAAGTTAAACACTATTTAATAAATCATTAAAGTTAATTGCTTACGTTTGGATTTTTAATCGAGTTATGTGTTAGTCCCGAAAAAAAGCACAAGGTTAGGGATTTTTTTAACATACTTAAGCACCTCCATAACCAATGAAGTGATGATATCGATTAGGGGTTTTTCAACCAATTAGACAGGTGTCTTCAACAAGGTTTGGGTTAGTTTTTTTCGGGTGTTTTTAATCTTTTGGGCTGGTTCTTGAATCTTAGCTCTTATTCTTTTTATTTCTATGGGGCTTCTGTTTTTTCTTTTATGTTTTTATGATCAAACTCAGTAATATTTTAATAAGTTTGGGTAACGAAATCAACAAATATAAATTAGATATGTATATAATACTTTTATAAAGTTTTTGTAGGTGTCACTCAAAAAAAATCTTAGGTGTCACTTGAATTTTTGATACAAACCTAACTCAGTATTTTAAAATTTTATAGGTGTCGAGTGACACCCACGGCCCTTTATTACATCCGCCAATGTATGTGTGTGTGTGTGTATGTGTGTGTGTATATATATATATATATGTGTGTGTGTGTGTGTGTGTGTGTGTGCGTGTGTGTTGGGAAAGTGACGGTGTGGCTGTCATGTACACAAGCTTGGGTACAGAACTGCACAAAACTACGTTGTTTAGTAAAATGAAAAAAAACACGGTGCAATCTTTTTCTCTCTGCTTCTCTTCTCTTCTGCGTGACAATCCATCTTCTAGTCTCCTCCCTGCTTCTCTTCTTCGAACGAATTTAGGGTTCTTTGTTTTTCCTCTTTTTCCTCTTCGAACCAGGGTTCTTTGGTTTTCCTCTTGGAATTTCGGGTTATTTGCGTATCATGTGATTAAACTGAAGTAGCAAGTGAATCCCTATTTCTTCAACTGCCTGTTAATCAAACATCTAAATCGTAAGCTATAGTCAAGTTTTGTTTTCGATTTATGATTTTAACTATGCATAAAAGGTTATTTGGTTCAAGTATTGCGTTAGAAGTTCTCCTATTCCATTTGACACTTGGGTTAAAATTCGAAGGTTACTCTTGTCTTATTTTTCTACATGATTATCTTGTGGACATGGCTTTCCTTTTATTTAATCTGATCTGTTTTGTTATCTTGTGAACATGGATGCATATTTTTCTACTTTCAATGATTATTGTTAAAATTTAATAGGGTTCTGAGTTAATGTTTTAATTATATTTTTTCAAGCAGAACATAGAAATTTGGCATGGGTTTGAAGTTGATCTAATTGCTTATATGACATATTTTTCTACACCTTGTTTGAGTTGATTAATTTGATTCTGCTTATATGGCATATGTGTTTTTTTTTGGCATGGGTTTGAAGTCGATTTAATTGCTAGTTTGATCCTATCTATGACTTGGTTCTACAATGATGCTACTAGTCTTGGACAAGGCTATTGTTTTGTTAAGTATTTAGATCAACAAATGTTATATTACCTGAATGTATCAAGAGCTAAATTGGATTGCTAGTTTGATCATATCTATGAAGTTCTACTTGACTTTTTATTTGAGCTTAATGTGGCTATCCATCTTGAATTCTTTGAGTTGCTGTAATTAAATTTTTATTCGATCTGCTGTCAATCAGTTATTGAACTACCTCTGCCTTTTCCACCGGCTCCATTCCTACATTGCTCCTCAATTATTCTTCCTCTGTATTGATTGAATCTCCCTACGCCAATACTCCAATCGAGTATTCTGCCTCTAATTTGAATGAATGCCACTTACTTGCTCCACCTCTGTTTTGATCGAGTCTCCATAGCAATTCTAATCGAGCTCTATTCCGCCTCTGATTTGATCAATTGCCACTGCCAAATCTAAGTACTCCACCTCTGTTGTGTGTTGCTTAGGGTCGGTTCCTCTTCCTCTTCTCTACCCTTTCTTGATTAATTTCTCATCTCATCCGATTCAGGTACTTCGTAACAAGGTTTATTGATACATTGAGGATTTGAAGTGTTTGTGTAAGGATTTCAATGTAATTGTGTATGGTTGTGTGTTTGTAAGGATTTGAAGTGTTTGTGTAAGGATTTCAAATATAAAGCCCATGGATCATAGTCTAATCTGTGGTTCTTTAATTATATAGTCGTAAAAACAAAAAGATAATATATCGAAGATCCAGGTGGAATCGAACCACCATCTTCCCATATGGGCGCTCTAACCATTTTAGCTATGGATCTATCTATGATAATAATACTATGCAACGAATTGTAACAAATAAGATGGAAATGGCTTGTTTTTTGAAAAAGAAAAAAATTGAAATGATTTAATCATCTAATGACCTGTGGTTTGATTCATCAATTATAAGTATAGAAACAAACATGTATTGGTTGCATAGAAACAACATCACAAAATTAATTACCAGCTCAAATAAAAAAATAGTTACGACAACTCAAAGAATTCAAGATGGGCAGTGTGACACCCTTGCCACAATAACCACTATTACAATACACCCAAGACTGATCACAAACATACAATTACATAATGATCTGAATGCTTAATAAAATGTGCGGAAGCATTAAAGAACATAATAAAAATAATACAACAGTTTGAAACACCCTACGGTGCTACAAGGTTTCATGTCTAAGTCTACATACTCGAAATTTAGTACAACTTCCCAAACATATTTCAACAATAACCCCATGATTCAGTTACTAAGATGAGTAGTAGATATCTTCAGTTACCTTAACAGACGACCTAGCTAGAAGGTCCCGCAGCAGATTTCCCTTTTCCTGTAAAAATGTAAACAACTGAGGGGTAAGCAAAGCTTAGTGAATACCAATGATTTTACAGCTCCTTCGAGATGACACTCGGCATAAGAAAAACCAACCATCTGAGGCAAACATAACATCAGGGATGACCTACTGCCTATCTTGACCACAGAGGTGTCAAACTCTTGGTCATATAGCACAGTATCATCAGAATACAGATGCGACCCGCAGGTCCATCACTAAGATGCACAACAAAGAAACGGACATGCAATAAGTAAGAATGTGCATCAACATATACGCAAGTTAGTAGAATGCCAAATGAAAGTGAAACAACATGCCTTAGCAGGCAAAACAAGCATAAAGCAAATGCAGACATGTGAAAATCAAAGGTACTCACAGTGGGTGCGTTAGTTAATTTCAGTTAATTTTATTTCTCCTCGGGCTTTCAACCGGATCACAAAGTACCCCACTGTGGGTTAAACAACACCACAAGGGACCTGTTACATTTCCATAAGGAAAACATATCACATACATGTTCGAGCATCAATTTGTACAACTAAAAGTATTACAACATTCGGAACCGTCATCCGAAACTCACGTTTAAATCTAATCATTTGAGGTGTTGTTATTCCCAATTAACCCTCCTTTATTTACCTTAATATGTTACAAAAGATATCCCAAAAGTGTGATTAATTAACCATAATTTCAGGTCCTTAAAACCCCATCCGAATCTCACATAAACTGTAACCAACTCGCCGAGTTGAGGACCGAATTTCGGATCCTCGGCCGGATTTCGGACCCATCCGAATTACTTTACCCATCCGAGTTCGGGTCTCATCCGAGTTCGGTTCTTATTCGAGTTCGGGTCTCATCTGAATTCGGGTCCCAACCGAATTCGGATCCAACACTTATGAATTTTTTGAAGATTTATTCAAGTCTTCTTGGGAACTCGTCGAGTTCACCCAAGAACTCGCCGAGTTAACCAGCAGATATGCAGGTCGCATCTACGGGTTTTGTACTAAAATTTCCAAAAATCCATTTTTATTTACATGCAATTAAATCCCATGTTATACTAACATATTTGGGGTGTTTCTACATCATTTTTCCTATCAATAACACTCTAATTCGTCCAAAAATGAAGATTTTTCTCAAGAACACTAAAGTTCACAAAAACTCAGATTTCTTACCGTTTAGGACGTTTCAATGGTTGATTCTTGTTTCTGAGGCTTCAGTAATCTTCCAAGAATGATTTCCCACTATTAAAACATACATGCAACCACTGGATTTCATATTTTAATTCTGAATTTTATGCATTTTTATTCTCAAAATAAACCCCAAATTGAGAAATAATGTTCTTACCTTAATTTCCTTTGATTCTTTATAATAATATTCAACTTTAAATCCACGAATTTGTTCCAAATTCTTTGTTTTCCAGCAGAGAGTTAGAGTGAGAGTGAGAGAGATTGAGAGCTTAAGGTTGAAATGGTGAAACTGAATGAAATGAAAGACTAATAGTCTTTTATTTCTTAACTTCCGGGTTTTGGCACATTTAGCCCCTTAACTTATCTGATTTCACTAAATACTGATTTTATCTTAGTTTTATCATTACTAACATTTATAAATCATAATACTCCATAATAATATTTCAAAATTCTCAAATTTCTTAATTTCTTAAAATAGTAACCAACTTTTAAATATCCGGATACATAATCATCTTTCGTAATCCAACTTAATTATACAAATTACAAAATATCCAACTAATTAATCTAAATTACAATAATTTAGATCTAAAGATGTTACAGCATGGGCTCCACCATGCTCAAACTTCGTCCTCGAAGTTATTTGGATCCAAACAGTTGTGGATATTTCTTCAACATCTCTGCCTTTGTCTCCCAAGTGTGATTTGCTCCTTCGTGATGCTTCCAACGTACCAGCACCATTTCGATTTCTTTACTCCTTAGCTTTTTCATCTTTGTATCTAACACACACTCCGGCTCTTCCACATATCGGAGCCTTTCGTCAACTTGCAACTCTGTGTGATCAGCCCAATCCTCGTTGTTAGTAGTGAAGGACTTTCTAAGGTTCCCCACATGGAACACTGGATGTATGCCCGACATTTCTTCAGGCAACTCCAAACGATACGACTGATTTCCAACTTTTTCTATTATCTTGAATGGTCCGACAAATCTCGAAGCTAGCTTTCCTCTTTTAACAAAACGAGTAACACCTCTCATAGGTGATACTTTTAAATAAACCCAATCATTCACATCAAAACTGATCGGTTTATGTCTCCTATCATGATAGCTTTTCTGTCGATCCTGGGCCGCCTTCATATTCTGTCTTACCAGCTGTATCTTCTCATTCGTTTCCTGAAGCAATGCCGGCCCAGCAATCGGTGTTTCTCCGGTTTCTCTCCAACACGTAGGAGTCCTACATCTTCTCCCATATAAAGCCTCAAACGACGCTTTCTTTATTGTCGCGTGATAACTGTTATTATACGAAAACTCTATCAATGGCAAATGGTCGTCCCAATTGCCACCGAGACCCAATACACATGATCTCATCATATCCTCCAAGGTAAGGATGGTCCGTTCACTCTAACCATCGGTTTACGGATGATAACCCAACCCTTCTTGCAATGCCGACCAAAAGTTTAAAGTAAATCGGCTATCCCGATCTGACACTATAGACTTTGGTACTCCGTGTCTAGAAACGATCTCATCCATGTAAATCTGAGCCAATCTTTCCAGCGAGTAACTCTCTCTTATTGGAATGAAGTGTGCCGACTTGGTCAATCTATCAACAATTACCCATATTGCATCGTGTTGACGCCTAGTCTTCGGCAACTTCGTGACAAAATCCATTGTTATGTGTTCCCACTTCCATTCCGGAATGGGAAGTGGTTGCAGACTGCAGTAGGGTTGCTGATGTTCGGCTTTCACAAGCCGACAAGTCCGACATCTTTCAAAATACTGACCGATGTCCTTCTTCAATCCCGGCCACCAGAAGTCTGCTTTAAGTTCATTGTACATCTTTGTACTCCCAGGATGTACAGAAAACTTAGACTGATGTGCTTTTTCGATGATCACCTTTCTCATACCACCAAACTTTGGTACCCAGATTCTCCCATAAATTCCTTTCAAACCCGATTCGCTAGTTTCCATAACCTTTTTTTGTACTCGAATATCCTCAGCACCAATATTTTCTTCCTTCAAAGCTTCTACTTGAGCATCTTTTATATCATCAATAATTGTGGAAGTTAACATAGTACACGTCATCATGTAGCAGCAGTCCTTAGAGTATGCTTTACGGCTTAAAGCGAAGATATACTTCAAGCTCTTATGGTCCGTGTATAATTGACACTTAGTTCCATACAGATAGTGCCTCCACAACTTTAATGCAAATGTAACGGCGGTCAATTCCAAGTCGTGAGTTGAATAGTCTTTCTCGTGCTGCTTAAGCTGTCTAGAGGCATAAGCAATTACCTTCCCACGCTGCATCAACACAGCGCCCAATCCCAATTTTGAAGCATCCGTGTATACCACAAAATCGTCATTGCCCTCGGATAAGGCAAGTATTGGTGCTTCACTTAACGTCTTTTTCAAAACTTCAAAAGCCTCTTGCTGCACAGTCCCCCAAACAAACGGCGCATTCTTTTTCGTTAATGCAGTCAAAGGAACTGCAATCTTAGATAAATCCTTAATAAATCTCCTATAGTAGCCCGCCAACCCAAGAAAACTTCTGACTTCTGTAGCTGAACGAGGCGGTTCCCAGTTTCTTATGGCCTCAACTTTAGCTGGATCTACAGGAAATCCCAGCTCCAGATATTACATGTCCTAAAAACTGAATTTGTTGAAGCCAGAACTCAGACATTGAAAATTTGGCATACAATTTCTCTTTTCTAAACAGTTCCAATAATTCTCTTAGATAATCAGCGTGCTCAGCCTCAGACATGGAATATACCAAGATGTTGTCAATAAACACGATCACCGACTTATCTAACATCGGTCTGCAAACTCTATTCGTCAGACCATAAAGACAGTCGGGGCGTTGGTTAACCCAAAAGGCATCACCATAAACTCGTAATGTCCATACCGAGTTCTGAATGCTGTTTTAGGCACATCATCTTCGCGTACCTTCAACTAATGGTACCCCGATCGCAAATCGATTTTAGAGAACACACTAGCCCCATGCAATTGATCAAACAAATCATCTAGAGTGTTCGGATTTGCGTGAAATTTACATATGATCTGTGTAATGTTAATTAAAACATGTTTGTGAAAAAAAATTTCAAAAGAAAATAATTTTACGAGTGGTACCTTCGGGTGCGCTGTGAAATAGGTGGTACTCACTTGAACCTATATATATATATATATATATATATATATATATATATATATATATATATATATATATATATATATATATATATATATATATATATATATATATATATATAATCTTCTTATTAATCAATTAATGTGTTTGGGAGGAAGTCAATGCAAATTAACATCATGAGTACGTAGTCAAAAGTCTTTCAATATGCATAGTCAATTCGTTTGGTTAGATGTCACAACAAATTGTTGATCATATATATATAAGCTATACGTTACATACTTACATGGCTTTAAGAGCATTTGAAATTTGATCGATCGACCGATCGATTCATTAGTCGTTAACGTAGGATGCCTCAGGTAATAAGTTCGATCTACATCTCATATATATTATTTTTCCTTTTATTGTTACTTTTTATGCATGCAAAAATTAGAAAAACTGCTATCAACGACGACCAAATTAAATATGTTGCTAATGACGCTTGCAATGAATTAGCAACGATGGTAGTCGATGCTAATTAAACAGCTTGATGATAAATCAAAATTAGCAACGGATGGATATATATATATATATATATATATATATATATATATATATATATATATATATATATATATATATATATATATATATATATATATATATATATATATATATATATATATATATATAGAATTTGGTTCCACAGCGTCCCTTGTGAAAGCCTGCGTATCCAGCGTCCCTAAATAGGCAAGGGTATTTTCGTAATTGCAGCGACCATTCACATTGCTTAAATTCATCATTCACATTAATTGATCATTCACATTAGTCAATTGATCATTCACATTACTTAATTGATCATTCACAACACTTATTTAACTTTTTATACTTCTTGTACACTTATTTGATCATTCACATTACTTAATTAATCATTCACATTACTTAATTGACCATTCACATTATTTAAATGATCATTCACATTATTTAATTAATCATTCACATTACTTAATTGACCATTCACATTACTTAAATGATCATTCACATTATTTAATTGATCATTCACATTACTTAACATTGATGGTATGTAGAAGATGAAGTCTGACATTGCTGTTCTCGTCATTCATCAAATGTGAATGTACATTTAACTAATGTGAATGACCACTCACATTAGAAGATTGATCATTCACAAAACGTAGTTGACAATTAACAGGACTAATGTAAGGTGCTGATATTATTTCACCAATGTGAATGGTAAAATTTACTAATGTGAATGACCATTCACATTAGCTGAATGATCATTCACATTGGTTGATGTTATTAATGTTTGATAGATTTGAGAATTTGAGCGTTACATGAATGACCATTGTTACCGTTTGTCATTAATCTTGTTATTGCTTGTTAGTAGTTGACGATGCACAGCATACATGCTGTGCTGATATGGTACAACCAATGTGAATGGTAAATTTCCTAATGTGAATGGCTATTCACATTAGCTGAATGATCATTCACATTGGTTGATGTTATTAATGTTTGATAGATTTGAGAATTTGAGCGTTACATGAATGACCATTGTTACCGTTTGTCATTAATCTTGTTACTGGTCGTTAGTAGTTGACGATGCATACATGCTGTGCTGATATGGTACAACCAATGTGAATGGTAAATTTCCTAATGTGAATGGCCATTCACATTAGCTGAATGATCATTCACATTGGTTGATGTTATTAATGTTTGATAGATTTGAGAATTTGAGTGTTACATGAATGACCATTGTTACTGTTTGTCATTAATCTTGTTACTGTTTGTTAGTAGTTGACAATGCTCAGATTCACATGTTGTGCTGATATTATTTTACCAATGTGAATGGTCAAATAAGCAATGTGAATGATCATTTAAGTAAGGTGAATGATCAATTAAGTAATGTGAATGATCATTTAAGTAACGTAAAATGTTAATTAAGTAATGTGAATGATCATTTAAGTAATGTGAATGGTCAATTAAGTAATGTGAATGATCAATTAAGTAATATGAATGATCAATTAGTCAAATAATTATTGTGAATGATCAAATAAGTGTAAAAGAATTGTAAATAGTTAAATAATTCTTGTGAATGATCAAATAAGTGTTGTGAATGAATAATTAAGTAATGTGAATGATCAATTAACTAATGTGAATGATCAATTAATGTGAATGATGAATTAAGTAATGTGAATGGTCGTTGTAATTACGAAAATACCCTTCCAGCCAAAAAAAGGGGGGACGCGCATGGAATTGCATTTGTTGATCACAACCATTGATTTATTTAATCTTGTGGTTTTGGATGGGTACCCTTGGTACACTGGATTTTTGGAGGGACTCTTTTGAACCTATATATATATATATATATATATATATATATATATATATATATATATATATATATATATATATATATATATGTATATGTATATGTATGTATGTATGTATGTATGTATGTATGTATATGTGTGTGTGTATACATGTATATATATAGGGTCGAGATCTATGGAGTAATATTAGATTGGAATACTGGAATACCATATTAAATGTACATGTTCATTACGATAAAATGATAAATTTCATGTAAATTATAATATACATATGTTCAAAATTGTATTATGATTGACTAATTCATATCATTTACATGTTCATTATGACAAAATGTTTAATTTAATGTAAAAGTGAGTACTATACACATGTTCATACATATTGCGCATTTGAACATATGCATATTGTTATTTTGCATGAAATGAAACATTTATCATAATGAATATGTAAATGATGTGAACTAGTCAATGATAATACACCTTTGAACATATGTATATCGTAGTTGTGCATTAAATTTAACATTTTACCGTAATGAACAACTACGATATACATATGTTCAAATGTGTATTATCATTGAGTGTAAACAAATCTATGAATTTTTTATGATAAAGATAGTTTTAGACTTGATTCTACCGATTATACCAACAAACGTGAGTCTACTGTGAACCATATTAACAACGGTTTCTTTAAACATTGGTGATATGTAAAAAAACTCATGTTAAAGATCGAGTTCATGAAACTTGATGCTAACAATGTTTGCACAAATGCAGGAAATAAAGATTAAAGTTAGCATGCACAGTGAAAAGTGCAGAAAAGATGTAATGAAAATTGTCGCCAAAATATCGGGCGTTGATAAGGTATCTATTGATTTAAAAAAGGAGATCGTAGTTGTGGTCGGGGATGTTGATCCAGTTTGTGTCACAACTTGCTTGAGGAAGAAACGAAAGACTGCTGATATCGTAAGTGTTGGACCATACAAGAAGGACAACGAAAAATCAAAAATGTTTGGTTTTCCGATGATGTGTTATGATACTCCGTTTCATGATGGATACGGTTACCCTGTTTTCGGGTATCCGCCATCCCGTGATGTTGGAGGTTGCATCATTCTTTAGAATGATAGATCAAAATGTAAGAAAATTAGAAATTATAAGAAGGTTTTTGAAGCAGTTCTCTATTTACTTCTTGATCCTTTTAATTACTTTCTTATCTAGAAGTTAAAGGTTATATGTATGGCATAATCTTTAACTAATTTTCTATGAGATCATAAGAAGTTATAATATATTTCTAGTAGGGATGTAAACAGTTCTAGAACTGGAATCAATTTAACAGAAACCAAATATTAAAGATTGCAAGAACCGATAACTGAACTAATGATGTAATGCAGTTCCAGTTCGGTTATTGTACGAGCATTTCGGGTACAGACCGATTAGAACCGATAATTACAATAAAATTAAACTTCTATCTATTATAACAAGATATAAACGAAAAACATGAAAATGGAATAAGAGAAGTACGGATGAGCAAAAAACTCATTTTACCCTAAACGGACTGGACTGGACCGTTTCATTTTCGGGTCGGTTGTCGGTTCCTATAATTTCTATAAGTCGGTTTTCAGTTCCATCGGGTTCGGTCTGATTTTCTTTGTGAAAGTCAAAAAATAACCAGAACCGAACCATAACCAGACTGAACCGGACTGTTTTATATTTGGGCCGCTTTTCGGTTCTTGATTTTACACGTTTTTGATTTTCGGGTATTTCGGGTTCGGGGCGGTTCCAAAACCGAGCTCATCCTTAAAGGGAAGTGCCGATCATTATGTTCTTATATAAGTTATGTAGTTTCACAATCTCAGAATATATATAGTTCTGACAAATGATCTTCTCGATTTTCATATTGTGGGCTTTTAAATCATTTTCTTGATTTGCATTTAATGGGGTTTCCAAATTATCGGTTTTATGCCTGATAAAACTTATACATGAAGAACTGTTAACCGAATAATCGATAACCAAAAATTGAAGATTATAATAACGGATAACCGAACGAAATACTATCAACCGGTTCCATAATGTTTTGGTTCTAGTTCAATTCAGTTTTTCGGTCATTTCTCACATCCCTAATTTCTAGTTATCAATCACATAAAGAAAAACAACAATAAATGAAATAAGAACAAACAGCAAAAAAGGTAACAACCCTTTTTAAAAAATATGAAAACAACAATCTAGAAAAAAGTTAGGGTTATATGCCAAAATTAGCAACAACTTTTTGTAGTTTTACCGTTTATACCAACATTATTTATTTTTTATCATTAATAGCAAAAACTTTTGTATTTTTTGCCGATTATACCAACTTTTGACCTGGAAACCTGCTATAGCAGGTTACCATCCATTAATACCAACAACTTTTATATTTTTACCAATAATAGCAACAACGTTTTATATTTTTACCAATAATAGCAACGACAAGTTTTTAACAATAATAAAAACATATCAAATTTAATATTTCTTTATCTTTAACTAATCATTATTTTGAAAAACTAAATATATGAAAATCGAAACACAATCAAATAAGTTCATAATCCATTTTTTTGTTTAAATTTTGTTAGAGATAAATCAAATGCAATGTGTGCCTATAAAAGTATAAAAAATATGGTTTCTATAGATATTAAAAAATGAAGATTATTTTGATTAGTGGTGAGCATGGATCGGTTTTTGGCAAAAACCAAACCGAAATTTTTGTTTCTATATTCAAGAAACCGTTCGGTTTGGATTTTAAACGATTTGATTTTTTTATTTTTATTTTGGTTTCTGTTTGATTTCAGTTTTTCTTTGTCATGGTTTTCAATTTCAAGTATTTCTTTCTAAGACCAAAAACCACACACACACATATAAATAAATAATGCAAATATTGTTGTAATAAGTATCCAAAAAATAATACAAATATAGCATAATGTGTTCATTATATTTCTGTGACATCTTATACAAAATGAATTAAGTTTCATGTTGTCATCTTACACTTAAATGGTCTCCACTATCATACTCCTATAAGGCTATGCATGAAAATATGACATATCAAACTTAGGAGTGTGCAAAAAAACCAAAAACCAATTTGAAACCGAAAAAAACCGAACCGTTTGGACTTTGAATTTTCAAAAATTTAAAATTTCGGTTTGGTTTCGGTTTGGAGGTCAAAATAAACCGGAAAAAACCAAATCGAACTGAGGTTTTATTATTTTAAAATTTATAAATACATTTCCTGCAGTACATTTTTTCATTTAAGTTTCTTATTGAAAGTTTTAACTTTTCAATGTCTAAATTTGATATCAGACTAAAACTCACTTTAAATATTATGATGATTATTAATTGTATTATTATTGCATTTGTATGTTGTCATGGTTTTGAATGATAAATTAATTTAATATCTAAATCTTGTTTGTGAAAGAATGCAATATATATATATATATATATATATATATATATATATATATATATATATATATATATATGTGTGTGTGTGTGTGTGTGTGTGTGTGTGTGTATGTGTGTGTGTGTCTGTGTGTGTGTGTCTGTGTGTGTATGTGTGTGGTTTTTGGTTTTAGAAAGAAAAACTTGTAATTGAAAACCATGACAAAGAGAAACTTAAACCAAACCGAAACCGAAATAAAAAACAAAAAATCATATCGTTTAAAATCCAAACCGAACGGTTTCTTGAATATAGAAACCGAAGTTTCGGTTTGGTTTTTGGTTTTTTCAAAAAACCGATCCATGCTCACCCTAATCAAAATAATATTCATTTTTTAATATCTATAGAAACATATTCTTTATACTTCTATATGCACACATTGCATTAATTTATCTCTAACAAAATTTAAACAAAAAAATTGATTATGAACTTAGTTGATTGTGTTTTGATTTTCATAAATTTAGTATTTTAAAAATAATGATTAGTTAAAGATAAAGATAAATTTAATCTGATATATTTTTATTATTGGTAAAAAGTTAAAATTCGTTGCTATTATTGGTAAAAATATAAAACTTTGTTGCTATTATCGGTAAAAAGATAAAAGTTGTTGGTATTAATGGATGGTAACCTGCTATAGCAGGTTTCCAGGTCAAAAGTTTGTATAATCGGTAAAATATACAAAAGTTGTTATTACTGATAAAAAATAAATAATGTGTGTATAAACAGTAAAACTACAAAAAGTTGTTGTTATTTTTGTCATATAACCCAAAAAAGTTATGCTTAAGCTAACAAACTTCCATTTTGTTTCCATCAACTATTTAAGATGACAAACATTTAATTTTTCATATTTTAACCAGGGGTGACAATTCATTTCGTGTTCGGAATGAAGTGTTCACGTGTTAACTTCATGTCGACCATTATTGACCCGCTTATAATCATGTCTTACGTGTTTTGTTTTGTGTCATTTTTCATGTTGATTATATGTCGACTCATTTTTAACTTGTAAGGATCACTACTACAAAATGTACCTTCTACCTGGTTGTTTTGGTAATAGACCCTGGTTATCTAACCGGTATAGAAGGGGGTAGGTTTTTAATACATGACATAGACCCTGGTTCTTTAACCGAGGTTTAAACATTTTTATATATGAATAAAATAAATCAAAACAGGTTTTAGTTAAACAACCGGGGTTTAAATTTTTTTTTTTTTCATAAAAAGTCATAATTTGGTAAACCATTTCCTAGACAACTAAAATTATCCATATATGAATAAAGATACGAAAATAATAATATCTACTAGCTTTCCCTTATTAAATGAAGGTTAAGAATAGGGGTAAACATAGTTAGGCCGAAACCGATTAAACCTGCCAAACCAAAATCATTCGGCTGGTTTGGTCAGGTTAGAAGAGTAGTGTTCAGCCGACTGGTTGAAAAAGTTTTCAAACCGAGTTTACTAGCCGGCCGATGGTTTGCAACGTCAAACCGGCCGTTTCGGCCGAACCGGAAAAGTTAGATTATATATATAAGTTTGTTGTGTTTTTTCATCAATTTTTAAAATATAAAAATAAATGTCTGTAATTCTTTATAATTTATTTTTATATTTCCAAAATACTAATATTTTCTATTATAGTAATAAATAGAAAAATACGATACGATACAAATGCATTTTCTTTAAACATACTTATAATTGTTAAATCAAAGGTCAATGAAATGCAACATCCATTTAATTTGTAACAATTTACGTATTTAAGTTTAGTTTTTTACTAATTACAACAATATATTGATAGTATTTTTTTTTCTTTTTATGTTGTGTATTAATATACCAATTTATTTGTTTGTTTTCTTTTTAATCTGTTAGAATATTTATAAATTAACTCGAAGTTTCTAATTCAAACCGTGAAACCGGCCGAACCAAACATTTATTTGCGGTTTGGACGGTCCAATCGAGCCGTTAATCTTGGCCGGTTTGGTTTGAGAATTTTCCAAACCGAAGTTACTGGTTTGGTCGAGAGTTTAGTCGCCAAACCGGCCGAACCGGACCGTGTTCACTCCTAGTTAAGAACCTTAAAGCACGAAAGCAAAATGAAGTGTTTATAATTGTCATTCATGTTGGTATTAACAAAAGAGCAAGTGTTGTGACCACTTGAACTAATTCCTAATTACTTATCGTTAATTAATTTTAATGAAAAGATGAGCATCAAAAACTAACAAAAGTCTAAAACACAACAAATCTTACAATCAACAATAAATGAAATCAATTTAAGGTCTTTTCTTGGCTAGAAACTTGGTGCGTCTCAGCCTTTTAGGTAATCTGGAGGAGCAGGAACAACTGTCCTTGTTCTCTTATCTGCATCAGCAAATTCTGTCTGTAGTTTCTCGATTTCAAGAGCAATAGATATCATGCTTTTCTACAGCAAAAACAATTCCCCCCAAAAGCCAAAATAAAATTATGAACCCATGTTTCTTCTAAGAGAACCGGGGTAGATTGTAATGAAGAGCTTTTACCCTGATTTGTTTAGGAACATCCGGGGTTTTTGTTGACAAAAACACGGCATAGACTTTCTAGCCTAGTTTTTTTAGCCTTTCTTAGGTTAACCGAGGTTTATTAAGAGTGTTAAAAGGCTTTTTTGTAGCAGTGGATTGAAGTTTACCAAATTGGTTTTCGGTTTATTAAATAAGAAAATGTTATATTTGCTAATATATATTTTAAAAACTTTAAATGTAATACGTACTTTAAAATAGTAAATTAACATTAATATAGATATTAAATAAATAAATAATAAATTTTTACAACAGAAGATGGATGTGAGACAGTGTCAGACTGTCAGGACTCAGATGTGGTTGCACTTTACAATAAAACTATAAAAATAACTTGAAAATTGCTTTTGTTTGACCAATAATAATAGGGTTAAAGTCTTACAATAGCAACCTACTTTTGAAAATGTATCGATATGGTACGTCTACTTTTTTAATTGTCTATATGGTACGTGTACTTCAATTTTTTGTATCGATATGATCATTCTACATAATAGAACCCGGTTTTTACATACGAAACATGGTTCTAATGGTATGAAAAAACAGGGGTCTATTACAAATATGGTCATATCGGTATGGAAAATTGAAGTACATGTACCATATCGACAATTAAAAAAGTAGACGTACCATATTGATAAATTTTCAAAAGTAGGTTACTATTGTATGACTCTACCCCATAATAATAAAACCAAGTAGTAGAAATAACGAAAAATTATGTAAAAAACCATCGAAGTATAAAATTTTTCTGATTAAGTTTTCATATTTTTTTTTATAAGACTCCAAACTGTTTAAACCTTTTAAATTGACCCTTTAACCTGTTATAATATGTTAACATGGTTAAACCTATTTTGTAAAAACCATCAAAGTATAAAACTTTTTCGATTAAGACCCCAGTTATAATAAAAATAATTATTTACGAATTTATTATTTTCTTAAGATTTAAATTTTTTTTTATTTACTTTGGATATTTGTTTGTGTTTATATTACAATTCTATGATATTTCATTGTTTATTTATAGTTATAATATGAAATCTTTTTACTTTCAATTTTTCGATAGAATACAACGAACAATTCTATTTTTTTTCAAACTTTTAAAAATGATGATGCCTTCCGATTTAATTTTTCAATATTTATTAAATAGTTATAGAATGTTGCGTTCGAAAAAATTAAAAATCTATCGGTCATAGTTTTTTGTTCGGAATTATTAAAAAATTACGATAATTCATTCTGTTTTCCAAACGAAAATAACTACTTTATTTATTGACGATCACAACTTAAAAGTGGGTGAGTTCGTCATTTTTTCTGATCGGAAATAATAAAAATCGGAATAGTTATAGCTATTTTAGTTAAAGGTTTGTCGCTTTTTTGATCGTAAATAATTAATTGTACCATTCTTGATTTGTATAAATGAAATGAGTTGTAGTTTTATACACTCGAGAATTTAAAAATCAGAATGAACCATACATTTATCCATTAGAAATAATTAAAAGTTAATTGAAGTTTTTTTCATTTGAAAAAATTAAAAATCGAATTGAAACCGATCGAAAAAAATTGAATTTTAAAAAAACCGATCTTTTGAAATGATAACGATGCTGAGTAAAATTATAAGATTATGATGTTAACAACCTTGTACAATATATTAGATTTTCATTAAATTGACTAGGTCATTAAATTGATTTAAGGAATATATGTTACTTTATAAATTAGTTGGTAGCTAGTCAAGTTCCTTTTGAGGTTGTTGGTTTTTATATTATATATTTATATAGAATATTTGTCTCTAATGGTAGAATGATTGTCATTGACTTTTGAATGTTTAGATGGGAATGAGATATGAACAATCATGTACATAGTTTTCAGGGTAAATTACAATTTTCGTCCCTGTGGTTATATATAAATTATGGTTATGATCTTTTTCATATTAAATTACAATTTCAGTACATATGGTTGTCATTTTGTTATAGTTTTAGTCTTTTGACCAATCATTTTTTTTAATGATCATTTTATCCTTTTAACTATGTTTCAGTTTTGGTCACTGACTAATTACTTCCTTTTTTATATTATTTTAATTACATTTATCCTATTATTATTTATCTTATATTTATTCTTTTTCTTATTGTTATAATTTAACTAAAGTATTATTATTATTATTATTATTATTATTTGTTTATTTATTTGATATGTATTTTTTTATTAATTATTACAAGAATTTAATTTAAATAATATATATATATATATATATATATATATATATATATATATATATATATATATATATATATATATATATATAATCAGGTTCATCAGCGTACCTATAAGATTCCAGCGTACCCAGCGTACCCTAATGTGAATGATCATTCACATATATTTTTTTTGAATAGACATATATAAGACAACATTACAAGATTTTTTTTCAAAAGAAGTAACATCATAAATCTTGTGAATGGTAAAAAAAGATCATGTGAATTGTTATTCACACCATTCACATGGTGTGAAATGACCATTCACATGGATGATCATTCAGTAAGGTTGTCACTTTTATTTTGTGCCTCCAACTTGGAGTCATAAAATTTGGTTTTTAATACAATTTGCCTTTCAAAAAAAAAACATGGATGATCATTCACATAAATATGCATTGAGCATTCACATAATTTTTAAGGACACCAAAAGTGTGAATGTATGTGAAATTCATATATCATGTGTATACCATTAAATTAAACATGGTTATGAGAAAAAAAATTTTAAAAAAAGTTTTTTTTAGGTTGGTACCTTCGGGTGCACTTGATTTCGAGAGGTACCTTTTTGAACCTGAATCTATATATATATATATAAATAACGTTTTAATGGAATATATAATTTTTTTAACTAAACATTTTCCATGTATATAAAGCGCATATGTTTAAAGGTAGTTAAACTTAAAAAAAATATATATAGATTTGACATATTATATGTATAAATTAAAATAATTTGTTAAATTTTGTTATAATTTCGTATGAAGTTTTTATTATGGTTAATGGATTAATACATTGAACATATGTAATTTATATGAATATTAACTTTATGAAATAAATAAATTAGAATGAGTTACATGTTAAATAATATATTTCGTTAAGTTAAAATTACATTGAACATATAATGTTTATAGGAATTTAAAAAATTAAAATATAAAAATTAATACATGTACGTAATTTGGACAAAAAATAGACTAAATTTATAAGTATATATATAAAGTGTGAATTCATATTTCATGCAATTCAATCATATAGAACAATTAAACACAATCTATTGAATGATTAAGAGAGAAAATATTACATTGATGTTCTTGGCTTTTTTGCAAAGCACTTCTCCTATTCCCTCTAAATCCAGCCGTGTATATTTGTGTAATCTGAGATTCCTCTTATAACAGCACACATACACTCCTATTTATACACAATACAAAGTATTGAGGATTTACACAAACAACCCCTGAACTTTTACAATAAAATTGATTACAACTCTATATAAATTTGTACCCAACAATCTCCCCCTTAGAGATGAAATCAATTTTCAAATTAAAGTACATTGCAGGGAACTTGAACATTCTTTCGTGAAACTTTTCTTGCACCTTCTCTTCGATCTCTGAATCTTCTTCTTTATTGTCTCACTCTGATCTTCACATCTCTTCTATTCTGATCTTCTCTTTTCTTGTAAGCACACTCCCCCTTGGATCATGAATAGCTTTTAAATCTCTTCCTTGATCAATTGTCTTGAGATGATGTAGTAATTGCCTTCAGTTGATTTCAAACTACTCAACAGTTGTTTCTGAAATTCAGCTTTTCTCCCCCTCATGATGATCATAAAAAATTATGAACATCATGCAAAAACTTCAGAAACATTAATTCAATGAAATTACAGTAGAAGAAATACAACAACAATTACAACTCAGAAATTATTACAAATTGATTTTCTCCCCCTTAAACTGACATCTCTCCCCCTATACAAAACAGATTTATCTCACCCCCTCAAAAAGTTCACTCCCCCTCGAATTGATATTATATCTTTTTAGAACAAAACAAAGCTTTACAACTTTGGGGAAAATGAAACACATTCATTTTGTGAGAAAACAAGTCTAGGTCCACATAGGATTCCTGTTTGCACAATAGACAAAATCTATGTGACCTACTTTCAGCGCTGGCGTGATGTTAACACTGGTAGGATTTCCAAATAGTCATCGTGAAATCCTTTATCATGAAAGAATCACTCATATTTGTTCCGGCTTAGTCACTTTGGACTAGCAGTTTATAGTCACGCAGACTGTTAGACTCTATGTGTCCTAAAAGTGTATGTAATCGGCTCTAGACACAATGTGCATCAAATGAAATTGGAGACCGGAGCAGCTGTCTTCCTTGTTTCAATATTAATAATATCCAAATGATATATCGATAGAAATGTGTTATATCTCCGTGATTATTGAAACAGAAATCTTTTGAGAGGTAACTGAGTAGTTGGTGGGGTTAAGTGCATGCGTCACTGGGTCCATGACGTCTTTTTCAATATCAAGTCGCCTAGGGCTTGATAGATTATGTGGTTTACCCAGCAGACACAGTGTAGGATAGGATTATCTTTTCTTCAAATCCTTTCTCAACTCTCAGCTCTCAGCATTTTTCAACCTAGCTCCCTCCAGCTCACTTTTCAGAATTAAATTCAGTCAGCTTTATGAGAAAAGCATGATCTGATGCACCACCATCTCCTTTTAATATCCCTTTCATTTACATTTTACCTTTGCTCGACCCTGTCAGTATCCCGTGATAACTGACACTTCTCAACTAATAAACCTAAAGAACCCTCACCCACACTGACTATAGATGATTTGCTCCTTGGGTAGGTCTTCCGGTTCTGGTTAGACCATAGAAGCGAAATTTATGCCTATCACTCAGATTGGTGCATAACGGAGTCAGCAGAAAGATTTTCAGCTTTGAAGCTCAAGGGATATCGGAGAGATTATATTCAAAGAATATGGGAGATATCATAATAAAATAGAAAATCTGATATATGAAATGAAAAGAACCAGATTTTCTTGAAAGAATTAGCACTTGGGAGATAACACAGAGAATCCATTATAAATTGGAAGCATTGTAACAAAGAGAATCTCAGAAGAAATGAGATAATGAACATCAAAGAGATTAGATCAATTAATCTCAATGAGAGATTCAGAGAATCAGAAAAAAAATGAAAATATTTTGCTTTTCAGCTCAAAAACTCTTTTTATGTGTGTATCAAATATTTTCGTGAAAAATCACACACAGTTTTGAAAAATGTCATCGTCAAAGTGCGTCTGAAACTCCCCCTAGAAATAGGCACACACAATTAGTCAACTCATAGAAATGAAATCAGGAGCAAAAAATTATAAAAATAAAACTCCCTCTAAATCAATGCAGCTTCAGAGTTGAATTCAGGGCAGGAATTCCAGAAATATTTGTCTTTCAGACTCGGGTTCTAATCGGAAGTGATTAGAAGCCATTTGTCGCATAAGCTTGGGTTTCAGTCTGACGTAACTGAAAACCATTGTCTCTGGTTCATTGAAGTCCGGGTTCTAGTCTGAATTAAACTAGAAACCAATTTTGAGTTGAAGCACGGGTCTTGACCTGAAGTAATCAAGAGCCTATTGAAATGAAGAACGGGTCCTTATCTGGAATGATAAGAAACCTATAACCTGCAAAATTTAAGATGTCTTTGGTATCCAAACAGATTTGGATCCAGACTTGTTAGCGCTCTTGGGTACCCATTTCAAAACAGGTTTTGGTACCCACTTGTACTTGGGTTTAGGTACCCATTGCATGTTATAACTATCAGCTTCTCTTTCAAACGCAGAAAACAAATTTCTTTGACTATGAGAAAATTGAATATCTGAATTTCTAAAGAAACTTGAACTTGAATGATCAGACTTTTGCGAACTCTTCTTTTTGAAAAACTGTCCAGTTCTTGCCTGTTTCTGATAATACTTGGTATTTTTCTGTGAAAATGTTTTCTGATTAGAATGACCAGTATTTTCAGAAACTTTAAGAAAATTTGACTTCGAAGATTCACCGGTGTAAATCTTGACCGGAAGTTGTTCAACAATTTTATCTTTGCCGCTGTGTATCTTTAACAGATACTTAAGTTTAAGATCTGAAGAAGAATCAAACTTAGCAGAGTTAGTTAGATTCACTTCACTTTCAGAAGACAAACCAGAGTGATTAACATTGGATTTTAAACACACTGAAGAAGGGGTCTTAACCTTTGACTCAGTTGATGAAGTAAACACATGTAATTGTTTTGTAAGATGAAGTATCTGATCTTCCAAACTTTTGATAATGACTAAATTTGAATTTCTGTCATGATCAAATGATTGGTAATCAGATTTAAAAGATTGTTCTTTGATTAAGAACATTTGTCTTTCATCTTCAAACAATTCAGATTTTGATTTAAAATCTTGTTCTTTAAGTAAGAACTCATGTCTTTCCTTCTCAATCAAATCTTTAGTTAAAGACAACTCTTGTTGAAGAGCAAAAATTTCTTCATTTTTGTTTAAAATACAATTCTGATCAGTTGGTTTTGTCTTACAAAGTGTATCTTCAAGATCCTGAACTTTCTTGTAAAGATCAGATCTTTCAGGCAAAAGATATTTCAGTTGAGTTGCATTCTGAAAATTTTCTTGTTTCAGCTCATCAAGTTCTTTAAGTAATTCAGATATTTTCAATTGATGAGCACAACTCTCAGAGTTTTGTTTTTCTTTTAAGTTTTGAATTTCTTCATTCAGTATTTGTACGTCACGTAACGCCAAATGTTTATCAGTATTTAACTGAACGAGAATGTCGTAATTGTTCTTACGAATCTTTTCAGATTCAGTAAGTTTGACAATCAGCTCAGACTTTGAAAATTGTTCAAACATCATTATGAATTGCAGAAAAATGAACTTCCAAGATCTTTTATGGACTTATGAAAATTTGAATGAATCTTGAATGATTAATTTGTTAAAAATCAGCTCTGATTTGACTTTTTGACGTTGAAATTTTAGATTTTCTGCAGAAAAATGCCCATAACTTTTTTCTGGAGTGGAATTGGGCCTCGAAAATTTACCGAACCGGCTATGACAGTTCTAGAAATGTAGATCTCTTTTCAAGCTTCGATTTGACGTATGGTAGGCCTTCTAACGATGTTCCAATCAAAAGTTATGACCAATTTAAGCAGCTAAGGTCAAATAGTCAAAAGTATGATGAAACTCGAATGAATAAGGACTCAACTCGAGTGAAGAGTAATGAAACTCGAATGATAAAGTATTAAACTCGGATGGTTAAGTGTGAAACTCGAATGAAACACAATCAAACTCGATTGAAAGAGAATGAAACTCGAATAAGCTTGATGAAACTCGAATGATGAAGTATCAAACTCGAATGATGAAAGGATCAAACTCGAATGATTAAAGACTAAACTCGGATGATTCCTTATGAAACTCGATTGATACTTATGTTTTCTCGGGTGATAAGTTTATAAAACTCGAATGAAACATATCCTTTCTCGAATAAGTCTTTGATCAACTCGAATAAAACATAAACTTTCTCGAATAACTCTTTGATCAACTCGATTGACTTCTTTGTAAAACTCGATTTACACTATGACCTTAGTTTTGCCCGAGTTTCATCATTTTTCAACAAAAAACAAGTTCAGATTCAAAAAATTTAACAAAAATTCATGAATTGATCTGAAATTAACAACGAAGATTCGTTTTTCACACAGAAACAACTTTTGTGAAACAACTTTATCCAATTTTCGATTAAAAACCAAAAATTAATCAAAAACTTCAAGAACACAAACTTTTTCAATAATTCAGAAAAATCAAAATTAAAATTTATGTGTTTGGAGTTATGATTTGACACTTAAATCCTCAGATTCGTCTTTAAAAACTCTACACTCGATCCAAAAATCAAACACTTTCATCCACAACATCAAAAACCATTTTGAATTTTCTGATTTTCGAACCAAAAAAAATGTAACAGTGTTTTTCAAATTTTCGAATTTCAGATTTTAATTCATTCAAAATCACTCAAAAATCAGCCACATTAGGCTCTGATACCAATTGTGAATTCATATTTCATGCAATTCAATCATATAGAACAATTAAACACAATCTATTGAATGATTAAGAGAGAAAATATTACATTGATGTTCTTGGCTTTCTTGCAAAGCACTTCTCCTATTCCCTCTAAATCCAGCCGTGTATATTTGTGTAATCTGAGATTCCTCTTATAACAGCACACATACACTCCTATTTATACACAATACAAAGTATTGAGGATTTACACAAACAACCCCTGAACTTTTACAATAAAATTGATTACAACTCTATATAAATTTGTACCCAACATAAAGTAATACAAAGTAGAGATAAAAGATAAATAAATTAAATGTATAAATATTTAAAAAACTTTAAATAAGAATTAATAAAATATATAAATACCCTTTTAAAAAATAAATATACAGATAGTTCAGTATATATTTAAAATTTATATGTAAGAATCATAATATTAATAACAATAACAATAATTAAGTTCAACACAATGAATTAAATTTAGTTATATACAAGTTATTTTGAATTACAACTACTTATTCATGTAAATACTTAACTATAAAAAATAAGACAAAATTACATAAATGGTCCCTATGGTTTATATAGAACTACGGTTTTGGTCCCTAAAAGAATTTTATTACACCACAAGTCCCTAAAATTGAAAAGTTGTAACATTTTGGTCCCTAAAACTAATGGCGGTTAACTAAAGCCGTTAGTCTCAGGGGCAATTTTGTCCTTTTGACTTTCAGTGACCATTTGTGTAATTTTGATAGTTTCTATTATTTATTCTTTATAGGGTAAATTACAATTTTCGTCCCTGTGGTTATACATAAATTATGGTTATCGTCCGTTTGATGATTAAATTACGATTACAGTACTTATAGTTGGCAATTTATTATCACTTTGGTCCCTTTGTCCAATATTTTTTTTAAATGACGATTTTGCCCTTTTATTTTTATTTCAGTTTTGGTCCTTGATCAAATTATTTCTTTTATTTCATTTTATTAATAGATTTTTATTCTTTTACTATTTATTTAATATATTTTCTATTCTTCTATTATATTGTCTAGTTATTACTATTAAAATTCAATTGAAATAAAAGGTTATTCAATATGTTTAATTTATTTATTTATTTGGTATTATTATTAATAGTATTAATATTATTAGTTTGTTATGATTTAAGTATTTACATGACTAAGTAGTAATCAATGAAAATAAATTCTATATGACTTAATTTAATATGTTGTATTTTTGTTAATTATTGTTATAAATACTATTATTATCGTTCATACATATTGATTTTAGATATACGTTGAACTATTTATATATTTATTTTTCTAAATGTATATTACTTTTCATTTGTAAAAATTGAAACTATTTATGCATTTAATTTATTTATCTATTGTCTTTATTATATGTTACATTCATATAAATACTTATATATTTAATAATTTTTTATACAAATTAATATAATTATTTTGTTTTTATCTTAATCAAATATAATTTAACGTGTTTTCTATTCTAATTTTGTTATACCATAAAGTTAATGGTCAGATAAACCTTATACATATAACTTAAGGAAACCCATAATTGTTGTAATTATAACTTAATGAAATATATAATTATTTCATAAAGTTAAAAATTTAAATTAATTTATACATATAAATATGTAAAGTCTTGTTGATTTTTAACTATATTTTTTGTTTAACAAATAGTAAATATATTAAATAAATAGTAAAAAAATAAAAAGCTATTAATAAATTAAATAAAAACCTACAGTTTTGATCAAGGACCAAAACTGAAATAATAAAAAAAGGGCAAAACCGTCATTTTAAAAAAATATTGGACAAAGGGACCAAAGGCATAATAAATTGTCAACTACAGGTGTTGGTACATCCTGTGTGACGATAGCAGTCTAAGTGATCTTACATTGTGATTTAGCATGTGTTTGTTATATATGTTATATATGGTTGATACTTATCAGTGTTTGTATGTTTGAACTTGATGTAACGTATTACAAGAAGTTCAAACATAAAGTTCAAAGATAAAATCAATCATAAGGTATTAACATAAGTTTCATCACTTAAGTGTTTAAATGTTTTGACTAGATTCGAATTACATAAGGGAAGACATTCGAATCTGTGATAGATTCGAATGTGTCCTTAGATTCGAATATGCCCAGATTCGAGAGTGTCTTTGTGGACAGACTCGAATGGGCCTTGGGCCAGATTCGAGCTTGGCCCACAACAGACTCGAATCAGGGTCTATAATTAGGGATAGACTCGAATCATTAGAGGACTTTTAGCAGAATTCGTGAGGAATTAAGCTTAAGGCGATCTCGAGTTTATCATCAGCTTTTGGTGTGTTTCGGAGAGAATTAGTTCGTAGGATCGTTCGTGTGTCGTTCGTTCAGCGTCTAATAGTCTCCGTGTTTCGTGGTTGAGAGTTGTCCGTCTAACCGTTAACGAGGATTCCGCACTCGTTCACGGATCCGCGTCTAGATAGATCTAATAGTGGTAGACCTTACAAGTGGTATCAGAGCCTACGGAGTGTTCTTGGTGTTCTTCGTGTTCATCAAATACATTCTAGGTTTCTTGACGCTAGTTGGACGGTTTTTCTCTCAAAATCGAATTTTTGAGCTTAGCAAATTCATATTCAGCAAATACTTTGTGGTTTTTTCGTGTTTTTGATCGAAACCATTATTTTTCGTTGGAAAAATACTGGTTTAATCTGAAAATCGTTAAAAAATCAAAGTATTCACTGTTTTTCGAGTTTGCGGCGCTCGAATCTATAGGGGTAATTAGGGTTTCACTTTAGTCTCGAGTCTAACCTAAATTCGCTCCTTTCGAGTCAATTTCAGAGGTTTTCGAATCTACTTAGTTTCGAGTCTGTTGCTTCATTCGAATAGGATCTCAAGTCTAGCTTAGTTTCGAGTTTATTTCGAGTCTAGTATTGTTTCGAATCTACTGAATTTCGAGTTTGCTGACCTTCGAATCTAAGGCCCTTCGACTCTAAGGATATCTCGAATCTGACATAATTTCGAATCTAATTGAGTTTTAAAACTTAATCGAATTTAATCCCAAAAGATTTACCCTTAATTAGTTTCGAATCTACCTAGATTCGAAAAGGTTAGTCTAAATCAGTTTCGAATTAAATTAATTAACTTCAAATTCAATTTCTTTAGAAAAGATGTCAAATTTTCAGAAATTCTTAGAAATGGACCACGAGGTTGGGAAGGCAAACGCCCCGCCTAAGCTGATGAAGGTCGAGGATTATTACTGGTGGAAAGACCGATTTACTGATTTTGTACGTTTCAACGACATGCGCATGTGGGTGTGCATCGACGAAGGGTATATTCCACCGGTGTCTGAAGTTGAAGGCCATCAAAAGGTCCTGTCATACCAAATGATGAATGAGGATGACAAGAAATTATTTGAGGCCGAAAACAAAGCTTTCTCGATAATTCGTATGGCTTTACCTCAGGATATTCTACCCACATTTAGGACACAGAGGACGTCAAAAGAACTTTGGGAGTCACTAGAAAAGAGGTGTGAGGGAAATCCTAGAGTTAGGAGAAAGCGTACAGAACTGTTAAAACAACAGTTCGCAATTTTCAAGGCGATTAAGGATGAACAGCTCAATGATATTATCACCAGGTTCTATCACCTGATAACGGAACTTGAGAGCCATGGGATTGAGTTTACCGATACTGACAAGAACAACAAGCTTCTTGATGCCTTACCAGCCAAATGGGCTATGTGGGTAGCAATGATCAAGCTGAATGAAGATAAGTACTACACTCAATCTCTGGACGATATAGTGGGAACGTTGAGGGCATATCACTTTGAGCTCATGAAGACTGAGACTGATTATGAGCAAGTCCAGAATCCAGCAATGTATTTTGGAAAGACGTCAAAATCTTCAGCAGCAACCGAACCGAAGTCTGCTACAGCGTTTTTCTCTGGAGAAACATCGTCCCCAGCAGAGTCCGAAGACTCACTGAATCGCGCGTTCTTAGGATTAGGACGATCGGAAGAACCGCAGCCTCAAGTACATCAGGCATCACCATCACAGAGTTATTCGAAGATGCCAATGAGTGCAAAGTCTGCGGAAGAGCATTTGAATCTACTTGCTTCTTTTGTTGCCGCATATGGAAATTGCGTTCAAGGGAAAATTAACGATCCTGCTCTATGGGACGAGGATTACGATCAGGTCGACCATGATGACTTAGAGGAAATGGATCTTAAGTGGCAACTGGCCATGGTGACCCAGAGGGTTAAAAGATTCATTAAGCGAACTGGAAGGAATCTGCAAATGAATAACAAGGGGATAGGATTTGATAAGTCCAAAGTCAAATGCTACAACTGTCAGGGATTAGGACACTTCGCCAGGGAGTGTCAGAGACCGAAGGTAGAGACCTACCAAGGACAGAGTCAGTATCAGGGACAGTACCAAAATCAGTCCCAACAACGATATCTTCCGAGTTCATCATCTGGACAGGCCAATCTAGCGGGTCTTCTATCAAATGTCACTTCAGACAGACAGCTAGATGGTACGTATGATTGGAGTTCACATCCTGAGTCGCATGCTAGAGCCTTTATGGCTGAAGTCACAGAAACTGGATGTGATGGGGACGAGCAGACCACACGGGACAGCAGTTCGATGTGGGTAGAGAAGGCGAATGATCAGACAGTGCTGGAGTTTGCTGCTCAGATGGCCAACGTGGAATCTGATAACTCTAAGGTTAGTCTATCTTACTCTCTATTTCGTGAATTATGTGCTTTGTGTGCTACTTCTAATGATAGGTTAAATCTAGTCTTAGAATCACATAAAACCAAATCTGCTCAAAATGAGAACTTAAAAATAGAAAACGCTAGCCTAAATGATATAAAGCAAGATTTAAAAGAAAAGCTTAAGGCTGATGCTCAAGACGTAGTAGTTCTAAAAGACAAACTCAGTGAGCAGTGTGTTAGGATAGAACTTATGTATGAGCACGTAGAGGCCTTGACAAAAAGTCTTAAGGACAAAGATATAGAGCTAGTAGAGACCAAGGTTAAGGTAGCAGAGGCAAATAGCAAGCTGGAAAAGTTTAGGAATTCGAGTCTGAATCTAGGGAAAGTCTTAGATGCCCAAAGACAGTCTAAGAAGCCCGTAGGTCTAGGTTTTCACGAAACTCCTCCACCTTTCAATGCAAACTATGTACCTCAGCCTCAGGAGAAAACTGACAATTCAGTAGACTTAGAGGAACTACCTGAACCAACACCAGAGCCTATAGTTGAAAATACACCTAAGGTGGCTGACTCAACCGTCAAGGTTAAGAAAGTAAAGTTTGTGTCTTCCTCCAGTGAAACACCTGCAGGAAAACAGAAAATTGCTTGGGCTGATCAGATTGATGAGCCAGACACCGAAGATGTACCAAAGGATGTAGACACTAGTGAGACATCTAGATCTAAGGGAACACACAAAAAGTCCATAGATAAGATATCTTGCTTTAGATGTCACGAGAAGGGGCATGTTGCTTCTCACTGTCCGCTTAGGAAATCCGAAGTTACACCTAAGACAGTGAATCCAACACCTGTTAAGCCCTCAACCAGTGTGGCAAGCAGCAGTAGTTCTCAACCTACCGAGAAAACTGTGCAGGCTGCACCCAAACAAGTTGTGAAAAACACACCGGTTAAGGTTGGACCAAAGGAAGTGATTAGGACGAATTCACCGAATTGTGTTCATAATCAATCTAGGTCAGCACCTCAACAAGTCTATAGGAGCACCACACCTAGCAGGTCACACACTCTAGTTAGGTCACATACTCCCGTTAGACATTATGTACCGGTAAGAGCTCAGGGATCACAGTCCGAAATGCAACATAATAGGAATTATTCTAGAGCTCCACAACAACAAATGTCCACTCCAAAGCAAAGAGTGAACTTAAATCACTCGGCACCACAACAGAATTCAGTTCAAAGGCCCAAGTCACCTGAAAGGCGAGATGGGTACTTGAAAGAGTTCACGTATGTGGACGAGAATGGTATTGCCAAGTCAGTCATGGCTTGGGTTCCCCGTGATAACTAACCTCTTTTCTTTCATGTGCTGGAGATAACTACAGGTCCAAACAACAAGTGGTTCATCGACAGTGGTTGCTCCAGGCACATGACGGGGGAAAGAAGTCTACTCACAGACTTCAAGGGAGGTAATAGGGGATTCGTATCATTTGCTGGTAACAAGGGTGGAAATATCACGGGTACTGGAGAAGTCACTAATGGGACGATTGCTTTGGATCAAGTTTATCACGTTGATAAACTGGTTCATAATCTCATTAGTGTATCTCAAATCTGTGATAAGAAGAACTCGGTGCTATTTACTGACACTGAGGCGTTAGTGCTAAAGCCGGGATTCAAAATTCCTGAAGAATGGGTATTGATGCGGGCGCCAAGGAAGAACGACTTATACATGTTGGATATGAACAAGCCGGATATTTCGATGGGGCCAATCTGTCTACTATCCAAAGCTTCAGAGACGGAATCAGTACTGTGGCACAGACGCATGGCTCACCTGCACCTTAGGAAGATGAATTACATAACAAAGAATGGACTGGTGCAGGGTGTGCCATTGAAAAGTTTTCAGATCGAGGACAAGTGTCTACCGTGCATGAAGGGCAAACAGCATAAAAAGACACACAAATCCAAGAAGCAGAACTCGATATCCTCGACATTCGATTTGTTGCATATGGACCTTTTCGGCCCTATCAAAAAAAGGAGTATAGGAGGTAGTTGGTTTTGCTTAGTTATCACTGACGACTACTCACGGTTTTTATGGGTTTTCTTTTTAGGTACGAAGGACGAGACGGCTGCAAAGCTCATCGGGTTCTTAGACCAAGTGGAGAACTCCTACGGGACAAGGGTTAAACATATTCGTAGTGATAATGGGACTGAATTTAAAAACTCTGTAATTGGTGTATATTGCCTATCAAAGGGCATAGTGCATCAATTCAGTGCACCATATGAACCTCAACAGAATGGGGTGGCCGAACGTAAAAATAGAACATTGATTGAAGCTGCAAGGACTATGCTTTCGGATTCAAAGCTTCCTACCATGTTTTGGGGGGAGGCAGTGAATACCGCGTGCCATGTTTTAAATAGAGTCCTTACAGTTAAATCTTTGAACAAAACATGCTACGAAATTTTGAATAAAAGGCCACCTAACTTAACTGGATTCGAACCGTTTAGAGTACCATGCACACTTTTACGAACAAAACATCAACCGAAGTTTGGTGAAAAGGTTGACGAAGGATACTTCCTAGGTTATGTGCCGAACTCACCAAACAAACGGGTTTTTAACAAAACGAGTGGTACTGTGGAGATTGTGTATAATATTGAAGTCTCAAGTTATACACATGAACCCCAAACTGGTCCGGAATGGTTATTTGACTATGATAAATTGTTTGAGTCATTTAACATTTCTTTGGATGATACTGCAGGTACAATCGAGAAAGACATGGCGACGTTGCACTTGAATGACGATGGCCATATTTTTCCGCGGACCACGTTCGAATCTACATCCGAGCCTACTGCGACAGTAGATGGATCTCCAGAAGTTGTTGATCAAGAGGCACCTAACACTGAGAATCAGACTCAAGCATCAAGTTCTAACTCTGAGGAAAACGTCCGTGAGGAGGAAACTGTAGAAGCTGAGCCTGTTCCCCCATTAGGTGAAATAGGATCTAACTTAGGAGATAATCTAAGGGTTGATGAAATAGAGACCTCTAGGATTAACAAGAACCATCCATTAGAAAGCATCATAGGAAATCCTAACACGGGTGTGAGGACTCGGAGTAGTGTAAATAACAACACTGTGTTGTTGTCGATGATAAACGACTCCGAGGCATATCACACATGTCTATATTCTTGTTTCATATCGCAAGTAGAGCCTAAAAATGTGCAAATGGCACTTAAGGATAACTCCTGGGTTGAAGCGATGCAGGAAGAACTTTCTCAGTTTAGGAAACTAGAAGTGTGGGAGTTAGTTCCATTACCTCGAGGGGAAGTTGCCATAGGAACCAAATGGGTTTTTAAGTGCAAAAGGGACGATCGGGGTATAGTCACGCGCAACAAGGCTAGGCTAGTTGTAAAGGGTTTCAACCAAGAGGAGGGAATCGATTACAACGAGGTGTTTGCACCTGTGGCAAGGTTAGAAGCAATTAGGTTGTTTTTAGCTTTTGCCTCCTTCAAGGGATTTAAGGTATATCAGTTAGATGTTAAGAGTGCTTTCCTGTATGGGAAAGTGAAGGAGTTGGTGTACGTAGAACAACCGCCCGGGTTTACAGATCCAAAATATCCTGATAGAGTATATCGCTTAGATAAGGCTCTTTATGGATTGCATCAGGCACCTAGGGCGTGGTATGAGACTCTATCCAACCATCTGATAGAAAATGGATTTGAGAGGGGTAGGATAGATAGTACTCTATTTGTTAAGAGAAAGGGAGATCACTTTATCTTGGTACAAGTGTACGTCGATGATATCATTTTTGGATCATCAGACGAACAGATGTGCAAAGATTTCGAGAAGGTGATGAACTCTAAGTTCGAGATGAGTGCTATGGGGGAGTTGAATTTCTTTTTAGGGTTACAAGTTGACCAAAAGAAGGAAGGGATGTTTATCCATCAGACTAAGTATGTCTATGACATATTAGAACGGTTTGGGATGGAAGGAACTAAGTTGACTGCCCATTTCAGCACGCCGATTCAAGTGAATCATAATCTCGGGCCGGGTACTGAAAGTGATACCGATGTGGATCCGACTTTATATCGGGCCATGATTGGGTCACTTATGTATTTAACTGCTTCAAGACCTGACATAATGTTTGCTGTTTGTATTTGTGCAAGGTTTCAAGCGAATCCGAAAGGAGATGCATATGAAAGCTGTGAAGCGGATTCTACGATACCTCAAGTCGAAACCGAAGCTGGGACTTTGGTATCACGCGGAGGGAGATCTAGAGTTGGAGGCGTTCACAGATTCTGACTACGGAGGATGCAGCTTGACGCGCAAATCAACGACTGGAGGTTGTCAGTTCCTAGGAGGGAGACTGGTGTCCTGGCAATGCAAGAAACAAACGTCGGTAGCCGTGTCAACGTGCGAGGCCGAGTATGTTGCTGCTGGTAGTTGCTGCTCACAGGTTCTGTGGATACAACAACAATTGCGGGATTACGGTTTGGCTTACACTCAAACTCCAATCAGGATAGACAATCAATCTACAATTGCTATAACAAATAATCCAGTGAAACATAATAAAACAAAGCACATAGACATTAGGCATCATTTTATTCGTGATTGTGCTGAAAAGAACTTAATCAAACTGGTAAAAGTGGCAACAGAAGATAATAATGCAGATTTATTTACCAAAGCGTTTGATAAGTCACGGTTTGAGTATTTAATTCAACTGAATGGAATGCGCAACCCAGAGTAAATTGACCTTAGTAGTAGTAATTTATTTTCTTTTAGAGTCTTAGTATTTCTTTCTTTATAGTAATCTGCTAATTTAGGAAAGTTTATATTTTTAGTAAGTTTCTATTTTTAGTAAGTTAGTAGGTTAGCTTATTTTACTGCTTTTCTTATGAAAAACAAAAAAAAAAAAAGAGAGAAAATTACAAAAATACAAAAAAAAGAGAATATCAGAAAAAGAGTTGAGTCTTAGATACATAGGTTCAAAGTGACGAAAATTAGCACCGTCGTTACAGACTCTAAGTGTTTAAGCTTTCACACATAATGCAACTAAATCCTAAGTGTTATACTTTATTTAGTTTGATGTGTTGGTAGGCATAATACATATAGGGAATCTCAAGGCTAATAAAATAGTCTAGAAAAAGTCAAGCGTGTCACTAACTTAGATGTATGACCAATCGGTCTTAATTTTATGTACAAGACATACAAACATTGAGTCAAAATGAGGAATGCAAACTTTCTGGAGATGTATGGCAACATCAAATACATCTGAAAATGGAAAGAATAGAAATATCATATAAAACTGAGAGTCGAAAACATGCAACTCTGTTGTACGTAAGTACAGACCTGTTGTCTCTGTTTAGATTCGGGTTAGCAGATATGTCACTTTGTTGTACGTCAGTACAGACCTGTCACCGCTGTCTGCTCACTTTAAGAATAAACCTTAAGTCGAACTAAGACACTTTGTTGTATGAAAATACAGACCTGTGTGCGATGTTTGTCTTTTAAAGAAAGTTTGCAAATGCCAACAAGTTAGAATCTTTGTCTGTGTGCCTTGATCATAAAAGTATGTCTATGTCTGAGTCACGTAAGATAATTTCCTGATAAATAAAAAGGCCAAGGGATATTCCGAAATGTAGAATGTTTAACGGGGTACAATACCAACAATCGGCTAAATAGGTATGTCACGACAAACAATCAAAGGAATAAAAAATTCCTAAGTGTGAAAGTTTAAGTACTGATAGTTAGTATCAGACATCGCTATCTGATTGAACCTCTCTTAGACTATACTCCTCAAAAATATGTTGTTTAGTATTTAGCTTAGCTTGTAAATTCTTTATGTTTAGCTTAAGTCTAGAATAAATTTTTTGGTTAAAATTTTATTTTATTTTATTTTTATTTTTTACCTTAGTTTATTTTATTTTATTTTAGTTTAGTTTAATTTTTACTTAGGTAAAAGGTCAAAAGTAACTAAGGGTGCATTCAAAGTTGAATAAAATAAACATTGCGTGAAATATCTGTTGCTTAGGGTAAAAGAATAAGCATAGCTTATCTAGTTACACGATACCGTAGAAAAAGGTTGGAAACGTTGAAGTTATTTCAAAATTTTCGAAATTTTTCTAAGTGTTGGAAACGTCAAAGACCTGCAGCGAGTCAAATTCCGGCAACCAGGCCTTCAACAAGCCAGCAACCAGATATTTCAGAAGCCGGGCCCTCAAATGTTCAAGAAGCTGGCCCTCAAATGTACCGAGGGAAGCTGAACAGTTATGTCAGACGCTGAATGAAATTTGGGAGGCAGGGCCTCATGCTAACGAAGATGTGGCTGCAGCATTAGTTGGTGAATTGCTCAGTTCACCAGAAGGAGAAGAAGATGTACTTAGAGATGTGGAAGAGTATGAGCCAGAAAGGGCTGATAAAGGTTTGACCTCATCTGAATCGGAGTCGGAAGAAATGGAGGAGATTGAAGTTGAAGCTCCTGAGTCTGAAGCTACTGACTCTCGAATTCGCTTCGAAACTTATGGATCAAGAGTGGTCGTTATCAATGAAGAGCCATCAAGAAGGAGAGTAGCAAGGGAATCGGAAGAATCAGACTTCGAAGAGGAGGAAGTTGCTCCCTTGGTGACTAGGCAGCGGGCCAAACGTCACAGATTCATGCAAGGGACAACATCAGCATCTGAAGCATCTGAAACCCAACAAACTCAAACTCCAAGTTCAGAACCTCAAGCCACAGCTCCACCATCTCCACCACCCCAACATGAACTATACATTCCATCAACCTTCATCCCAGCTCCTTTACAGTCCATTCCATCGATCTCAACCGCCTATTCTGAAAATCAGAGGTTTGTGCAACTCAAGGGACGTGTTGACTTTCAGCATGTTCAGATCCTAACCCTCACAAAGGCTGCCGGCGAACTCCAGGCCCATAATGCAAATCTTGACAAGGAGAATGCCGAATTAAGGAAGATTGTGGAGGATGTAAGGGAAGAGCACACTGAATTAAAATCTTTTATTGCAGATCAGTCTTCAGAAATCCGATCAATGAGGTCCCTCCTTGAGCAGCTCATGAAAAATATACAAGCTCAGGGGGAGACAAGTTGTAGGGATCAGGTGGTCCAGCATAGAGATAATGATGACGAAGGCAATGATCCCTGTGCACATAAAGAGAATGAGCCTGTAGATTTTCCTGCAGCTCAAGCTACACAAGTTCAGGGGGAGCCTAGTCAAGGTGAAGGAGAAATGGGAGAAGCTAGTTCATCAAAACAGCCTACAGAGTCTGAGATCAGTGAAATGATAGACGCTCTGATGGATCTCGATGATGATCCTATGGATATAGGTTTTGATAATGAAGATGAAGAACTGGAAGAAGGTGAGTTTGTGCCGGAAGAAATAGTTGACTGGCGTTCAGATGATGAGGTAATCGCTGATGAGGATGATGAAGCTGACGAGATAGTTGTGCAGCAGAATCCTATCACCGATACATACTTGATTGATGAAAATAGAATTGTCAATGTAGATGTGGTAAATGCTGCATTGAACCCTCAGCCATCAACAGACGAACCTGCAAGAGAGATAACAAATGAAGAAAAAAGAAAGCTATGGTTCAGGGCTGAAGAGAAGGAGTTAGCGATTAAGAGGACAATGAGAGTGCCGGGTACTGGGAAGCTGTCTGAGCGAATTTTAAGCTGGTTCTTTGACAGAGATCTGCAGCTATTTGTAATAAAAAGAAAAGACGGGCTTCAGTACATGAGGCGAATTTTAAAAGCGTTCAACTCCCTGCCAAAGATCGAAATCACTGCGCTAGCTTGGAAAGATCTGATAAACATTGGCAATGATCCCTACGCGAGCGTAATCGAAAGAATCATAAGAAAAGAAGGGAGATCAAGGAAGTTCGAGCGTTTGAATCCAAGGGTCGGGAGAAGAGTAGAGGATCAGTCACGTATCGATCCTCTAACTGGACGACCATGGATGAAGATTCATTATAAACCAGCTAAATGTCTTAGGAAGGTTCCTCTCAAGCCGATGCCACAAAATATTCTGAAGAATCTGAAGTGGTGGTATGCTGACACGGAGACTGGGGAAGCGGTCATGGAAGACTTAGAAGAAAATGTCATTCTTAGAGTCTACGACCCTCTTCACCTGGTAAACCTCTCCAAAGATGATCTTCACATTTTGCATTCCTGTAAGATCTCAAGTGATACACATATGGACGGTGAAGCTAATAAGTATGTAAATGTAGTCAAGGTATGTGTCGAGAAAGGTTTGTATGCTGGTAGTATTTTGAATCAATAAATAAACAAAGTATTTAAGTCAAATGTGTGAATTATTAGAAGCTATCGTCAAGGGGGAGTCTGTTGGTACATCCTGTGTGACGATAGCAGTCTAAGTGATCTTACATTGTGATTTAGCATGTGTTTGTTATATATGTTATATATGGTTGATACTTATCAGTGTTTGTATGTTTGAACTTGATGTAACGTATTACAAGAAGTTCAAACATAAAGTTCAAAGATAAAATCAATCATAAGGTATTAACATAAGTTTCATCACTTAAGTGTTTAAATGTTTTGACTAGATTCGAATTACATAAGGGAAGACATTCGAATCTGTGATAGATTCGAATGTGTCCTTAGATTCAAATATGCCCAGATTCGAGAGTGTCTTTGTGGACAGACTCGAATGGGCCTTGGGCCAGATTCGAGCTTGGCCCACAACAGACTCGAATCAGGGTCTATAATTAGGGATAGACTCGAATCATTAGAGGACTTTTAGCAGAATTCGTGAGGAATTAAGCTTAAGGCGATCTCGAGTTTATCATCAGCTTTTGGTGTGTTTCGGAGAGAATTAGTTCGTAGGATCGTTCGTGTGTCGTTCGTTCAGCGTCTAATAGTCTCCGTGTTTCGTGGTTGAGAGTTGTCCGTCTAACCGTTAACGAGGATTCCGCACTCGTTCACGGATCCGCGTCTAGATAGATCTAATAGTGGTAGACCTTACAATAGGTACTGTAAACGTAATTTAATCATTAGAAGGACGATAACCATAATTTGCGTATAACCACAGGGACGAAAATTGTAATTTACCCTTCTTTATATTATAATTTGTTTTCACACACACACACACACACACACACACACACACACACACACACACACACACACACACACACACACATATATATATATATATATATATATATATATATATATATATATATATATATATTACTTCTTTTTTATCATTTAATTATTCAAATATAACATTTAATTTTTTATTACTTTTGTTTTAATTATTAATTTTTATTTATATGTTTATTGTTAGTATTAATGTTAACTTTTTTTATATATTACTATAACTAATTATTTAAGATTATTATATGATATAACTGATTCATTTTTTTTCAATTATTTATTGAAAATACAAATCTTTATCTATTTTTTTTTCGTTTAAGAAAAATAAAAATACAAGTTAGTTGTGGTTTTTTTCGTTCGTAAAATCGAAATAAATTATTTCTTTTGTCCATTCAAAAAAATTGAAAATAACGACATGTTGAAAGATTATTCATTTGGAGAAATAAATATAATCAAATGGGTCGTAGTTTTTCATTTCAAATACTTAACAAAATTTTATTTTTAAATGGTTTAAAAAAAACCAAGAATTACAAATGTTTCATCGTTATTTAATCTAATAAAATTAAATTCCAAATGATTTGTTGTTTTTTATTGAAAAATTTAAAATTGTATTGATTTTTTATCCACGTTTAATTAAAATCCATATGGTTCTTTTGTTTGAAAAAAAACAAAAATCATAATGATTCACCGTTTTTTGATGAAAAAAAAATTAAAATCAAAATGGTTGTCACTCTTTTGATAAGAAAATTTTAATATCGGATGGTTATCATTGTTTGAAAAAAGTCAAAAACCATTTCGATTTTAATTAAACAACGATAAAAAAAATTGCGAACCACTCCGATATTGTTTTTGAATCAAATAAACAATAAACCATTACGATTTTAATTTTTTTGATAAAAAACGATGAATCATTATGATTTTTGATTTTTTTCAAACAACGATAACTATTCGATATTAAATTCTTTTATCAGAAAAGTGACAAACCTTTTTGATTTGATTTTTTTGATCAAAAAACAGTGAATTATTATGATTTTTGTTTTTTTTAAACAAAAGAACCATTCTGATTTTAATTAAACGTGGATAAAAAATAGGGTTAAAGTCGTACAAATGTATGATACTTTACTATAATTACTTAAATGACTAATCTAGTCTTTTTTTTTTACCCGAATGATACTTTACTTAGAATTCATTGTTGAGATGATACATTTTGTGACCGGTTACCGGTTCAATTGGTAAAACTTTTATCTTTTTATTATTTCAAAGTACGATGAGGATGCATAATCTTATGTGGATTTTTTAAAATCATTTATTATTCTATTATATACCATATCCACGTCAACCCGGTAACCGGATAGATGTACCATATCGACAGATAATGTACAGGTACCATTCAAGTAAAGAAAAAACTAGATTAGCCATTTCGATAATTTTAGTAAAGTAACATACATTTATACGGTTTTAACCCTAAAAAATAATAAAATTTTAATTTTGACAATAAAAAACAACAAATCATTCGGAATTCATTTTTTTTAGATTAAATAACGATGAAGCATTCTAATTCTTGAGTTTTTTCAAACCATTTAAAAATAAAATTTTATTAAGAATTTGCAATAAAAAAACTACGAACCATTTTGATTATATTTATTTTTCCAAATGAAAAAAGTTTCAACAAGTCATATTTTTATTTTTTTTGAATGGACAAAAGAAATAAATTATTTCGATTTTAGATTTTACGAACGAAAAAAACTACAACTAACTTTTATTTTTATTTTTCTTAAATGAAAAAAATAAATAGAAAAAGATTTGGATTTTTAATAAATAATTGAAAAAAAATAACCATGTATATCAAAGAATAATCTTAAATAAACAATTATAGTAATATATAAAAAAATTAACATTAATAATCACACTAAACATATAAATAAAAATTAATAATTAAAACAAAAGGAATATAAATTAAATGTTATATTTGGATAATTAAATGATAAAAAAGAAATAAATTTTATATATATATATATATGTATGTATGTATATATATAGGGAGTGGATCAAATGAGGACCCCCCTTAAAATGAAGACCGTAAGAACCAATAAGAGTACGCCACATCATCAATATTAATTTATTAACTTAAGGGTATTTTAGACTATTTTTAATTTATAATTAAATTTAAAAAAATACAAGAAAATTAGTTTTTTCCATCTTGAATTTCAATCATCCATAAATAACTAAAAGAAAATCAAATTAGATCTCCATTTATTCTCACTTACCAAAATCATCTCTCTCTCTCTCTCTCTCTCTCTCTCTCTCATGGTTATATATATATATATATATATATATATATATATATATATATATATATATTATAAATCGCGAATCATGGTATAACATCATGGCATGAATAACATAAGTGAGTCATGAATCTCATTCTTGTATTGCTTGTGAATCATCAATCATAGTGTTAATCGTTAGAAAATATTTGGTGTCGTGAATCTCATGCTTTATACTGATTGTGAATCGTGGATCATATTGATAGTCTTGACAAATTGTTGGTGCCGTGAATCACAAAAGTGAACTGTGAACCACAGATTTGCATCAAATGTGAATCGTCGATTGTGTCGTAAAACACCGACGACGTTGTGAATCATCGTTGGTGTCGTGAAGCACAATGGTGTCGTGAATCATCGGTGGTGTCGTGAACCACGGTGGTGCCGAGAGACGAATCTAAGTTTATATGTGAAATATATTTGATTCCTCCCTAATTAATGACATATATTTGCTAAAAATATAATGGTGCACAAATGACAAGATTACCCTCTAGATGTTTTAAAAGGGGTATTAAACTCTAAATAATTACAAATTTGCCACCTTGCATCCTATTGGTTGATTCACAAATTCTAGCAATTTCATTGGTTCTTACCGTCCTCATTTTAAGCACGGTCCTCATTTTATCCTCACCATATATATATATATATACATATATATATATGTATATATATATATATATATATATGTATATGTATATATACATATGTATATATATATATACATATGTATATATATATATATATATATATATATATATACATATGTATATATATATATACATATGATATATATATACATATATATATATATATGTACATATGTGTATATATATATACATATGTATATATATATATACATATGATATATATATATATACATATATATATATATGTACATATACATATGTATATATATATATATATATACATATGTATATAGATGTATATATATATGTATATATGTATATATATACATATGTATATATGTGTATATATATATACATATGTATATATGTGTATATATATATACATATGTATATATATATACATATGTATATATGTATATATATGTATATATGTATACATATGTATATATATATATATATGTATATATATATATATATATATATATATATATATATATATATATATATATATATATATATATATATATATATATATATATATATATATATATATATATATATATATATATATATATATATATATATATAAAGAATAAAGAATAGAAACTATCAAAATTACGCAAATGGTCCCTGAAAGTCAAAATGACAAAATTGCCCCTGAGACTAACGGCTCTAGTTAACCGCCGTTAGTTTCAGGGACCAAAATGTTACAACTTTTCAATTTTAGGGACTTGTGGTGTAATAAAATTCTTTCAGGGATCAAAACCGTAATTCCATATAAACCACAGGGACCATTTATGTAATTTTGTCAAAAAATAATAATAATAATGATAATAATAATAATAATAATAATAATAATAATAATAATAATAATATTGTCAAATACATAATGAAAATAAAACATATTAAATATTTTATACTTCGGTTAAATTTTAATAGTAACAATAAGATAATATATTAAATAAATAATAAAAGAATAATAAATCATTAAGAAAATGAAATATAAATGAAATATTTTGATTAGGGACCAATAAAGAAATAAAATGAAAGGGTAAAATTGTCATTTCTAAAAAATTGTTGTAGAAAGGGACCAAAAGCAAAACAAAACTCTAACCATAACTACTGTAATTGTAATTTTACCGTGAAAAGGACGGTACCCATAATTTTGGTATAACCACATGGACCAAAATTGTAATACCCTAGTTTTTATTTACTAGAATTAAATATTGACAACCTGGAATAGATTATAATGGTAACAAATAGTGTATTTTTTTTATATATTTATGTAATATATTTTTAAAAGTGTTTCAATCAGGTAATTGGGTAACCTAATAACCTATGATAACACGTCACCCAACTATCTAATTGAAAACACTTTTAAATGTTTGACAACCAAATATGCATAAAATAAAAAGTACTATACATAAATGTATACAAAAAGAAAGCTTGACTAATGATGGTAAACTGTTGTATCGGTTTTCAGGTCATTTAATTATCTAACTGAAACACTTATAAAATTATATTACATAAATGTACACAAAAAATACACTAAATAAATGTATATATATTCAAAAGTAAATACTTATTTGGTGTCATTTCTAATAGATTTTAGGGGGAATTTTATATACACCCATCCTAAACTTCATAATATCATATATACCAAAGTTAGAATTTTAATATAAGAAAATGACATCAAATAGCTCTGAACTTTCGACTTTGTACACATTTATGTAGTGAATTTTTTTGTGCACATTTGGTGGTCAAAGTTTCAAAATTGTTTCAATTTGGTAGTTGACGTACCTGTTAACCGGTTGCTTCCGGTTTCAATGCCTACGTGAACAATTTTTTAACGACGTGGCTACCCGTTTTTATATTATATCCGGTTTTATCTATGTGGCAACCCGTTTTTTAAAATCACCCGGTTTTATAACCCAGTTATATACCCGGTTCTTACAAGTTGGATCGATTGCATGAAAAATGAACCGGGTTTATAACCGGGTGATTTTTAAAATACGGGGTGCCACATAGATAAAACCGGGTATAATATAAAAACGGGTAGCCACGTCATTAAAAAATTATCCACATAGACATCAAAACCGGAAGTAACCGGTTAACCGGTACGCCAACTACCAAATTGGAACAATTTTAAAACTTTGACTACCAAATGTGCACAAAAAAAAGTTCAATACATAAATGTGTACAAAGTCGAAAGTTCAGAGCTATTTGATGTCATTTTCCCTTTTAATATCATATATATCATTCCTAAAAATCATAATATCATATACACCCAATTTTAATTATTAATATCACATATATTCCTCTTAAACATCATTAATATCATATATACCCAAATTCATTAATTTAATTATTTTATAACATTTAAAACTCATAATTAATATTGCTTATTACTTAATGACCATTATACCCTTACTTATTTCTTCTTTCAACTAAAGTTTAAAATATCATATTTATCCGACTTAAATTAAAATATCATATTGCTTTTAATAATTTTATATAATATGTTTTTGTAAACTTTACTATATAAATTCTTCATAGTAAAACAAATTAATATTAACAATAAAAAAGTAGTATTATGTTTTTGCTCGTTTGTAATCAAATCATATCGTCTTATTATATTTTCTTATTTGTCTTTTTCATGTAGTTTCTATATACAATTAACTGATTACATATTATGTTTTTTCTTTACTTTTTCTTTTCTATTTTTTATTGCATTAATATATATTAAATTAAAACAAATTGCAATACAACTGTATAATTCAAAAAGAAAGAACATAATATGCAATCAGTTAATTGAATATAGAAAACCGCAGGATAAAACAACGAAAAAAATATAATAAGACGAAACGATTTGATTACAAACGAGTAAAAACATAATACAATTTTTTTATTGTTAATGTTAATTTGTTTTACTATGAAGAATTTAGATAGTAAAGTCTACAAAAATAAATTATATAAAATTGCAATATGATATTTTAATTTAAGTTGGATAAATATGATATTTTAAAGTATAGTTGAAAGAAGAAATAAGTAAGGGTATAATGGTCATTAAGTAATAAGCAATATTAATTATTAGTTTTAACTGTTATAAAAATAATTAAAATTAATGAATTTGGGTATATATGATATTAATGATGTTTAAGAGGGATATATGTGATATTAATAATTAAAATTTGTTATACATGATATTATGATGTTTAGGAGAGATATATATGATATTAAAATTTTAAGTTGGGTATATACAGGGCCGGCCCTGGGCCTAGTAGACCTGGGCCACCGCCTAGGGCACATACACACCAAGGGGCCCAATAATTTACATTGTTGATATACCTAGCCCAACAAAATCAATTAGGATAAGAACGGTGAGCGTGGGAGGCGTACTGGGAGCAGTGACCCAGCGATTGTGCAGAAGCAAAAATTGAATCCAAGATACGACGCACACCGAATGGAACGCTCACACACCAGATAGCGAAAAATCGAGGAGACTTGGGTGTCGTTGGTGAGCGTGTGAGGCAGACTTGGGTGTCGTCGATTACGGTTCCAAAGGTTATCCTAATTTTTATATTCTAATACTTCGACTGTTCAACTGATTCTTCAATCCTCACATTCTCATCTCTTGTTTGATTCTTTGAAACTTTGAATCATTGATTATTTCTCTAATATTCATAGGTTATTTGTATTTGATTTTTGTGTCTTGGAAATTTCAATTAGTCATTGTGAAATTTCAAGTTTCGGGTTTGACCGTTTGAGTTTGGAAATCTGGAAATTAGTCTATTGTGAACTCTAAAAAAATTTCCGTAGTAAAGGCGTGAAGCCGATTGCCATGAGCCCATGTTTCCATGAAAGAGAAGGACTCAAGAGACAAAGGTTGAAAGGTATTGTTTCATTTGATTTCATTTGATTTAATAGTTGGATGTAGATTTTGTTTGGCCTTTATTATAAAAGTCTTTGCTTTTCAAAAAAGAAAAAAAAAACCTATACAGAACTACAGTCTATAGAAAGTTCCATCTATGACTAAAGCTTGACCAACCACAGTTGCTCACATAGAAGTTAAGACACTGTAATATGGGTATCAGGTTATGGACAAATTGTATTATTTAGGTACCTTGTTCTTTGTTTAGTAAAAGCAGGCTTCTATGCATATATGATATTAAAGGTTGTAAGTTAAGATGATATGTATTTCTTTGCCATTTAGCAACTACAAAAATATGCATATTAAGTTTGTGGACCTTGCACTCTTAATCTTTTATGAGTGTTATGATGAAGTGTGTACATTGTACTTTATCCATCTTGATCTAAAACTTCAGTTGGATGTTTAATATGTAATTGTATAGTGTAATTGAATTATTTTGATTTTGATTCACTTGTTTATCTTTTTGTTTTTGGTTAATTGTATCAGAATTCGCAGAAGTATTTTCATTTGATTGCAAGTTTGACTTAAGGTGTTTTCTCTCCTTTAACACTTTTTAAGTTGTTTGAAATTTGATTGCACTCTGCTAATTGCTAAGTACTAGTTATATATATATATATATATATATATATATATATATATATATATATATATATATATATATATATATATATATATATATATATATATATATATATATATATATATATATATATATATATATATATATATCTATATATATATATATATATATATATTATATACTATATATGTATAATATATATGTATAAATATGTATATAATGTATATATTATATGATATATACTTATGTATAATAATGTAATATTATGTATATCTATATGTATATCTTATAGTATATATGATATGTAATATGATATAGTATATATGTATAATGTATATAATGAAAATGTATATATAATATATATAGTATATATTATAATATATCTATATCTATATCATATAATATTATATATATATATAATATATATTATATATATATATATTATATATATATATATTTATATATATATATATATAATAGATTTAGGTTCAATGAGTACCACCCATTATGCAGATATACATATATATACATATAGATATACATATATATATCATATATATATATATATATATATATATATATATATATATGTGTATATATGTATATCTATATATGTATATATATATATATATATATATATATATATATATATATATATATATATATATATATATATATATATATATATATATATATATATATATATATATATATATATATATATATATATATATATATATAGATTTAGGTTCAAGTGAGTACCACCCATTATGCAGCGCACCAGAACGTACCAGTCTTAAAAGTATTTTTTTTGAAATTTTTTTTCATGAACATGTTTTAATTAACATTATGAAGATCATATGTGAATTTCACGTAAATCCGAACACTGTAAGTGCATGAAAACACGCATCACATAAATGTGCGTTCACATGTATTCAAAATTATGTAAGTGTGTGTTCACATCACTTTTTAGGAGCTAGGAGATGTGAATGTATGTGAAATTTACATACGACCTTCATAATGCTAATTAAAACATGTTTATGAAAAAAAAATTTAAAAAAAGTTTTTTTAAATGTGGTACCTTCTGGTACGCTGCACAATGGAGGTACTCTCTCGAACCATATTCTATATGTATATATATATATATATATATATATATATATATATATATATATATATATATATGTATATATATATATATATGTATATATGTATATATATGTATATGTATATATGTATATATATGTATATGTATATCTATATATCTCTATGTATATCTATATATCTATATATGTATATGTATATATACATATGTATATGTACATATGTATATGTATATATAGATACATACATATGTATATGTATATATATACATACATATGTATATGTATATATGTATATATATACATACATATGTATATGTATATATGTATATATATATACATACATATGTATATGTATATGTGTATATATATATATACATATGTATATGTGTATATATATATACATATGTATATGTATATATGTACACTAAGCCGCTCTCGCTAGCAGGGAATCTAGTTCAGCAAGGTCCATAGGGTGAGCTCGTATATATATATGTATATATATATATACATATACATATACATATGTATATATATATATATATATATATATATATATATATATATATATACACACACACACATATATATATATATATATATATATATATATATATATATATATATATATATATATATATATATATATATATAAAGATAGAGGGTCCATTTTTAAGTTTTTGCCCCGGGCCCTATAAAATGATAGGAACGGTCCTGGGTATATATGATATAATGAAGTTTTGGAGGGGTATATATGAAATGTAAACTCTATTAAATGAATGGAGTCGATTTCTATGCATTAATTCTAAGGAAAATTACGCAAAATTTAAGATTTGAAACCATCAATTGATTGGAAATCTATGAAACCTTGTTTTCGATCCATCAATTGGAAATCTATGAAACCAGTTATAGGAATGAGATTTGAAAGCCCTGCACAATTTAAGCATTGTTTAACATGCTATGCAGTTGCAAATGGTTACAAGTTGTGTTATGTAAAAAATGAATCTACTGGGGTTGTTGTTAGGTGTTGCAAGACAAAGGAAGGGTATGGGTGTCCATTTAAGTTGTGGGCATTGTGGCAGAAAGTGCAAGGTAGAAAGGAAAGCTTTCAAATCAAAACCATTGATGATCAACATCATTGTGCAAGGAATTATAGCCTTGGTTCTTTGGTATCATCCTCATGGCTTTCAAAGATGTACATTAAGGAGTTGATTAAAAATCCTCACATAAAGCTAAAAGTTATGCAAGCAGATATTTTGGATAAGTTTTTGATCAAAGTTAGCAATGCACAATGTTTCCGGACCAAGTCACTTGTTTTGAATGAATTGGATGGTGGGTTAATGGAACACTATGGCAGGGTATGAGATTATGCACACAAGATATTAAGATCTAATACAGGTAGTACATCCAAAATTAGGGTACTTCCACAGCTAGATGGTAATACTGTATTCAGTAAGTTTTATGTGTGTTTCAAATCACAAAAAGATGGGTTGCCAGCACTAAGAAATGTGGTTAGGTTGGATGGTTGTTTTTTAAAGGGTGTATGTAAGGGAGAACTGCTATCAGCAGTAGGTAGGGATGCAAATAATCAAATTTATCATTTAGCTTGGGCAGTTGTAGATGTAGAGAACAAAGAAAAATAGAAGCGGTTCATTGAACACCTAGTTGAAGACCTTGGATTAGCAGACGGAACAAGCATCACCATCATTTCTGATCAACACAAGGTAAACTTGTATATTTCACTGTCTTATTTCAATCATTCATTTATAGTTACTAACATTATATTCATTGTTAGGGCCTTATTGAATCTGTGAAAGAGTTGATTCCATATACAGAACATAGACAATGCGTGAGGCATATTTATGCAAACCTAAAGAAGAAATATCCAAGCATACAAATAAGAAATCTATTTTGGGTTGCTTCAAAGTCAACTGTTAGGGATTAATTCATATCAAAGATGGAGGAAATCAAATCAATTAGTGAAGAGGCATATAATCATTTACTACAAAGAACCCTAATACTTGGTGTAGGGACGTCGTTGTGACCCACAGATTTTGTCCTTAAATCCACTATTTAGCTTAGAGAAATAAGGGTCGAATCCACAGGGAGTGTGGTCGTAATTAGGATTAGGTTATTAGCCTTATAAGTTTAGTGAAAGCACTTAAATTGTGAAATTGTGGATTTGAATGATTAGTTTATATTAATGAATTGCTATCGCTTTGTAACTAAAATTGGTGGCAAAATAACTAACGTAGTAAATAAGCAATCAAGAGACGAATAACCATTCACAGAATCACTACGGCATAAGTATTACTCACTATAATTTCATGCAACAATCACATAGACATAATCAATTGCGCGACTAGATTACTCAAACATGTTTTAACCAATAAATCTCGGCATAGCGTATGCAATATTTATACTTGATTAATCCCTAAGCTAATGGACTCGGCACAAATAATAGTAAAACGATAAACTATCTTGTTTTTACCAATCAAAACATACAATCATAATCATAGCCGAATGCTTATCATTTGCATACACATAATAGATCTCACTCAATACAAATACATCAAAGCATGAGAAATTAAAGTAGAGTAAACTTAGCCGTAGATCCTCCGCAAACGGCTAATGGGATTAGCCGCACATCGTATGCTCTTCACCATCGTAGATCTGAGTCGTAGCATAGCTTGCGAATCACCGTCTTCATTCTCGTATCGTAAATCCACTCCGGCAGGGCCTCGGCACACTTTCACGCACGTCGGGTTTCTCCTCCAAGGCTGCCCCTCGACCTCTATTTATAGAGAAGTTGGGATTAGGGTTCCACAGGCTGTAAAACGCGTTTTTATGCCACTCTAGCACAGGCCAGGCGCAGGCCTGCGCCCCCCTGCGCCCGGATGCAGCTAGGGTTTTGCTGGAATGCGCTGGAACGTACCTGGACCGCTGGAATTCTTTGTGGAGCGCAGGGTGGCGCAGGCCTGCGCCCCCTTTGGCTCGGTTGCTCTGAATTTCCTCGAAATGATTTCTTTTAATATCTTGGCCCTGAAACACAAACTTGGAGTAATAGTATGGATTTCATGAAGTATCGGTGCTTAAAATGATCATAAAACGAATCTGAAACCATATAAATTATACAATCATCAAATCTTCCCAACTTAACTCTTGGTCGTCCCCGAATAAGCTAGCCTTCGCACTAATGCATTAAAATTCTTAACATGTAAATTGAAGACGTTTTCAGTTAAAATATACTTCCCTTAGAATTTATATAATGTATCTCACTCTTGGAAATACCCTTTTAGCTCAAGGTTACAATACTTAAAACATGTGAGTCTTTCGATCATCTTTTCCTCTTTGCATGTTTACGACAAATTTTTCTTTTTAACACCATGCTTCTATCTATTTTCTTTTCAACTAGATTAGCTAGATGGTCCATGTAACGAGATTTCGGTCAACCACTCCCAAACCAAATGGTTTTAGGGGATTAGACATGAATGGTACCCCTACGGACTTAGTTTCTCGAACCATCTAGACTACAATTAACTCACTTTTGAGCTAAAACATTATTAAATTCTCCCCTTTAATGCATTGGTTTCCAAAATCTTTTGACACATTATTCACATTTAAGCCCAAATACATTTTAACATACTTAAATTCATTTTACATGGCAAAAGTTTTAATTATTACTACGACTCTTTTCTTAATTATAAAATATCCTGTCGACACTAGCCAATTCTCTCGTACATGTATTTTCTATTTATCATCATGTTCCACGGCCTGATCGGCAAACAAGACTCGATTAGGGAAGAAATGACAGACTACATAAACATTATAAACTCTAAAAAGGACTCGGGTAAGAACTAAAAATAAATGAAATTACGATAAATAAATTAAATGCATATCAAACTAAAATAAAATAAAAGACAGAAAAGTAAAGAATAAGGAAGGATAGTACCCGATCATTCAAAATGGAGGAGGCGGCGGAGGAGGACCGAAGACATTGTTGAAGAAGTCGGTATACAGGTTCTGGCCGGTGCTGAACTATGCAGTCGGCGGAACCAAGTGAGGAGGCATCGGGTCTGGGAGGTCGTGTCTGCCATGCGCCGGATAGCACTGATAAGTATCTACGGCAGGGTTATAGGCCTGGTAATCGGGCATCGTGTAATCCTCATAAGACTGCTATGGCATACCGGATATGGAGTCCTCGTGATGTCGGACTCCCTCCCAATATGCCCAGTCATGGTGCTGGTAATAGGCATTTTGTATGCCAGGGCTCTCTGCCCGTCTTGCAACTGATCTACCCGACCCGCCAAATGATCGAAACTGTCATAAATGTGGGTTATATGCCCATTCATCTCGTCTAATCTCTGGGTCACATCCTCTCGGAACTCACCCTGACCCAATGCTATATCCTCTATCCGCCTCATCATGCAGTTAAAATCAAAATCGTCGTTACCTTGACTGCGCGAGGTGGACGCACCTAGGTTCGGCTCAACGTGCCGAACTCCCGCCTCATTAGCGGCCTTCTCCTCTCTCTCTCTCTCTCTCTCTCTCTCTCTCTCTCTCTCTCTCTCTCTCTCTCTCCTCTCATCCTCAGTGTAGTCCTCGATATACGACTCATTTGTTTCATTTTCGAATATGTCGAACCCTTCGTCAACTTCCCTAAAAATCAAGGTAGGGAGCATGGCGCCCGTAATGAACGTTGCCGAAATGGGGGAAAGCAGGGAATCGGGAAAAAGTGAACCCGTCCTCTCAAGGAACTTGGAGATCAACCATGCATGGGGGATGATCGTCCTCTCTCTAGTATCGTACATAACCCATAAATCATTCATAATTGTCCACGCAACGGACAATTTAGGCTTACCCTTTAGGAGGGCATGTAGGACCGTGATATCCCTATGCCTGATCTAAGTCAGGTCACTATCACGAGGCAAGATGTTGCTCACAATAATCTTGTGAAGTACCTTACACCTCGGAGACAAAGCCTTTCGGCTGTAGGAAGTGGAGGACTCAGACTCCAAAATTGATGGAATAAAAACTCTACTTACCTGCTCTGTCCACTCCCCTGACCAAGTCATGTCAGTGAAGGCCAACTAGGCATCATTCCTATACTCATATCCCTGCTGGTTAGACCCCTCGTAGCCTATCCGAGTATCTAAATTGAATAATTGGTGAAGGATTTGCGCATCCATCGCCACGTCCCTACCATGGACGGTACCTATCAACTTAAAGCCGCTCGCTGAATGACCCGTCTCCCTCCGTAGGGTAGACATCCGCTCAACTACATCGGCCTGATAAATATCGGGGCCGCCCAGCTCAAGCACGCCTTCCTACCCCAGATAGTCAAAAAGGTATGGGATCCCATAATCCTCAAAATCAATCCTCTTAACCCTCTTTTCAGCTAACACCTTATTGGAATATTTTTTATACAAAAATAGATGTGATTTTAAATGTGTTCAGGGTGTTGGGATGATAAGAGGTTCGGAGACCAATCTATCGGAACGTTAACATTTTGGGTCCTTTGTCTCGTTCTCCTCGACATCTACAATTTGTGCCAACCAACAACAATATGTATGGGATAAATCAAGTAATGTAAGCTATAATTGCAATTTGCACAATTACGCTCACTTAAAAGATGCATTTATATATACTCTTTTACGCTCTAATTTTTGCATCCCATACATATAGTCTATAATTTTTCATTATTTTAAGCACTAACCATATATCATGTTTCAATAAAAATCATTTAGCACATAAAATTAATTTTTAAGCTAGTCACCCAAGTTTTATAATTTTAACAATATATGCATATTTAGGCAACCAACTTTATAAATCCAAATTAATTTCTAGAAATTAATCATGGCAAATTAATAAACTTAACAAATAAACACATATCTCATAAAACATATATCAAGGTTATCCCGGAGCATCTGGATCTCTTTAAGCAACACATTGTTCGTGTTCACTAAGTCTCTAACTATCTCCTTAAGCTTGTGCACATGATCCCAAACAACATCAACGGTCTGGACCCTCTTCCATGGCCTCTGATCTTCTTCATCAACTTCCATTCTAGCTTTTCCTTTATTGCTCTGTCCTTTAGGTACGTGTTCAGGGGCTTTGAAAGGGATTTGGGTCACTTTAGCAGATTTTGGACAACGGATTTGGAACCCTCTCTCATTACGCTCAAAAACTAGCCCTACCATAGTAATCCTTGTAAACCAAGTTGTAACATCCTCAAATTTAATTACTGTAATTCAGATTTATTTAGATGGATAATTTATAATTAAGTTGAATTATGAGCAATGATTATGTATTTGGGATATTTAAAAGTTTGTTGTTATTTTAAGAAAATTGAGAATTTTGAATTATTATGGAGTATCATGAATAATAAAAGTTAGTGATGATAAAACTAAGAATAAATCAGTATTTTATGGAACCGGTTAAGTTGAGGGGTGAAATGTGCAAAATGGGGAAAGATGGGAATAAAAAGGCTAAATGCCTTTCATTTCACCATTTACACACTCTCTCTAGAAATTCTCTCTACCTTCTCTCTAGATTTTCTCCCAAACCGACCGACCGATTATCGAGTTCTATACGTCATCAGAAAGATCTCGATGTGTACTACAACAATCTACGGTTGCAATTTTGATTTCGTACGAATTTGAGGTAAGAATCGACCCTTTTAAGCTTTTATATTTCGGTTTTGAAGACATGAATTCGAGTTTATCAATTGTTGTGTGAATAAAGCTAATTTGGCTTGAGTTTTAACTAGAATATGATAGAGTATATATAATATGATCGAAACTAGGCTTAAAACTTAACATATTTGTGATTTTTAGGCTTTGAAATGAAGGATTTAAGCTGTAGATATGAACAAATTCGAGAATGCCAAGAACAAAGTCGAAATGCAAGAACAAACTCGATTTTGGTGCTAAATTCGAGTATGAATTCGAATTTAGCCTATTGTCTTCGACTTTAACCCTCAAATTCGAAGGTGGGTTCGAATTTAACCCTCAAATTCGAAGATAGGTTCAAATTTAACCTCCCACATTCGAATTTGATGCATATAATTGTCCACATGCTCGAATTTAATGCATGGGATTTGAATTTAATGCCTAAAATTGAAACCCCATTCTCTAAACCCGAATATACTGATTGAAACGCATAAAATAACAAAAGTTATTCAAAGGATTGGGTTCGAACCTGAGATGGGTTCAAACTTAGTTGAGGATTGAATTTAGTTATGGATCCGAAATGGGGAACGAATATTTTAAAACTTATAAATTTAAGGTTTTACGAAATTAAACAATTATTGACGCGAGATATTGATGCAACTGACTTAACAGGTCCCTTGTGGTGTTGTTTAACCCACAGTGGGGTACTTTGTGGATCCGGTTGAAAGCCCGAGGAGAAATAATATTAATTGAAGTTTATTTACGCACCCACTGTGAGTACATTAGATTTCACATGTTTATAACTGTTTTATGTTAGCTTTGCCTGCTGAGACATGTTGCTTCATTTATCGTTTGGAATTCTACTAACTTGCGTAGATTTAGATGCACATTCATACTTGTTGCATGTCCGTTCGATTGTTGTGCATCTAGTGATGGACCGGTGGGTCGCATCAATTACTCCAATGTTACTGCGCTATATGACCCGGAGCTGATCCCTCCGAGGTTCTGGTAGGCAGTAGGTCATCCCCGATGTTATGCTCGTCTCAGATGGTGTGTTGTTACGCCGAGCTTTGGGCTCAAAGGAGCTGCGGCTCTTGTTCCGTACTTGGAGTACGAAGAGGGTATACGATGTTTGTCATCGGTGTTACTCTTGGGGCTTCATAAAGATTTATAAAATGCGTAATCTGTGTATTCACTAAGCATTAGCTTATCCCTTCACTTGTTTATTTTTTTTACAGGAAAAGGGAAGTCTGCTGCCGGACCTTCTAGTTAGGTCGTTGTGAAGTTATTGGAAGATATCTACTACTCAATCGGTAATTATGCTTTGGGACAATGTTATATTATATTCTGGATGTTGTAATAATGAACTGAGTATGTAGACTTAGATTTGGTACCTTGTAGCACCGTAGGGTGTTTGACACTGTTGTATTACTTTATTTACATATATTAATGCTTCCGCACTTTATCTAAGTTATCAGATCATTATGTATTTGTTAGTTGGTGATTAAATCCTGGGTGTCTTGTAATTGGTGGTTAATGTGGCAAGGGTGTCCGTGAGGTCTTGGTCTCAAACATTAAGTGATGACTTGTAGTGATTTTAAGTAATGATCTGAACTAAGATAGGATATGATCTAGTACTTCTAGGAAATTGACCTTCATACGGGACAATTGGGTGGTATCTTTAAATTAATGACATGTTACTAAACAAGTTATATGTTTATTATTTCAGAACATGTCTGGAGGAATGACACCTGAAGAAACAAGGGAGATGATGCTAGCCATGATGGCTGAGCAGAACAACATGATTCAAGATCAGTTTCGGGCTCGAGATGAGGCCGAAGCTAAGAGAAGAGAAGATAAGAGAAAGAATAAGGAAAAAGAAGGGGGCAATAATGAGGAACAAGATGACCACACTGGGTCATCTAACAAACCCAAAGGTTGTCGGTTTAAGGACTTTAAGGGAAATGGTGCTGTGGAGTTTAATGGACTGGGAGACGCTGTTGGCGCACTCGAATGGATAACGGCAACCGAACGGACATTTCGAATCAGCGACTGTGCTGAGAAGGACATGGTTCGGTATGCTACTGCGATGTTCACTAATGACACAATCATGTGGTGGAATTCCATGGTTAATGCCTTAACCTTAGAGAAAGTGGTTGTTATGACGTGGGCTGAGTTCACTGATTTGTTCACTCAGCAGTATTGTCCGGTTGATGAGCGTCGAAGACTGGAGGCTAAGTTCATCTCGTTGATGCAGGGGACTAAGACTGTGTCCCAATATGCTGTGGAATTCACGAGGCTGAGTTTGTTTGCACCTCATCAGGTGGATATTGAAGAAAGGAAAGTAACCAGATTTGAGGTTGGTCTGGATATTGAGATCAGAAGAGTTATGAGCAACATTCGCTACCCTATATTTGCTGGTTTACTTGAGGCTGCCAGAAATGTAGAGCAAATTCTGATCATGTCGGGTTATTCCATTGGGTCTGCTGCTGCTTCCACCAACCCAACACAACCGTCACCGCCGAAGCGCTAGCGCGAGGGAGGATACTCGGGATCTTCTCGGACTTCGCAATACTCGCCGCAACAGTCTTATCGCCGACAGTCTAGTTCTTCTGGTCGTGGTCGTGCTCGTGCGTACTCCATCAACACTGAGCCGCAGTACTGTAATAGATGCCATTTGGAGCATTTTGGTAAGTGTATTAATGGTCGAGCATGTTTTTGCTGTGGAGAGCTGGGCCATTTTTAGAACGAGTGTCCAAGGAAAGGAGATGCCTGCCATAAATGTGGTGTATGGGGACACTATAGCAGGAATTGTCGAATGAATACTCCAACAGCTGCTGCTTCGTCTTCAACTCGATCATCTGGGGGATCAAGTGGTGGTTCAGTCAATCGCCGGAACCAGCCACAAAGGGCATCGGCTCGTGCCTTTCAGATAACGGCAGAGGAAGCTAGGGAAAACCCGGAGGTGGTCACGGGTACGTTTATCGTAAATTCTATGCCAGCAAGAATTTTATTTGATTCAGGTGCAAATCATTCGTTTGTTTCCACTGTTTTTGCACAAAGACTTGCCATGGCACTGTCTAGATTAGCTGCTGTACTTGACATAGAAACTGCTAGCAACACTCTAGTCAAAGTAGATCACGTATACCGTAACTGCACGTTAGTGATTGAAGATATAGTCTTCAATCTAGATCTGATTCCAATAGAGTTCAGTGAGTTTGATGTGATTGTTGGGATGGACTGGTTGATTGAGAATGAAGCCAACATAGTTTGTAAGCATCGTATGATAAAAATAACTACTCCGGAGGGGCGTGAGATATGTATATATGGGGATAGGAGAAGCGGGGATCTGTGTTTGCTGACTATTGCAAAAGCTCGAAAGCTTGTTGCAAAGGGGTGTGACGCTTACTTAGCATATGCGATTGATGCTAAGGCTGAAAAGAGGACTTTGGCCGATGTGCATGTTGTTTCACAATTCTCGGATGTGTTTCCAGAAGACTTGTCTGGCGTGCCGCCTGAGAGACAAGTGGAATTTAGAATTGATTTGATCCCTGGAGCTGCACCGGTAGCTCGTTCTCCTTATCGCCTTGCCCCAACCGAGATGAAAGAAATGATGACACAGCTTCAAGAATTGTTGGACAAGGGCTTTATACGACCGAGTTCATCGCCGTGGGGAGCTCCGGTACTGTTTGTAAAGAAGAAAGATGGCACGATGAGAATGTGCATTGACTACCGGGAGCTGAATAAGTTGACCATTAAGAACAAGTATCCGTTACCGAGGATAGATGACTTATTTGATCAGTTGCATGGGGCTAGTGTGTTCTCCAAGATTGATTTGAGGTCGGGATACCATCAGTTGAAGGTGCAAGAAGAGGATGTGCCTAAGACAGCATTTAGGACGCGTTATGGGCATTATGAGTTCTTGGTTATGCCTTTCGGGCTAACCAATGCCCCAGCTGTCTTTATGGATCTTATGAATAGAGTGTGCAGACCGCTGTTAGACAAGTCTGTAATAGTGTTTATTGATGACATTCTGGTGTACTCTAAGTCTGAGGCTGAGCATGCTGAACATCTAAGGGAACTGTTAGAGTTGTTGAGGAAAGAGAAGTTGTACGCCAAATTTTCGAAGTGTGAGTTTTGGCTGCAACAGATACAGTTTTTAGGGCATGTGATTTCTGGAGCTGGGATTTCGGTAGATCCGGCTAAGGTAGAAGCGATAAAGAACTGGGAACCGCCGTGTTCAGCTACTGAAGTTAGAAGTTTTCTGGGGTTGGCGGGCTACTATCGGAGGTTCATAAAGGACTTTTCCAAGATTGTAGTTCCTTTGACTGCATTAACGAAGAAGAATGCACCTTTTGTCTGGAAAACCGTGCAGCAAGAGGCGTTTGATATTTTGAAGAAAACGTTAAGCGAAGCACCGATACTTGCTCTACCGGAGGGCAATGAGGATTTTGTGGTTTACACAGATGCTTCGAGGTTGGGGATAGGTGTTGTACTGATGCAGCGCGGGAAAGTAATAGCATATGCTTCAAGATAGTTGAAGCAGCATGAGAAGAATTATTCAACTCATGATCTTGAGTTAACAGCGGTCACATTTGCATTGAAGTTATGGAGACACTATCTGTACGGTACTAAGTGTCAACTCTACACGGACCATAAGAGTTTGAAGTATATTTTCAGCCAGAAAGAACTTAACATGAGGCAGCGTAGGTCGATGGAACTTATAAAGGATTATGATTGCGAAATCCTTTATCACCCGGGAAAGGCTAATGTAGTATCCGATGCCTTGAGTCGCAAAGCTTATACTAAGGATTGCTGCTACATGATGACATCTACTATGTTAACGTCTACCATTATAAATGATGTTAAGGCTGCTCAGGAAGAAGCCTTAAAAGATGAAAATGTTGGTGCTGAGGATATTAGGATTCAACTTAAGAATATGGAAACTAGTGAATCGGGTTTGAAAGGAATTTATGGAAGGATATGGGTGCCAAAATTTGGTGGAATGAGAAGTGTGATCATTGAAGAAGCACATCAGTCTAAGTTTTCTATACATCCTGGAAGTACAAAGATGTACAATGACTTGAAAGTAGACTTTTGGTGGCCGGGATTGAAGAAAGATATAGGCCAGTATGTGGAGAGATGCAGGACTTGCCGGCTTGTGAAAGCCAAACACCAGCAACCATATGGCAGTCTGCAACCGCTTCCCATTCCGGAATGGAAGTGGGAGCATATCACTATGGACTTTGTCACGAAGTTGTCGAAGACTAAGCGTCAACACGATGCTGTTTGGGTGATAGTTGATAGATTGACTAAGTCGGCTCACTTTATGCCGATTCGTGAAAATTATTCATTGGAGAAGTTAGCTCAATTTACATGGATGAGATCGTTTCTAGGCATGGAGTGCCTAAGTCCATAGTATCGGATCGAGATAGCCGATTTACTTCGAACTTCTGGTCGGCTTTGCAGGAAGGACTGGGTACAAGGATTGCTATGAGTACGACTTATCGTCCGCAAACCGATGGCCAAACTGAAAGAACTATCCTCACCTTGGAGGATATGATGAGAGCGCGTATACTAGACCTCGGTGGCAATTGGGATGATCATCTGCCACTAATAGAGTTTTCATACAATAACAGCTATCACGCGACGATCAGGAAAGCACCGTTTGAGGCTTTGTATGGAAGGAGATGTAGGACTCCTACGTGTTGGAGAGAAACTGGTGAAACACCAATTGCTGGGCCGGCCTTACTTCAAGAAACAAACGAGAAGATACAATTGATTAGGCAGAACATGAAGGCGGCCCAGGATCGTCAGAAAAGTTACTACGATAGGAGGCACAAACCGATCAACTTTGAAATAAATGATTGGGTATATCTGAAAGTATCACCTATGAGAGGTGTTACTCATTTTGTGAAGAGAGGAAAGTTGGCTCCAAGATTCGTCGGACCATTCAGGATTGTCGAAAAAGTTGGAAGCCAGTCTTATCGATTAGAGTTGCTTGAAGAAATGTCGGGCGTACACCCGGTATTCCATGTGGGGAATCTTAGGAAATCTTTTACTACTGAGAATGAGGATTGGGCTGACCACACTGAGCTGCAAATCGATGAAAGACTTCGTTATGTGGAGGAGCCGGAGTGCGTATTGGATACTAAGATGAAAAAGCTAAGAAGCAAAGAGATACAAATGGTGCTTGTACGTTGGAAGCATCATAAGGGAGCGAATCATACATGGGAGACAAAGTCGGAAATGTTGAGGAAATATCCGCAATTGTTTGAATCCACATAACTTCGAGGACGAAGTTTGAGCGTGGTGGAGCCCATGCTGTAACATCCTCTAATTTAATTACTATAATTCAGATTTATTTGGATGGATAATTTATAATTAAGTTGAATTATGAGCAATGATTATGTATTTGGGATATTTAAAAGTGTTGTTATTTTAAGAATATTGAGAATTTTGAATTATTATGGAGTATTATGAATAATAAAAGTTAGTAATGATAAAACTAAGAATAAATCAGTATTTTATGGAACCGGTTAAGTTGAGGGGTGAAATGTGCAAAATGGGGAAAGATGGGATTAAAAAGGCTAAATGCCTTTCATTTCACCATTTACACACTCTCTCTAGAAATTCTCTCTACCTTCTCTCTAGATTTTCTCCCAAACCGACCTGCCGATTATCGAGTTCTATACGTCATCGGAAAGATCTCGAGGAGTACTACAACAATCTACGGTTGCAATTTTGATTTCGTACGAATTTGAGGTAAGAATCGACCCTTTTAAGCTTTTATATTTCGGTTTTGAAGACATGAATTCGATTTTATCAATTGTTGTGTGAATAAAGCTAATTTGGCGTGAGTTTTAACTAGAATATGATAGAGTATGTATAATATGATCGAAAATAGGCTTAAAACTTAACATATTTGTGATTTTTAGGCTTTGAAATGAATGATTTAAGCTGTAGATATGAACAAATTCGAGAATGCCAAGAACAAAGTCGAAATGCAAGAACAAACTCGATTTTGGTGCTAAATTCGAGTATGAATTCAAATTTAGCCTATTGTCTTCGACTTTAACCCTCAAATTCGAAGGTGGGTTCGAATTTAACCCTCAAATTCGAAGATAGGTTCAAATTTAACCTCCCACATTCGAATTTGATGCATATAATTGTCCACATGCTCGAATTTAATGCATGGGATTTGAATTTAATGCCTAAAATTGAAACCCCATTCTCTAAACCCGAATATACTGATTGAAACGCATAAAATAACAAAAGTTATTCAAAGGATTGGGTTCGAACCTGAGATGGGTTCAAACTTAGTTGAGGATTGAATTTAGTTATGGATCCGAAATGGGGAACGAATATTTTAAAACTTATAAATTTAAGGTTTTACGAAATTAAACAATTATTGACGCGAGATATTGATGCAACTGACTTAACAGGTCCCTTGTGGTGTTGTTTAACCCACAGTGGGGTACTTTGTGGATCCGGTTGAAAGCCCGAGGAGAAATAATATTAATTGAAGTTTATTTACGCACCCACTGTGAGTACATTAGATTTCACATGTTTATAACTGTTTTATGTTAGCTTTGCCTGCTGAGACTTGTTGCTTCATTTATCGTTTGGAATTCTACTAACTTGCGTAGATTTAGATGCACATTCATACTTGTTGCATGTCCGTTCGATTGTTGTGTATCTAGTGATGGACCGGTGGGTCGCATCAATTACTCCAATGTTACTGCGCTATATGACCCGGAGCTGATCCCTCCGAGGTTCTGGTAGGCAGTAGGTCATCCCCGATGTTATGGTCGTCTCAGATGGTGTGTTGTTACGCCGAGCTTTGGGCTCAAAGGAGCTGCGGCTCTTGTTCCGTACTTGGAGTACGAAGAGGGTATACGATGTTTGTCATCGGTGTTACTCTTGGGGCTTCATAAAGATTTATAAAAAGCGTAATCTGTGTATTCACTAAGCATTAGCTTATCCCTTCACTTGTTTATTTTTTTTACAGGAAAAGGGAAGTCTGCTGCCGGACCTTCTAGTTAGGTCGTTGTGAAGTTATTGGAAGATATCTACTATTCAATCGGTAATTATGCTTTGGGACAATGTTATATTATATTCTGGATGTTGTAATAATGAACTGAGTATGTAGACTTAGATTTGGTACCTTGTAGCACCGTAGGGTGTTTGACACTGTTGTATTACTTTATTTACATATTTTAATGCTTCCGCACTTTATCTAAGTTATCAGATCATTATGTATTTGTTAGTTGGTGATTAAATCCTGGGTGTCTTGTAATTGGTGGTTAATGTGGCAAGGGTGTCACACAAGTGGTGTTCGGGTTAAGGATCCTTATGGGCAACTCCTCGGACAAAGCCTTTTCATCAAGAACAATTCAGTTAACATTCTACAATGAGTGTAATTTATCCCTTGACCTAAGACATCGCACTCCCACAAATTCTGCATAATAATGTATCCTAGAGTTACGGTCGGGGAACCTGTCATTAATGCGTGTATTAAGAGAATTTCTTGTGGTCTCACATATGTGGTGTCTTGGTGACGCGGAAGTATATTAAAGATAACAAGCTTCCACATAACTTTGGCTAATGGGCATAAATCACTTCTATTGAAGGTGGTGTAAGTCCGGGCAGTTCTAATAGGAATTCCAAAAACAGTTGCTATCATGTGATCCCATTGATTAGTCCATTTGTTAACGTTACGCATTCTATCCCCGTGTGTATTAGTCAATGTCCAGAACTCCTTAGGACGAGGTGTTTCAGTGTCAATTAAAAACTCATCATACAATTTTTCTCTAGAAATTAACACCTCTTTGTTCCCCACTAGTTCGAAATCATGATCCTCAGACCTCTCAATCCTACGCATCGTGGCGAACCACTGTTGGATTAAACTAGTATGGATATATGGTAATTCCCACATGACAGCCCTATCCCATCCTAGACGCTCAAATGACTCAATGATCTCGAAATCATCAAAATCAGACTCTTTCAGGGTACGCTCTATGAGAAACCTATGAGGTTTTCCGTTATTGGTATTCAGGGGAATTTTCAGGAACTTCGCGTTGAGGGGTTTCTCAAAGCGGACGTTCCTAGGGTCGTGGGTTCTCATCCTAGGCTTTTGGGAATTTCCGGGACGGTTATCATTTGCATGGAATTGGGTTGACATCTAAAAATAATGCAAACACAAAGGATTAAAAATATGGGGTTTCTACGTAAATGATGCATGAAGATTTACACACCCTTTTTCAATAATAAACAAACTAATCGTAAGTCTCACCAACAATGTGAGCCCAATCTAATCCTATCAAATGCATGAATTTTAGTAATAAATAATTTGACAATAAAAATATAACCTTTTACGACAAAAAGTTTCAAAATATATCAAATACGGAAAAAGCCATAATTTTTACAAAAGTTTTGCAAAAATAATTTTAAATTAATTAATTGAATATTAGAAATTTTATTAATACCCCTTTTTTCAATAAAAACCATATAACTCCCAAAACCTCAACCCATGCATGCATTATAAATCTATACAAAACTACTATAGAATGAAGTTAAAGGGGTTATAGGGAGTATACCTTGCTAATAAATGAGAAGAACTAACGTCGGATTGAAGATTGTCCGTGAAAAAGATGAATTTTTGAAGGTTTATAGGCTTAGAAATCGAAATCCGCCGTTTCTGGAACTGGAATTAGGGTTTTGGGGTTATGGGGACGATCAGTACTGTTTTTATAAAATTTTAAGCGCGTCGGGCCGCAAGGCAAGCGCAAGCCTGCCCCCCCCCCCCCCCCCCCCCCCCGCGCCCGGGCCTCTAGATTTGAGATCTGAGCCGTGCACTGGTCTTAAAACCCTAATTCTTTAATTTCTTAATTTTTACGGGTATTCTCCGTAACTTACACTCGTATTATCGGGTTAAAATAATTCTGCTACGTGCTTAAAATTTTTATTTCCTGATGTGGGGCTTATTATTTAATTTAAAACCTGATTTCTAAACACAACTAAGTTCAGGAGGACAATCCTTCCCAACTTAATTGGGTACACACAAATAACAAAAATAAGCAAATAAACACACCTCAAACAATTAAATTCAATTAAACAAAATACTCTGGGTTGCCTCCCAGAAAGCGTTAAGTTTTACGTCTTCAGCCAGACGTACTGCTCCTAAACTAATTAATTAACCTTAGGATCTTGTAATCTGATAATTTCAGATACTAACATATCATTGGTGGCCCATTGAACATATAATTTAAGTCTATGTCCATTTACTTTAAATGACTCACCACCTTTTGAGTCCTGTATTTTCACCGCACCGTGTGGGTAGGTATTCGTTACAATATATGGACCTGTCCATTTACTTTTTAATTTACCCAGAAATAGTCTAAGTCTTGCATTAAACAACCAGACTTTATTTCCCTTGGTAAATATTTTATTTTTAATCATTCTGTCGTGGAAAACTTTAGTTTTCTCTTTATAAATTCTGGTGCTTTCGTAGGCTTCTCTACGAATTTCTTCCAGTTCATTTAATTGGAATTTCCTATCAACACCGGCATCATGTAAATTAAAAATAGTGTTTTTGATTGTCCATAGAGCTCGGTGTTCTAATTCCACTGGAAGGTGGCAAACCTTACCATAAACAAGTCTGTATGGGGACATACCGATAGGTGTTTTAAATGTGGTTCTGTATGCCCACAGGGCATCCTCTAATTGTTGTGACCAATCTTTACGATCAGGTCTGACAGTCTTTTCAAGGATTCTCTTGATCTCTCTATTAGAGATCTCAACTTGTCCGCTAGTTTGCGGACGATAAAGTGTTGCTATTCTATGGTTAACTCCATACTGTTTAAGGAGTTTAGCAAAATGCTGATTATTAAAATGTGACCCTCCGTCACTGATGATAGCCCTTGGAATACCATGTCGTGCTAAAATATTTCTTTTAACAAATTTACATACAACCCGGTTATCATTAGTGCGTGTAGCTTCTGCTTCCACCCATTTGGAAACATAATCTACTGCAACTAAGATGTATTCATATCCAAATGATTTAGGGAAGGGTCCCATAAAATCAATACCCCATACATCAAATATTTCGACAATTGATATCAGGGTCAAAGGCATTTCATCTCTTTTTGCGATGACACCAGTTTGTTGGCATCTTGTACATCTCTTAAGAATATCCTCGTGTTCCGAGTTAGGGACACAACGTCTTATAATTTGATCTGCTCCTATTTTAAATAGATCAGGCTCATCCCAAATGTATTGCCTTGCTTGAGCATAGACATATTTTCTCTGTTGTGGGTTCCAGTGCTCTGGCAATATTCCTATTACGAAATAGTTAACTAAATTCGCAAACCAGGGAATCTTTGATACAGATAATAATTGTTCATTAGGGAAGGAGCCCCTAATTTGATCAGTAGAGTCTGTTGGGATTAATTGAAGCCTTGACAAATGATCGGCGACAACATTTTCTGTGCTTTTTTTATATTTAATTTCTAGGTTAAATTCTTGCAGTAGAAGGATACACCGAATTAATCTAGGCTTGGCATCCTTCTTCGCCAATAAGTGTCTTAAAGCACTGTGGTCTGAGTACACAATTACTTTTGCTCCCCATATATAGGATCTGAATTTATCTAGGGCAAACATTACAGCTAGTAACTCTTTTTCCGTTGTGGTGTAATTGATTTGTGCCTCATTAAAGGTTTTACTTGCATAGTAAATAACCACTGGCTTTTTCTCAAATCTCTGTCCTAAAACAGCACCAACTGCATAATCGCTAGCATCGCACATGATCTCAAATGGTTGAGACCGATCTGGAGATTGCAGAATTAGCGCTTCTGTTAATTTTGATTTAAGCTTCTCAAATGATTTCATACAAGCATCATCAAAATTAAACTAGACATCTTTTGAAAGAAGATTGCATAATGGCCTTGAGATCTCACTGAAATCTTTAATAAAACACCGATAAAAACCAGTGTGGCCTAAGAATGATCGTATTCCTTTAACGTTGGTAGGGGGTGGAAGTGAGGAAATTAATTAAACTTTCGTTTTATCTACCTCCATTCCTCTTTTGGACACAATGTGACCTAGGACTACCTCTTCTTTTACCATAAAATGACTTTTCTTCCCAACTTAACACTAAGTTCGTTTCAGTGCATCTCTTTAGGACTTTTTAAAATGTCCCAGACAATCTTCAAATGTTTTATCGAATATGGAGAAATCGTCCATAAATATTTCAAGAGAACCACCCACATATCTGAAAAGATAGCCATCATACAACGCTGGAATGTGGCGGGTGCATTACATAGTCCAAATGGCATCCTACGGTAGGCAAAGGTGCCATAAAGACAAGTAAAAGTAGTTTTCTCTTTATCCTCAGGATGGATAGGGATTTGATTATAACCAGAGTATCCATCCAGAAAACAGTAAAACTTCTGTCCTGTTAATTTTTCCATTATTTGATCTATAAATGGTAGTGGGAAATGATCTTTTGAAGTAGTAGCATTAAGTTTTCTGTAATCATTACAAACTCTCCACCCAGTTACAGGGCAAGAAGTGATCTTCTCTCCTTCTTCAGTGTTAATTACTGTAATTCCTGACTTCTTGGGCACAGTTTGGTTTGGACTTACCCACTTACTATTAGATATAGGATATATAAATCCAGTGTCCAACCATTTTAATAATTCCTTTTAACTACCTCTCTCAAATTAAGATTCAATCTCCGTTGTGCATCCCGAGCTGGTTTAGCTTCTGGATCAGTAATGATTCGGTGCATACACAAAGTAGGACTGATTCCTTTTAAATCAGCTATAGTCCACCCTACTACTTCTTTATATTTGACTAATACTTGCAGTAGAGCTTTCTCTTGCTCTTCAGTCAGATCAGATGAAATTATGACAGGCAAAGTGTCATTTTGACCTAGAAAAGCATATTTTAAATGAGATGGCAGCTCCTTCAATTCTAGAACAGGTGGTTGTTCTATTGAAGGTTTGGCTGACTGTGGTAAATCAGTAGGTAATTTTTCAGTCCTATGGGTCCACGGTGGTTGTTTCGACTCTAATGTGGATTCCATGACTACTTCTAGATTATCACACTCAGTAGGATTTAATTTGGCCAACTCATTCTTAGTGAAAAATAACTCAGTAGCATCTTTGGTGTTCATTAACGAACTATGCTGCTGCGCCAATTCGTCCACCATGTCTATAAGATAACATTCTGAATCAATAGCAGAGACACTTGAAACATTAAATACGTTCAGTCTTAATATCCACTGCTCCTGTCCTACAACTAATTTGCGCAATAACTGTGGCTAAGAAAGGTCTACCTAAGATAATAGCCGGTTGATTATCTCCTATTGAACTTTCAGTGTCCAATACTAAAAAATCAACTGGATAGTAAAAATCTTAACTTTTACTACGACATTTGATAAAATACCTCTCGGACACTTGGTGGACCGATCTGCCAGCTGTAAGATAATATCAGTTGTTTGTAATTGGCCTAGATCGTGTTTATCAAACAAGTTTCCAGGCAAAATATTAACACTAGCTCCAAGATCAAGCAGTGCCTTTTTAATCTGCACATTGCCTATTGTTACTGGAATCAATGGTGATCCAGGATCTTTCAGCTTAGGAGGTAGAGAACTAGAAACTACTGCACTTAACTGCTCAGTTAAATTGATCTGCTTTGGGAGCGAGACCTTATACTTTTGTTTATGAGTGCAGAGATCTTTCAGAAATTTGGCATAAGAGGGAACCTGTTGAATGAATTTGATAAGAGGGATATTGATCTTAACTTGATTGAATAAGTCCCACAGATACTCTGGTTGTGGGCCTATTTTGCCATAAGGAGAAGATTTTGGATTTTCTAAAGCAGCAGGATAAGGATGAGGAATTGACGTCTCCTGACTCTTATCCGCCTCCCCAACTTTGGGAGTTAAAATATCTGCTTTAATTGGCTCTTTAAAAGAAACTTTCTTAGGGCTCTCCTTTTTTGGATCCTCTTTTTTCTCATACACGACTTCAGTGTCGGTATCTTCTTCTGCCTCTTTCTATTTAGGCATCTAAATTTTATTGTCTACCTCTCTTCCACTTCTTAATGTGGTTATCTTAGATACTTCATTAACTTTGTTAATATCATGTTTCTTATCTTTGTTATGATGATGAGCACGTGAAGGATTGGGAATAGTATTGCTAGGAAGCTTCCCCTCCTCACACCTAGTGAGCGATTCAGCTATCTGACCCATCTGGCGAGTTAACATCTCCATGGTCTTAGTGTTGATAGCTGATTGCTATTTCATAAATTCAGCAAACTCTGAGAACTGCGAAAAAGTCATATTTGTTTCCACTTGGAATTGTGGTTGATCACGATGATTTGACTTATAATATCGCTCATCCTTAGCTGTTGAAGTTGAACCATATTGATATTCTCTCTTTGGTGGTTCATATCTAGGTTTGAATTGATGATCGGTAGGCTGATCATTTTTCCATTGAAAGTTGGGATGGTTTCTCCACCCCGGATTGTACGTTTCCAAAAATGGATTATCCCTCTCTCGATGAGCTCTGTATCCATAAACTTTATTAGCGAATTCCTCAGTGGATTGCACTTGGACATGCATCGGAATGATGCGATGGATCTCCGCATGTAACATAATTAATTGGCGCACTAGGGTTTGGAAGACCCTTCATCAATTGATTCATTTTCTTGCCTAGTTCTAAAATTTCACTCTTTACCTCATGTTTCCAGGCATTCTCTATGCCCATAACTTGAACTCCTATGTTATTTTCAGAACCAACTTGGACTTTAAGACCTTTACCAAGTTGACTAAGCAACTCCCAAGCTTCATCGTCTTCTTTACCTAAAATTGTGCCTCCAGTGGCATCTATAATCATATTACGACTCTCTTGAGTCACACCATCAAAAATGTTTTGATAAGCATCCATTTGGGTACCTCGTGGTGTGGACAAGCTCTCAATAATTCGTTCATACGATCGAACGGTTCGTAGAATTGTTCGCCCAGTTTTTGTTTAAATCCGGTGATTTCTTTTCTTTTCTCAGTTGTTTTACTAATGGAATAATATTCATTAAGGAAATCTCGTTTCATTTGATCCCATGTTGTGATGCTATTGGTTGGTAAGGATACGAACCAATTCTTCACTTTCTCTTTTAATGAAAAAGGAAATAATCGAAGTTTTAAACCATCGGTGGTTATACCTCGAACATGGCTGACTTTAGAAATAGTTGTGAACTCAGCTAAATGTTCATAGGGTTCCTCGCTTCGCATCCCTCGAAAGATCGGAAGAATTTGGAATAATTGAGGACGAACTTCGGGTTCGTTCTCGTTTTCGGGATAACGAATTGGAGACGGGTCGGACACATCACCTGGGTGGTAATGTGACTCAACCGTACGCCTCGGTTGATCACCCGTTCTAGCAGTTATGCGCTCGGGTTCTTCTTGATCACGATTTCGCGGCGAAATCGGAGGGCTTTCTAAATTGGGAATTTCTAAATCATGAATTTCTTCCTCTTGTGCGTTTGAATTCTCCGTGATTAAGTGTTGATTTTGAATCCTGACAGTCTTTCGGTTTGATTTCGCTACTTTCTCGATCTCAGGTTCGAATTGTAGCGGCAATCCTTTAGCCGATCGACGTGTGTGCATAAACTAAATAAAATACTAAAATTAAAATACTTAATTAAACTAATTATATTTTTTAGTGGTAAAGTAGAGGACTACAATTACCTTATTGAATTTTTGAATTTTTATTTGATTTTTCTCTAATAATAAAATAAAGACTAAAAACAACCGAAATAAGGAATTTAAACTTGAATACTTAAAACTAAAGTAAAAGACTAACTTCTATCTCTAACTACCATTACACTCCCCGGCAACGGCGCCAAAATTCTGACGGGCCGTCGTTGTGATCCGCAGAAATAGTTTTTAAATCCACTATTTAGCTTAGAGAAGTAAGGGTCGAATCCACAGGGAGTGTGGTCGTAATTAGGATTAGGTTATTAGCCTTATAAGTTTATTGAAAGCACTTAAATTGTGAAATTGTGGATTTGAATGATTTGTTTAGATTATTGAATTGCTATCGCTTTGTAACTAAAATTAGTGGCAAAATAACTAACATAGTAAATAAGCAATCAAGAGACGAATAACCATTCACGGAATAACTACGACATAAGTATTGCTCACTATAATTTCATGCAACAATCACATAGACATAATCAATTGCGCGACTAGATTACTCAAACATGTTTTAACCAATAAATCTCGACATAGCGTATGCAATATTAATACTTGTCTTAATCCCTAAGCTAATGGACTCGACACAAATAATAGTCCACGATAATCTATCTTGCTTTTACCAATTAAAACATACAATCATCATCATAGTCGAATGCTTATCATTTGCATACACATAATAGATCTCACTCAATACAAATACATCAAAGCATGAAAAAAATAAAGTAGAGTAAACTTAGCCGTAGATCCTCCGCAAACAGCTAATGGGATTAGCCGCTCATCGTATGCTCTTCACCATCGTAGATCTGAGTCATAGCATAGCTTGCGAATCACCGTCTTCATTCTCGTATCGTAGATCCACTCCGGCAGGGATTCGGCTCACTTTCACACATTGTCGGGACTCTCGTCCAAGGCTACCCCTCGACCTCTATTTATAGAGAAGTCGAGATTAGGTATCCACAGGCTGTAAAACGCGTTTTTGCACCGCTCTAGCGCGCCCCCTATGCCCAGATGCCGCTAGGGTTTTGCTGGCATGCGCTGGAACGTATCTGGACAGCTAGAATTCTTTGTGGAGCGTAGGGTGGCGCAGGCCTGCGCCCCCTTCGGCTCGGTTTGCTCTGAATTTCCTCGAAATGCTTTCTTTTAATATCTTGGCTTTGAAACACAAACTTGGAGTAATAGTATGTATTTCACGAAGTATCGGTGCTTAAAATGATCATAAAACGACTCTGAAACCATATAAATTATAGACTCATCATAGGCCTTTCTTTGAGCTAGATAGGTGTTGTGAGGCAGTAGAGAATGGAATCAGTGAAAGTTTAAATGTTGTGATATTGGATGCAAGAAGGAAGCCAATTATTACAATGTTTGAAGAGATAAGGTTGTTTGTTATGGAGAGGACGTATAGAATGTGGATGAAAGTAGAAGGATGTGATGGGGAGGTGTGTCATGCAATCAATAAGAAACTAAAGCATAGAGCTACTCATGCACGGTGAGATGTATTTTGTTATGACATATAATGTATTTTGTTATACTTAACGATATTTATTAACTATTTTACTTGTTAACTATGTAATGCAGAGATTGGATAGTGATACCAAGTGGTGGTAATGTGTTTGAGATCAGGTCAATCCATGAGGCATATTGTGTAGATATTAAAAAAAAGGAGTGTAGTTGCATACTGTGGCAAATATCAGGCATCCCTTGTCTACATAGGGTGTCTGGTATTCATTTCATTAATGATGACCCAGTCACATATGTAAATCAATGGTTCAGTGTAAATAAATTCAAGGAGGCTTACAACCATCCACTGAAGCCACTTAATGGTAGCAAGATGTGGCCTCAAACTGAATATTTAAAACCATTGCCACCAAAGGATAAAAGAATGCCAGGAAGACCTTCAATCAAAAAGAAAAGGCATGAAAGTGAGGGCCAATGATCCAACAAGAAAGTTTCATCTACAGCCAGGGTTACGACCTGCAGTAATTGCCTTGAAAAAGGGCATAGTGCAAGATTTTGTAAAAATGAAAATAGAGTTCCTCCACCAAAAATACCAAAGCCTAAAGATAGGCCTAGATCAACTGAACCAACTACAATAAGTGTAAGCAGAGGAAGAGGAGGAGGTAGACCTAGATCATCTCAACCGGGTTTATAAGTATGTCTTATTATCATATTAACATGAATATTGTTGTTATTTACTTGCAGATTTACATGATTACCTTTGTTATTTACTTTATGCAAAGAGGAAGGGGTGGTAATGCAGGAAGGGGTGGTAGTGTAGGAAGAACAGACAACACATTTTAGTTTGTTAGGAACCCCACTGTTGGTGCATGTCATTATGTTTGTAAGTTATATTATTACTTTGATATTTGAAATCACTAACTGATTTTATGATGCAGTCATCAAGGGGTGGATTAAGACAAGAGGACACTCAACCTGTTAATCTGCATGAAGTGTCTGTTAAGTCTGACTCTGAAGATGTTCCTGAGTTCGTGGATATACCTGTGCACGAGAGCCAAATAGTTATATAGTCACAACCAATTAAAGATTCCCAGATGGAAGAAACATCACAAGAAGTACCTGAGCAACAACCACAACCACCACATCAAGTCACTGACCAACAACTACAACCACCACATCAAGTCCCCAGTACAGCTTATGTTCCACAAAAGGATAAGAAAAGGAGGCCATTTGAAAGGATATTTAAAATTAATTGAGGAAACATGTGTATGGTGCTGATGGAAGAGGATCAACAGTAGAGAAAGCCATTAAAATTCTTTCATAGCATCATTTTTTATGGGACATTTGGGTCGGTTTGGGACCTTTATTTGGGTAGGCAATGCTTTTGGCTTTTGGGAGGGTAATATAAGCAGCAAGGGGGGAAGATGTAATATTTAAAAATTATGACCTTTCTTTTGGCAGTACTTGGTTGTGTATTTGATACCTTATGATGCTTAATACATGACTTTTGTCTTTTGTTAGTAACTTTTGTCTATTTCATATCATGTTTTGACCATATCTTTGATGCATCTTTGACAAAAAGTCACAACCATATATTACTCTTTCTCACACTGCATAAAATCTCAAAAGACTCATAACACAGATTTCAGTTGAAACATTGCCTTCATTACTCTTTCTCAAAAGTCACATTTGTATCCATAAAAAAAAAAGATACAGACATACCTAAACACATCGTCTATCCTTCCCTATCCTTTACACTTTAAAACTAAAACATCATCTTCCACGAGAAGAAAAATACACAGACAAATAAAGACCTTCGCAACATCAAATTATCTTCAATTTCTTCATTTCTAGTTGCATTTTAACTTTTCCATCTTTGATTTCTTCAGTTCCAGTTGAATACAATCCTTTCATAACAATCAGATACATTTTCAGGAGGAACCCACCTAAAGAAATTGCAATTTCTTTGGGGATCTTGCAAGCAAATATGAAATCTTGAAGCTCAATAAGAATATATTCATCATTAATAGAGAAATACCTGAAAATTAGGGCATGAGATAAACTTTCTTCCATGATTTTTTCTCGTTGTAGATGTCCACGATCCAACAACATCTCCACACCTATATCTGAATCTCGCATTTTCTCCTATTCCTTCTGTACAACTTTGATTCGAAGAAGCCATCCAACAACGTCGATTTCTTCTTCTTCCTTCTGTCAATCAATGAAGCTTCACCAACCCTATTAAATAACACAATACATGACATGTTGGATGCCATGTAATCAATATAAAAACCACGTAGTTGCCACGATTCTAAATGACCGGTTGCAACCTACAAATCTCTGTTTTAATGAGATTTTGGTGGTTGGGGGACTTATTGGAAAAAAAATGAATGGAAGACTTAATCGAAAGAAAGTTATACTTCGGTGGGTTTTTGCGTAATTTTCCCTTAATTCTAGCATATTAGAAAACAAGTAATCATGCAAGTGGATCGTAGTGCTGGTGGTGAAAGAAGTGAATAGATCCATACCAATAAATATATGTAAGGATTTGATCAATATGTGTATTTGCATTATGAATTCATATACACAAGAGAGGTGACGATTCCACTGTTCATTAGAGAGAACACACCAAACATGCTGAATGATTAAAAGATCAAATTTATACATAATTTTGAAATTTTGGTTTGAAAAATATTTGTCTAATATATCACTAGGTTAAATATTCATGTATTACATGGGTTGGTTTATAAAAAATAAACCAATAATAGCAACAACGTTTTATTTTTTTTATAGATAATAACAGCTATATTTAACTTTTTATCAATAACAGCAACATATTTAATTAAAACATTATTTATCTTTAACTTATTAATATTTTGAAGAAATCAAATTTATGAAAATCGAAACACATTCAAATAAGTTCATAATCCATTTTTTTTTCAAATTTTGTTAGAGAAAAATCAAATACAATGTATGTCTATGAAATAGATAACACATGTTTTTATAAACATCAAAAAATGAAATTTATTTTGATATGTCATATTTTAATGTATAGCCGAGTTTTTAGGGGTATAACAGAGGCGACCATTCAAGTGTAACATGAAAACGTGAAACTCAATCTATTTTGTATATGATGTCATATAAATATAATGAACACACTATGCTACATTTGTATTTTTTGGATACTTAATTACAACAATATTTGCATTATTTATTTACTTGATAAAGAAATGTATAATATTATAAATAATTACGATCTAATTAAGGATAATTAGGCTTTTGTTTATTTAATATATAAAAGGGTATCCGTTTAAATTATGAATAACTATATATAATTTAATTATCCAATTAAGAGATAGAACTTTGGTTTAAATACATTGTTGTAGAAATCAATAGGCGATAGTCGGCGACGATAGTCGGCGACGATAGTCGGTCGGCCAACTGGGGATGAAAGAGTAGTCGGCTTAGGCAGGGAGTAGTCAGATTGAAATTTATTATATGTAAATTTTAAAATTATACATACAACATATTTATAAATACTCAAGCATGAATATTATTAATCATAACATCTAAAAATATGTTTATAACACAACCAAAATTGGTTAAAACTTCTCATAAATCAAAGTTCAAATATAGGGCCGAGGGTTGTGTTGTGGGACTTATTGGGCTTAGGCTTTTCCACATATACATAATACATACCCTGCCCTCTACATTTAGGGGCCCTGGGCAGAGGCCCATCTAACCAACCCCAATAACCGGGTCTGATAATAAATTAAAGATAAATAGCGTTTTAATGTGATATTTCGATATTATTGATAAAAAAATTAAAACGTTGTTGCTATTAATGGTAAAAAGATAAAAGTTCTTGTTATTAATGGATGATAACTTGCTATAACAGGTTTACAGGTTAAAAATTGATGTAATCGGTAAAAAAATACAAAAAGTTGTTGTTATTAATGATAAAAAAATAAAAGAATGTGGCTATAAACGGTAAAACTACAACAAGTTGTTGCTATTTTTGACTTATAACCCAAAAATAAATGTTAATCAAGATATATAAATTAATTTTAAAATATTATAGTTTATTAGATTTAATGAATTATTTATTAGATTAGGTGAGAACAAGGTTGTCAAGATCTAGACCTTACCTAGAATCGTTTTTGTCTCTTCAAGATCAGAATCGTAGGATCGGATCGGGATCGTAAGATCCTACCACAAAATCATTACTTTTTTATTTTTTTCCTAGGTACTATAATTTGTGATTTTATATTATAAATTAATTATATAACACTTCAAAAAGATATTTATACAATAAATAGGAAAACAACGTACAATCATAATTAAAATATTTATGGTCATCCAAAAAAAAGTCAACCAATCATACATCCTATAATTTGATTCACTATCCTAATGGATTAAATGATTGGATCCAGATAAAAGGTAGGATCGAATCGGTAAACGATCCCCTTGGAACCCGGTAAAAAGAGTCCGGACGGAGTAAAAGGTAGGATCGGATCGGTGACCGATCCTACGATCCTACAAACGATCCCACGATCCTACAAACGATATTGTTATAAAACAATCCTACACTAATCCTGCTCGAAATCACTTGGTAGGATCGACCGATCCTACGATCTTACTCGCGATCTTAACAACCATGGATGAGGATAGATTTGATTTGATTTAAATTTGAAATAGATATTAGTGAATGACATGTGGTAAAAGAAGCTACTGACGTGTGTCAAACTAAATGAGAGGCCGATATGTGGCAATAAGTTACTCTTTTATTAGCATAGATAGATTTTTTCAAGATTTCATTTAAAAATTCCTCAAAAACACAATCTAACTTAGGCCGTGTTTGTTTGCCTCTAAATGAAATCATTAAAATTTATTTAAAGCTAAAATAACATCTTAATTATTTCACTAAGAGATAAATCTTGCTCATTGAAATTAAACATAACATCAAATTAAACATGAATATGAGAAAAGATCTCAAGACAAAGAGAAGGTTCTGAAATTTAAAATCAAACCTTAGTCATTGAAATTTCTCATAAAGATGATTGGGATTACAACAAATTAAGACAAGGAGTTTAGAATTATGCAAGAAATAGAGAGAAAGAAAACAAAAAGGGTAAGGAGTTAACAAGATGAAGTTACAATATTCTTTTACTTTATTTATTATTTAAGGAATATTAGTGTTATTTTAAATTAAATATACTCAATTATTGTCCCATCCCCGTCTCGACCAATCGAATCTATTGAATTCTCAAATCTTAAATGTAAAGAAATTTTATGCACCACATCCCTTCGAAACCTATTGGTAAGTTGTGGATTGGTAAATTTAACAAGGCTTATGCACAAAACATTTCTTGATATTAAATGATTGAACTTATCCCATGAAATGCTCTCAATAATGACAATTTCTCAACTCCAAAGCTCTGTTTTATTACATTGACATTATTACAACTCTAGTCCCTGAACTTTTAAAACTATTGTTTCCATCTCTATTTTATAACCTAACATTACCCTCTTTAGAGATGAAAATAATATTACAATCAAAGTTCCAAACAAGAACTATTACAAATACATAAAATAAAATCTAAAAATCTTCACATCTTCCGCAAACTCCATATTATCTTCATCAATTGCTCTTCAATAATCATTCTACAGTGTGATCAACTCTTTTCTTGAAAGAACTCAATTAAATACAAACTTCTTCAAACTTAATAAATTTAAACATAATCTTATCTAGTCAAATCTTTTCTTCTTTTCATTATAGTCTATGTGGTCTACGTTCAGCATTAGCATGATATTAACAATGGTAGATTTTTCAAATAGTTATCGTAAAATACTTTTATGTTAATCACAACTCTAATCCGCCTCATTAAATACTCGAACTAACAAAACAAAATCATGTCATAAATTTAAGTGAATTCATCGGTCAGGATCGGGTTCTAATCAAAAGTGATTAGAAACATTGTTGCAAAAGTTCGGGTTTCAATATGAAGTAATTGAAAGTCATCTTCTATAAAGTATAGGTTCTACTTTGAAGTAAGTAGAAACCATTACACTTAAGCACAAGTCTAATATTGAGATATATATAGTGGTCATAGCATTTGCAGCACATGATACAATCTGAAGTAATTGAAAGTCATATCATCTTTGAAGCTCAGATTTATACTGATGTGCACTGAAACCATTTTCCCAATAAAACAATTCAAAATACCTTTGGTACCCATTGGATTTTGGGTCCAGTTTTGTTATTGCTCTTGGGTACCCACTAAAACACGAGTTTAGGTACCATGAAATAAATTCTTCTTTGTTTCATAAAAAATCAAATCTTATTTAACATAGAAACAAAGTCTGAACATACAGAATTATGCAAATGCTTTCTTATGAAGATCTATCAGGTACTGACTTGTTTATGATAACACTTCTTATTATTCTTAGAAAACTTCTTATGAGAAGAATAATAAGTATTTCCAAAAATCTTAGAAAAAACAGATTTAAAAGATTTACCTTTATAAATCTCAACCGAAAATTCTTATTTTATTTCATCTTTACCCATATTTATCCTTAGTAGATAACTAGATACTTTAGTTTGAGATCAAAAAACTATCCAATAACAAATAAGAGTGATCAACATTCTCTTCTAAAATAATTTCAAAATCAAAATTAGTCTGTACAAAAGCAATTAAGACTGAATATTTCATCGTTATGAGAACTTTGATTTTCTAAATCTTTAGAATGGATTAAGAGTTTATCAAATTCCTCATTTGATTTGTTTGAAATTTTATCTTTTGAGTAAAAACTGACTTCTTTCCTCGTAAAATTTTTTTAACATCCTCTTCTTTGACTAAATTGAATCAACGACACCGAATGCAAGCCTTGATAAAGTTATATTTTTATTTATGATCTACAACTATGATAACTAAACCATTCAAGATCAGTTAGGATTTCATTTCATCCTCAATTGCTTCAACTAATAATTTTAACTCTTTTTTAATATCAGAGACTTTATTTTGAAGAGATTTAAATTCCTCAGATTTTTTTAATAAGAAAATATGATCAATTTTTTTAATAAGAAAATATGATCAATTTTTTTTATCTTTGAAAGTGAAACACCCATACAACTAATACGAGTATTTCGATACTATTATACGTTAATTTATACAGAGTACTTGCGGAAATACGATCAAATTAAAACTTTTGCAATTAATAATCCTCAACGTGATTCCAAACACTTTGCATGAGACACAACAGAGTGTCGGAAATCACGGATCAATGTAACTGGGGTTACAAGATTAAGTTATCGATTTAGTTACAAACGAATTAATAAACAGCAACTAATTCGCGTAAGTCCAAAAATGGAAGTCTGCTACTCCTGCCCCAATCATCTACAAAATGTTGAGCTCCTATCCGAGCTCCAAACGATATCTAACAACTCGGGCCAGCCGGGCCTTTGCCCTTAACAGATCCTGAAAAGAAATAACAACTATCGGGTAAACAACATTAGTGAGATTCTAGATTAAAGTACCATGCGATATATGAATGATGCCATGCAATGCCATGAATTCGACTAACAATTTTGGAGGCCAACTAATGGCTATAAGCTACCACATTGCGGTTACCATACACAAGCTTACCGTACAATGGGTTTACAATCTACTGCTCGATTACCACACCACAGGCTTATCGATATGCAGTTTACAATGATGCCATACGATTACCACCACAGGCTTATCGTTTTACAGGCAATAATGGTTACCACACTCAGGCTTACCATTATGATTCCGCTGGGTTACCACACTCAGGCTTACCGTCTCGGCGGAGAGGTCAAACGAACGATCAACAACTTATCAACCGAGTGATAAACAATAATTATGATGTATGTGATGGCAAAGCATGAAAATGACAATAATGATACGAAAGCAGTAACATACAATTCATGATATGCATGCAAATACGTTAATACTAGAACTCACAGTGATACACAATACGCTCTCGGCCCCAAAACCGAGTTATAATTGTCAAGGTAGGAGTGATAGTCTCCACGTGACTTAACCCGTCAAAACCCCTACAAGTTGGTTCATAATATAATATTATAAGTATCACCGTTTATAATTTCTCAACTTTGATTCGGATATATTAGTCGCAAGATCTAATTAATTTCGGCCTCAATCTACATAATTATTTTGGGCTAATTTTCTTCACTATTGGTGACAAAAGTTATTATGACAAACGATCCCAAGGACTAATTAAAATTACAATTTCTGGCCGGAACTGGGCTCACGTTCCCATCCGAATTCGGATCAGCACCAGCCGGACTTCGGATCATCCGAGTTCGGGTCAGGGACCATCCGAATTTCGGACCAACTCGTCTGAGGTACGGCCCGAACTCGGTCCTAGGCACATCCGAATTTCGGACCTACACATCCGAATTTCAAGCCATCCGGATTCGGATCAGGGACCATCCGAATCTCGGATCCCTCCCAACCGAAGTACGGTCCGAACTCCGGATTTCGGACCACCCCATCCGAATTCGGATCCCAAGTCATCCGGATCCTTTAACTTAGAAATTTTTCTTTCAAAATCAAGGGTAACTCGGGTGCAGATCTGCAATTTTTTCCCCTTCGGATTTAATGCTCAAAACTACCAACATTCCTTACATTTATTATAAACGGTTTGGGATCATCCCCAAACATATATATACCCTTTTTAAACCTATTTAAAACCATCACAACACCATTTCATTCTTTTAAATCATCAAGAGTTCATAGAACTCCATTTTCGGGTTTTTGAGCTAAAACCCAACAAAATTTATAAAACTTGCATATTATGTTTAAAATGATGATTCTTACTATGTTTCACTACCATACTTCAAGATCTAACGATTTCTCCATAATATTCATAAAAACCCATTTGGGTTTCTCATCTTCTTCATACGAAGATGGAGAGGAGAAGAAAATAAATAGCAAGATTTATAAATGAGAGTGGTACCTCTTGGATCTTTCGAAACCAACAAGAATCTCCAACAAAAGTTTGATTTTGGCTTCTTCTTCTTTTTCTTCTATCCTCTTTTCTCTCTATTTTGCAATGTTGGAAAAAATGAACACACACACCTTGTGTGTGTGTCTGCGTATGATATAAGCCAAAAAGAAGAAGAATTCTTCTTCTTTTTCTTTCCAACCCACAACTTTCACATATTTACCATTTATACCTTGGAATTAATTGCATTTCTTTTAAAGTCCATTCTATAAATCCAAGATATATATTCATAATTATCCACACACAACCTTTATTTATGTGCTTGAAATAAATTAATACCTCGAATCGTATTTCGTTACAATAAATATTAATTATTAATTATATAAAATTTGGGTCGTTACAATTTCTCCGCTCTTAAAAGGATTCCGCCCACGGAATCAGTTTCTTTCAAACAGAGCGGGGTATTTGGCCACCATTTCAGCCTTTGTCTCCCAAGTCATCAGAGATCCACGGTGGTGCTTCCAACAAACGAGCACCATCTCGATCTCTTTATTCCTTAGGTTAATTATTTTGTCGCCGATAATCTTTTCTGGTTCTTCGACATAACGTAATCGCTCATCGATTTGTACATCGTCCAGAGGAACGGTCACAGCAGGATTTATCGGACTTCGCTTCAGATAGCTAACGTGAAAGGTATTATGAATTCCTGCCAGCTCAGCGGGCAGCTCTAATTTATAAGCTTGGGCACCGACCCGCTCGGTAATAGGAAACGGTCCAACATATCGAGGACTTAACTTTCCTCGCTTTCCGAATCTCATAATTCCCTTCCACGGAGATACTTTCAGCATCACTGAATCTCCCACTGCAAACTCAATATCTTTATGACGTTTGTCCGAATATGCTTTCTGTCGATCTTGGGCAGCTTTGATCCGCTCACGAATAATCTGGATCTTATCATGCGTCTCTTGAAGCAATTCGGGGCCCGCTAACGGTTTCTCGCCTGCTTCTCGCCAACACGTCGGGGTTCGACACTTTCGGCCATACAACGACTCATACGGAGCCATCTTTATCGAAGAATGATAACTATTGTTGTAGGCGAATTCTACAAGTGGCAAGTGCGTATCCCAATTTCCACCAAGCTCGATCACGCACGCACGCAACATATCTTCCATTGTTTGATTAGTGCGCTCGGTCTGGCCGTCGGTCTGGGGACGAAACGCCGTACTCAAATTGACACGCGTCCCCAACTGATCTTGCATACTTTGCCAAAATCTCGAAGTAAACCTCGAATCATGATCCGAGACGATAGATTTTGGAATCCCATGACGTACAACAATTTCATCGATGTACATTCGCGCCAATCTTTCCAAAGGAAAGTTTTCTCGTATCGGCAAGAAGTGTGCAGATTTCGTCAGTCGATCCACAATAACCCATATAGCATCATGTTGTCTTTGGGTCTTCGGAAGCTTTACCACAAAATCCATCGTGATGTGGTCCCACTTCCATTCGGGTATCTCGAGGGGTTGCAAATTTCCAGACGGCTTTTGGTGTTCGGCCTTGACTCGCAAGCAAGTCAAACACTTTTCAACATGATTACCAACGTCTCGCTTCATTCCGGGCCACCAATATTCGGATTTCAAATCCTGATACATTTTTGAACTCCCGGGGTGAATTGAGAACTTCGAATTATGACCATCCTCTAAAATTGTTTTGCGCACATCACCAATCTTCGGTACCCAAATACGATCCCTAAACATTTTCAACCCGTTGCTACCCTCGGTTAACAGCACGCTTTGACCAACCATTCTCTCAGACTTAATATTTTCCTCTTTAAGGCCTTCGATTTGCCATTTCCGTATGTCGTCAAGGATAGAGGAACTCACAACCACATGCGTTAGCGCATAACAAGTCGCTTCCGGGTATCTCTTTCGGCTTAAAGCATCAGCCACTACATTGGCTTTTCCAGGGTGATAAAGGATTTCACAGTCATAATCCTTAATCAACTCCACGGCACGTCGCTGACGCATGTTTAACTCTTTCTGATCGAAGATATGTCTCAAACTTTTATGATCAGTAAACAACTGGCACCTAGTACCATATAAGTAATGCCGCCAGATTTTTAAAGCAAACGTGACAACATCTAACTCCAAGTCATGAGTCGGACGACTCTTTTCATAATCCTTTAGCTGTCTTGATGCATACGCTATCACTTTTCCTCGTTGCATTAGCACACAACCCAATCCATTTATCGAGGCATCGCTATAAACGGCAAAATCTTCGTTTCCTTCCGGCAACGCAAGCACAGGAGCGTCAGTCAACCGACTCTTCAAAATTTGAAACGCCTCAATCTGTGGCTTTTCCCACACAAACTTCGCATTCTTACGAGTCAACGAAGTGAGTGGGACGGCTATTTTAGAGAAATCTTGGATGAATCGTCGATAATAGCCGGCCAATCCAAGGAAGCTACGAATTTCAGCAACACTTCTCGGCGCTTCCCAACTTTTAATGGCCTCGATCTTGGAGGGATCCACAGAAACACCCTCACAAGATATAACATGCCCTAAAAATTGCACTTGTCGTAGCCAAAACTCGCACTTGGAGAATTTGGCATACAACTGTTCGCTTCGAAGAAGTTCGAGCAATTGTCTCAGATGAACCGCATGATCCTCCTCCGTCTTGGAATACACTAAAATATCGTCGATAAACACTATAACCGACTTGTCAAGCATTGGACGGCACACCCGATTCATTAAGTCCATAAAAGCTGCAGGAGCATTAGTGAGCCCAAAAGGCATCACTAAGAATTCATAGTGTCCATATCGGGTTCGAAAAGCCGTTTTTGGCACATCTTCTTCACGTACCTTAAGTTGATGATAACCTGATCGAAGGTCTATTTTCGAGAAATAAGCAGCTCCTTGTAGTTGATCGAACAAATCATCAATACGAGGCAAAGGATGCTTATTCTTTATAGTCACCTTATTCAGTTCTCTATAATCTATGCACATTCGCAAGGTTCCGTCTTTCTTACGCACGAATAAAACCGGAGCACCCCAAGGCGAGGTACTCGGCTGAATGAACCCTTTCTCTAATAATTCCTCCAGTTGTGCCATCATTTCCTTCATTTCCGAAGGTGCTAAACGATACGGGGCTCGCGCAATTGGTGCAGCTCCCGGCACCAATTCAATCCGAAATTCTACGGATCGATCCGGTGGTAATCCCGGTAAGTCATCAGGGAACACGTCGGGATATTCATTAACTACTGGTACATCCTTGAGGCTTTTCCCTTCTTTCTTAGTATTTAACACACAAGCCAAGAAGCATTGACAACCCTTACCTAAACTTTTCCGAGCCTTAGCCACCGAAATCACTGCGGCTTCCCTTTTACGTCTATCCCCATACACAAATATTTCTTCGCCTTCCGGCGTGAACAAACGAACGATTCTATTAGCACAAGCAATAGTGGCAAGGTTATTGGCCAACCAATCCATGCCAGCTATTACATCAAATTCTTTGGTGTCTATGGGGACAAGGTCAATATCAAAATTATGTCCGTCTAGGGTCAGCACACAATCGTAGTATATTTGGGTGGCACTGACCGATTTTCCGCTTGCCACATCAACAGATAAGGGAAAAGGCATTAAAGAAGGTATAATATCTAACTTTCGTGCAAATGCTTTGGAAATAAAAGACACACTTGCACCAGAATCGAACAATACTACAGCAGGTAAAGAATTTAGGAGAAAAGTACCGGTTACGACATCCGGCACATCTTGCGCCTCAGCAGCTGTAAACTGATAGACTCTGGCTTAAGGCTTGGGTGGATTCCCCTTTGATTGGGAGGAACCACCAACAAAACTAGGCTTTGCAACTGAGCCTTTGCTTTCGGACGTCGCCAACCTCTTCTTGGGGCAATTCCGAGCAAGGTGGCCCACCTGGCCACATTCGTAGCACGCATCAGTTCGCTTAGGGCACGCAGGACGTATGTGTCCCTCTTCCCCACATCCATGGCAAACAATAGGGGACAAACATTCCCCACGATGAAGTTTCCCGCAACGGTTACACGTAGGCACCGAATTGGAAAACTGAGATTTGGACTGAGAGTTGTTGGAGCTAGCAGGCTTCTTTGAGTGCCTTGACGATTGGGAACGTGAACGGGAGTCCACGTTCTTCGAAAATGATTGCTGGGGTTGCTTAAACGTCCCCGACGAAGACTCAACCTTCGCTTTCTTTGATCCTGATAATTCCTGTTCCCTACGGAACAATTCATATTCTCGGAGTCGCGCATACTCCACAGCTTTCTCGAAAGATTCAACTGCGCGAACCGTTACCATCTCGCGGATCTCACTCCGCAGTCCCTCAACAAAATAGTCAGTCTTTTGCTTTTCATCAGCAATCACTGACCCTACAAACATCGCTTTCGAGTTAAACTCGATCAGATAATCGTCCACTGATAGCTCTCCTTGCTGAAATGTCAGGAAGTCTCTTTTTATCTTCTGTACCGCAACAGCCGGACAGAAATGCTTGTCAAACCTGGTTTTGAATTCTTCCCAGGTCATCTTAGCCACGGCGTCTAAGCCCAAAATCTCCGCTTCGGAATCCCACCAAGTTAAAGCAGGACCAACAAATTGTGCAGTTGCGTACTGCACCTTTTTCTCATCATTGACATCGGTGACTCGGAATAACTTCTCAATTGCCTTGATCCAGTCCAAGGCCTCCACAGTAGTTGCTCGTCCATTGAACGCTGGAGGACGACAACCAATGAAGTTCTTATACGACATTCCTCTTTTTGACTTAGAGGAGCCGTGCTTCCGTTCCTTATCTTTCTTGGGCCTTTCTGCCCTACTTCCACTTCCAGCGCCTTCCGTATTATCGTTACTTGCTTGCTCCCCTTCAGCATTATTTTTCTTTCCTTGAACGTTCTGGGAAGCAAGTAGTTGGGTCATTAGCTCATTCTGCTGGCGATTTTGCTCCAGCATTTGAGCCATCATCTGCATCATTTGGTCCTCTCTGGACCCTCCACCAGTACGGAAACTGGATTCATTTTCATAATCTGGAGACTGATCCCTGCCTCCCCCATCATTTGAATGTTCTACCTCCTGGTGTAAAACGCGATTCGACTGATTATCCGACATTGTCTGCAACCAACAGTTACAGGTCGGTTCAACACTTCTTTCACACCAAAGTGTGCACATGAAATTTATTTGTATGCATATGTATATATATATAATTATGCTTACGTCAAGTCATAATCTTAAAAGTCTACCCAATATTATCCCATCCTAGGCCAAAGGTCAATTGTAATTGTTATAATATTGCCGCCTAGGTGGGTCAATAACAGCATCTGAAACCGTGCTCAGAGTAGAGTATCGTCGACTATACTCTGTCTATGAACTAGTCTCTGATACCAAATTGAAACACCCATACAACTAATACGAGTATTTCGATACTATTATACGTTAATTTATACAGAGTACTTGCGGAAATACGATCAAATTAAAACTTTTGCAATTAATAATCCTCAACGTGATTCCAAACACTTTGCATGAGACACAACAGAGTGTCGGAAATCACGGAGCAATGTAACTGGGGTTACAAGATTAAGTTATCGATTTAGTTACAAACGAATTAATAAACAGCAACTAATTCGCGTAAGTCCAAAAATGGAAGTCTGCTACTCCCGCCCCAATCATCTACAAAATGTTGAGCTCCTATCCGAGCTCCAAACGATATCTAACAACTCGGGCCAGCCGGGCCTTTGCCCTTAACAAATCCTGAAAAGAAATAACAACTATCGGGTAAACAACAAAGTTGTTTAGTGAGATTCTAGATTAAAGTACCATGCGATATATGAATGATGCCATGCAATGCCATGAATTCGACTAACAATTTTGGAGGCCAACTAATGGCTATAAGCTACCACATTGCGGTTACCATGCACAAGCTTACCGTATAATGGGTTTACAATCTACTGCTCGATTACCACACCACAGGCTTATCGATATGCAGTTTACAATGATGCCATACGATTACCACCACAGGCTTATCGTTTTACAGGCAATAATGGTTACCACACTCAGGCTTACCATTATGATTCCGCTGGGTTACCACACTCAGGCTTACCGTCTCGGCGGAGAGGTCAAACGAACGATCAACAACTTATCAACCGAGTGATAAACAATAAATTTTGATGTATGTGATGGCAAAGCATGAAAATGACAATAATGATACGAAAGCAGTAACATACAATTCATGATATGCATGCAAATACGTTAATACTAGAACTCACAGTGATACACAATACGCTCTCGGCCCCAAAACCGAGTTATAATTGTCAAGGTAGGAGTGATAGTCTCCACGTGACTTAACCCGTCAAAACCCCTACAAGTTGGTTCATAATATAATATTATAAGTATCACCGTTTATAATTTCTCAACTTTGATTCGGATATATTAGTCGCAAGATCTAATTAATTTCGGCCTCAATCTACATAATTATTTTGGGCTAATTTTCTTCACTATTGGTGACAAAAGTTACTATGACTAACGATCCCAAGGACTAATTAAAATTACAATTTCTGGCCGGAACTGGGCTCACGTTCCCATCCGAATTCGGATTAGCACCAGCCGGACTTCGGATCATCCGAGTTCGGGTCAGGGACCATCCGAATTTCGGACCAACTCGTCTGAGGTACGGCCCGAACTCGGTCCTAGGCACATCCGAATTTCGGACCTACACATCCGAATTTCAAGCCATCCAGATTTGGATCAGGGACCATCCGAATCTCGGATCCCTCCCAACCGAAGCACGGTCCGAACTCCGGATTTCGGACCACCCCATCCGAATTCGGATCCCAAGTCATCCGGATCCTTTAACTTAGAAATTTTTCTTTCAAAATCAAGGGTAACTCGGGTGCAGATCTGCACTTTTTGCCCCTTCGGATTTAATGCTCAAAACTGCCAACATTCCTTACATTTATTATAAACGGTTTGGGATCATCCCCAAACATATATATACCCTTTTTAAACCTATTTAAAACCATCACAACACCATTTCATTCTTTTAAATCATCAAGAGTTCATAGAACTCCATTTTCGGGTTTTTGAGCTAAAACCCAACAAAATTTATAAAACTTGCATATTATGTTTAAAATGATGATTCTTACTATGTTTCACTATCATACTTCAAGATCTAACGATTTCTCCATAATATTCATAAAAACCCATTTGGGTTTCTCATCTTCTTCATACGAAGATGGAGAGGAGAAGAAAATAAATAGCAAGATTTATAAATGAGAGTGGTACCTCTTGGATCTTTCGAAACCAACAAGAATCTCCAACAAAAGTTTGATTTTGGCTTCTTCTTCTTTTTCTTCTATCCTCTTTTCTCTCTATTTTGCAATGTTGGAAAAAATGAACACACACACCTTGTGTGTGTGTCTGCGTATGATATAAGCCAAAAAGAAGAAGAATTCTTCTTCTTTTTCTTTCCAACCCACAACTTTTACATATTTACCATTTATACCTTGGAATTAATTGCATTTCTTTTAAAGTCCATTCTATAAATCCAAGATATATATTCATAATTATCCACACACAACCTTTATTTATGTGCTTGAAATAAATTAATACCTCGAATCGTATTTCATTACAATAAATATTAATTATTAATTATATAAAATTTGGGTCGTTACAGAAAGTTTCTTCTCAAAATCTTTTATGTTTTTAGAGAATTCAGAGTTCTTAGATTTAAGAGTTTTAACTTTCTCAGCTTTTACAAAATTCTCTCGTTCAGTTACTTCAACCTTCTTTGTTAATTTAGATATTTACACTTTAAGATACCATTTTCATCTTTTCTCTTCAATAGACTTAACTTTCACTTTCAAAGTATTAACTTCAGTTAAAGCATGAGTCTTTTCAGTGTTTATCTGCACAAGAATATTGTAACTATTTCTTAGAATCTTTTCAGACTCATCAAGTTTTGCAGTGAGCTCAACTCTCTCTGAAATTAGTTTTGTAATCAGTGTTGTTGGATTGCTTTTCAAATTTCTGAATCTTGTCAAGAAGTTCAATTTTTTCATATGTAAGTTTGAACACTTGATCACGTTCATTGTTTTGTTAATTCGTAACTGAAGCTTTATCACTTGAAAGTTCCATAATGACATTCATATTACATGTTGATAAGACTGTATTATTGTGTGTTTTCAGTAGTTTAAAGGCTCATATATGCACATATACTTCGTAACTTTCATACTTTTACATCATATTTGTGTTTCAGGGTCCGGATGTCATTTCAAAGCACCACGAGAAAATTCAGCGCGAACCGAGCAGGTCGGGGAGTAGGTCTACGCTCAGGTCTACGCCCACCCTACGCCCAAAACAGTAAAATTTCGAGTTCAAGAGTAATTCCAGTGCAGGCTGGCGTACCCCTGGGCACAGGGCTACACCCCAGTGGCATAAAAAAAAACCTGCAGACGCGTTTTTGAGCCAGAAACCCTAATTTTCATCTCCTCTATAAATAGAGGTCGTTTGCAATCGTTTTTATGGGTGCTGAAAGTGTTGAAAGAAGTGGCAAAGCCCTGCCGGAGTGGATTCACGAGTCAAGTATGAAGACGGTGTTTGCAAGCCTATGACAATGTCTCCGATCATTACTAGTGAAGAGCATACGATGAGCGGCTAAACGCTATATCCGTTTGCGGAGGATCTACGGCTAAGTTTTACTTTATCGATTTTCAATTTATGTTTTGATGTATTTGGTGTTGATTAAAATACTATGTGTGTAATGCAAATGATAAGCATTCGGTTATTGTTGTGATTATGTGTTTTGATTGGTAAAAACAAGCTAGTTCATAGTAGTGTTATTATTTGTGTCGAGTCCATTAGCTTAGGGATTAAGACAAATAATGAACGTTGCATGCGCTATGCCGAGAGTTATTGATTAAAACAATTATGATTAATTTAACCAAGCAATTAATTACGTCTATGTGATTGTTGCATGAAATTCGAGTGGGTAATAACTTATGCCGTAGTGATTCCGTAAATGGTTATCTTTCCTTGCTTTGTTAATCAATCCGTTAGTTGTTTGCCATTAATTTTGTTATAATTTAGACGTAATCATTATTCCAAACAATTCAATCATTTTACAATTTAATTGCTTTTTATAAACTAAAGCAACTAGCTAAATAATCCTAATTACATACGCACTCCCTGCGGATTCGACCCCTTACTTCTCTGAGCTAAATAGCTAGATTTAAGGTTATTTCTACGGGCCACAACGATGACCCGTCAGATTTTGGATGTCTGTCGTTTCTCCGAGTGCTCAATTTTCTCTTTTTAATTGAAGAATTGTTTAATAATTGTCTCTTGACATCTGTAAGAATAAAAATGAGACACATAAGATTTATGGATATAGAATTGCATAGAAATCAATCAATAAACTCAAGTAAAGTGACATAAGAAATATCAAATTTAGAATAATTTCACGTGAAATGATAAATTTTGAGAACTCTGAATTCCCTAAAATTTTTTATGTCTTTGAAAGTTTCTTCTCAAAATCTTTAATCGGAAACAAAGGTTTGTATAGAACTCGTTTAGATCCATTGTTTTTTTTTTTTTTTTTAATGTTTTTAGTTTTTAGTTTTAGTTTTCACTTTCTAGCTTTTAAATTTACAATTAAACTTGAAAACAAATTTTTGAAGTTTCATGTTTTGTTTTCAATCTAGTCATCCAAATCTATGTTACAAAGAGTGTGAAAAATGAAAACACAAAAACTATTTATAACACATCTAAACACATTCTCATCTCTAAATTGTGTTTTCTTAAAAGTCATCATATTTTCAGTTATATTAAAAACTCTAAACCAAAAATTCTCGCTTCCTAAACACATCCTTTCAAATTTGAAACCTTAATTTTAAAAATTAAAAGTTAAAGTCAAAGTCAAAATAAAAGTCAACTTGAAAGCATACGATTCAAATCAAAACAAAAACAAAAATTTAAACCTACAAGTCATCAATGCAAATCAAACTTGGTTAACCAAAGTCAAAATAGGTCAATCAAAGTCAAACAAAACCAAACTAAGTCAACTAAGTCAAAATTAAACTTAACAAGTCAAAAATCAAACTAACTACGAACCTAGTCCACGAAAAGATAAAATTATTAACAATATTTGTCACTAAATGATGGGAAATCAAGAAAATTTGAATTTTCGTCACCAAATAACTCTGATCAGTCACAAAAACAGTTACTAAAAAACGGTGTTTTTACTACAGTTCTCAAAAAACAAAGCATGCTTCTCGTTATCGGTCATTAAAATGAATGTCTTTTGTGAAGATTGAAGATAAGTTCTAGAATGAATATGTTGAGTTCTCGATCAAAGAAAGATGGTTCTTGATTAAAAGAGCATGGTTCTCACTTATTGTTGTCGTGACGTTCTTGTATGCTATAGTGTAGTTCTTGAACGTAGAAGGATTGTTTTCAACCAAGGAAAGGAGGTTGTTGAATGATCTGGCATGGTTCTCAGATGATTAGGAGGAGTTCTTGATTAGTATAACCTTTTTGATCATCAAAGGGAGGTTCTCAATCAAACAATGGGGTTCTCGATCAAAGAAGGCAAGTTTCTTGATTGATGAAGTCTAGTTCTTGATAGTGGAGGACGCATAATTTTTGGTCACCGGTGACACAATTTTAGGTCGTGTTTTCGATTTTATATTTTTATTAATTAGATTGGTCGGGTTGGTTTAACAACCGAAAATTTTATAAAATTTGAGATTGAATAAGAATAATGGTATGAGTTTGTTGAAATAAACCAAAATTATAAATAATGGTTTGTTGGGTATTTAATTCTAGGCTTATATTATTCATTCAATATTTTTTTATTTGTTAAATTAAATTATAAACAATTATTCTACAAATTTATTTATTTGATTGAAGGTTATAAATTTATTTGATTAAATTATTCTAATAAATGTTCTAATGTTTGAAAAGCAATGTTACATGTTCAAAAAATCATAAGTTGTACAAACAAAAAATTACACTACGAAACTAACTAAGATATTTGCAGAAGGACCGGTGACACGTGTCACCTCTGGCAACCATATAAGTACGCTAGTTCTTGAGTAACATGGTGGGGTTCTCAAGTGATTCATGTTGGCCAAGAAAATCATAAGATGGACGAGACTGGCCGACGAATTGGCCGAGAATGTATACACGTGAGCCGAGTATGTTGGCATACTTTCGTCCTTCAATCCATACTCGATCAAATCTGAACACAGAACCTTGGAAATTGTTGGATTAATTGAGATTGTGTTTAGAAGCAAAAATCAAGCTTAAACTTGTAACAAAAACATATTAAAGTACATAAATCATGAAGAACATTAAAGAACTTCAACTTTCTGAATTTCACGATTTCACGCTCTATGATTGAAATTAAAATCTGAAATATTGTACACTCATTCAACAAAAGAATGCACACGACATCCTAAAATTTCAGATCAAATTTTGAATTACACAAAGAGATTGAATTAAAATTAAAATTCAATTACTTACTGTGTGCTTTGGATTAGGTTTTGAAAATTTATTTATTGATTTTAAACATAAAGTCTAAGCCTTGTTCAAAATTCAGCTCATAACTTCAAGTAGATCTCATTAATCAAAATAAGAACCCAAGAACACAAACCAATAACTAGAAAAAGTAAAAATTGCGATAACTCCCTTGATTTTTGGAGGTAAGCTTTGAAATTTTGACATCACGTAGCTTCCTCGAATGATTGCGAACAACATATTGAAAATTCACCCAAACAGACTCCGTATACTTTTTACAAATCTTTCAAATGTAACAACTCCTCGTTGACGTGAATAACAAGTCTTTTTTGAATTTCTAGCAAATTCTTTTTTATTTCTTCAATTCAATAAACTATTAAGCTCTTATACCAATTGTTAAGTTGTGAATTGGTAAATCTAACAACTTTCATGCACAAAACACTTCTTGATATTGAATGGTTGACCGTGTTACATGAAATGCTCTTAGTAACACTACAAGATAAAAGCCATTTAGTGACTGAAAAAAACAGTCACTAAAACTCAAAAATCAGTAAGTAAATCCATTTTGACTTTCTCCCTCTAAAAAATAAAAGAGTCACTAATGCCTCAGTCGCTAAAAGTATCTACCGACACAAAAATTCAGTCAGTAAAAGGTCAAAAGTTTTTGTGACTGATATTTTCAGTAGGCGTAGGATGCTTGACAAATTGAAGGAACCCATATCTTTTTCTTCACTTGCACACAATTCAGTCACAATAGGTTTAAAATGATTTATAATGACTAAAAGTTTCGGTCACTAAAGCCTTAATAATATAATTAATATTCAACTTTATATATATATATATATATATATATATATATATATATATATATATATATATATATATATATATATATATATATATATATATATATATATATTTATATATATATATATATATATTTATATTAAAAACAAAAATAACTAAAAATAAAAAAATACAAACAAAAATAATTTCATTACTTGAATAATAAGTTGTACATCATTTAATTAAAGAATATCACAACAAGAAAATTATTTAATATCCTAACGATTTTTATTCAAACTATAATACACAATCTCAACAAAAACTAGAACACCTAATCACATCGTATGCCTTCAAGCCCATAATTTTGTGTTCGTATCCATACCTTTGCTGCAATATAAAATATTAATATGATTAATTGTGAGAATTGATATCTTAGACAAAGTTGTGCGAAGGCAATAGAAACTTTTGTAACACGGTAAGGATAGATTGAAACATTGAAATTAAGTTTAGTCGAACACAACTTATAACTAGATTTATAAAAGAAGTGAAACTATATATTTAATATTTTAATATGATTTGGTTGCAAGCTTATCTTTACAAAGTATATATACAATAAAATTTATGAGAATGTGACAGATAAAAAGAAAAGTGTAACACACCTTACCTTTCAGTTGCACCTTTTTTCTTGTCATTCCACACAGGCTCCGTGATGTCAATATGCAACCATTGTACTTTCTCATTCACAAACTGAAATCAAACACCATAAAACGGTTCTAACTCTTGCTCCTTTTTTCTTTGTTAATGCAAGGATAAAAGAAGGGGAGAATTGACATTCCGATAGTTAAAACTTTATACATGTTTTAAGAAAAGAGCTGCAAGAATAGACCAACCATGTCGCCCGCTAGTATTCACCATATCAACTACACCTGATTTCATCGTTTTCCGTTGGCATCCTCCAAAGCTTTTCACCAGCAACTTCTGATGATGTAGCACCTCCTTTGCCAGGGGTCGCTTGGTGTGAAGACACCTTACTTTAGGAGAATTCATTAGTAATGAACCCTTGGTCAGCAGTTTTATTCCCCAGACTAAAGCTTTTAAGAAAGTATATACGTGTAACCAAGAGCCTAAGAGCAACTATACATGCACTTGTCAATCTATGAACTTATAAAGGCCACTAAGATAAGATTACATAAATAAAATTTTGAGATCGAAAATGAGTTATCCAATTGCAACTCTTAATGGGTATCAATTCGACAAGTTCCAACATCAATTTTATGAACTTTGTTCCAACACACAGTTAATCAGTCACCCATGCTATTCAAGTACTCTCACCCACACTATATGTATATAATAAATCATTAATATGATAATCCATCATCTAAGTTTATGTTTTCTGATATTATGGAGCTTAAACTTCAAAAAATTTGAATACTTAAAATAATAAGCAACAAATAGACTAACTATAAGTATTAGTGTTTAATAGAAATGATACTTACCTGTCACTTAGTTTTTGGTGACCTTTGGATTTTAGCTTCAATTGACATACAACTTTTGTCAAATAGCTACAAAACCTGCAGTGCAAAAATCATTGTTATTGGTCAAATTCAAAATCACGGCAAAGGATATAACTATGATACACAATACTTCTCACAGCAGAGGAACCATCATGGCATCATGATTCCTCCCCACCAAGGACACCAAAATCGAGATTAGGAGATTATGCAATATATTACAAACTAGAAATTTAAACACTTATCTGCCAAACTCATACAATACTTTTAATATTTTTTAGTATACCTTTAGTTTTGAATCAATTATTGATGGCCTCAAAACTCTTCCATGAAAGATGAAGAATGAAGACAAAATCACAGAAATGTGATTTAAATTCTACACCAATCGATTGACCCATTGCAACTTAACCTGGTTAAAGATTGCTAAGATTTTGTAATCCTTCTATGGTCGAAGCTTTATTTAAATTGCTCATTTTTTGTTTTCGCTTCAGAGCATCACATTTCATTTGCCGTACTTCCTCAATCCCCTAAATTGCAATAGCCACAAAATGTACTAGACAAAACACCAATTGTTGATTGGATACAAAGCCTAATTAAATCAGTAGCTATTTCATATTACTAATAAAAGAAGCAGAATCATATAAAAAATTTCAAAGTGAAATATAAATATAAACGTATATCATATCAGAATCATATTACCATTTATGTAATTTGCATTTGTACACATTTTAATCATTGATCAGATAGAAAGCTAGCTTCATTATATGATCAGTAAGGTTCTATTCATTAAAAGTGTAGTTAAGTATATTGGTTTGTGTTGTTAATGCTACTTGTACTAGTGAAAAAGATTAATGAATCGTAGTTGAAAATATACGTTTTGGGCATCCAAAACCAAAAAACATATAAGGGATCATTCATTCAACCTCGATTTCTTGAATTTTTTTATTCCGCAAACTATGATCCCTTAAAAATACCATCTACCCAACCTGAACATTACATTTTCATGTCATCTTCCCTTCATTAATTGTCAAAGTTTCAACTTAAAGTCACCTATTTTCCCCAATTGCTATTAAAGGAGATCTTAGACATCTGATTAATAATCAATGTGTAAGTCAAAGATTGAAATTCTTCACGGGACAGAAGAAGTACACTCATACAAATGATATAGATTTAGAATAGTGTACTCATACAAATGATATAGATATAGAAACATCATCTGTTCTGTTTTTGAACTACACGCAATGTAAGCAGGGGGCTAATTAACTTCTTTAGCTCCTCTCCCTATGCAAGTTCAAAAAAATTCATTATTAAACTTCAAAGTTCAGTTTAGACATACAACAAGTCATGAACTACAAGCAGGTGGGTTGAAATAGAAGTAGAATAACAACAATTAATCAAAATCATGAAATATGTTTCTGAGAAGTTTAGTTCAGAAATTATATGAATTGCAAGTACCTGAAATTGATGAGATGAGCACTTAATCATTCAAGTAAGGAGAGATTGAGACAAATAAACGCTGGGCAATGCAGAGGCAGAGTAGGGCTCGATAAGAGTAGGAAGATTCGATTAAAATATAGGCGAAGCAGGTATGGAGCATCACTGTTGCAATCGATATAACCGAAGGCGGAGTAGCGCTCAATCGGAGTAGGGCTCAATCAAAGTAGGGGGATTGTTCAAATCTGATGCGGAGTTGGGAGATTCAACCAAAACAGGGGTGAAGTAGGTTTAGAGTCAGGCAATGGCGGAACGGTCCGACGGAAGGCGGAGGGCAGAGGCTGGAGGCGATTAGGTCAGCGCTGATGGAAAGCAGAGAGAATAGGAGAGCAGGGAGAGAACGCAACTGTGGAATGAATTAGGGCATGTTTATTTATTTATATTTTTATTTTATTTAACTTTTTCAACTACTTTTAGTATCAGTCATGATAGGTTCAATATGGTATTAAGTGACTAAACTAACTTCACTCACTTAAACTCTCAGTCACAAAATGTCTTTTATCTTGTAGTGTAATGACAAGTTCTAAACTTTAAAGCTCTAAAAGAAAATTTTCTACGATTTCTCCTATTATACCTAGAAACTATTACTTTAACAACAACTCCAACCTTGAAATATTCCACCATGTTGGTTGTGAAACTGGTGGAGACCCCAGAGGACAAAACAAGTTTGTAAGATTAATTCATCTATACGACCTTAGTTCAAAATCCTATAAAAAAAACACAAACTATGATCATAATTCTTCATAATAGACCATGGAGATACCCAATAATTACTTTAAGCCTCAAATTCAATTTGCTACTAGAACCCATTCCTTCATCATTTTCAATTGTTCTGAGTGGTTACGAATACCAACAATTAAAACACGCATGGACACCAAAAATCAGATTTTTCTTTAAATCGGTATAAGGTTATCTTTATTAACAAAATACTTAAAATGGTAATCAACTTTGACTAGTTTTCTCTTTTTCCAATCAAAGTTTCCTGATCGATTATTCCAATAAGTCTTATATATATATATATATATATATATATATATATATATATATATATATATATATATATATATATATATATATATATATATATATATATATATATATACATACATACATACATACATACATACATACATACATACATACATACATACATACATACATACATACATATACATATATACATATACATACACACACTAAAGATATTTTGTGAACACATTATCGTTGTGAACATCGTGAACAACCATAAAATAACTTTTGAATCTTATGAATCTTGTTGAAAATACTACCGAACCATTTTATTAACGTATTAATCTTATTGGATCCTATGGATTTTATTAATTCCTATGAAATTGTCGAATCTTATGAATTTTGTTGAATCCTATGCATCTTGTTGTAAAAACTATCATGAATCATGTGAATGGTCATCCATGTGAATGGTCATTTCACATCATGTGAATGGTGTGAATGATCATTCACATGATCTTTTTTTACCGTTCACAAGATTTATGATGTTGCTCCTTTTGAAAAAAATCTTATAATGGTGTCTTATACATGTCTATTCAAAAAAAATATATGTGAATGATCATTCACATTAGGGTACGCTGGAATCTCATAGGTACGCTGATGAACCTGATTATATATATATATATATATATATATATATGTATATATATATATATATATATATATATATATATGTGTGTGTGTGTGTGTGTGTGTGTGTCGATGAGATCCATTGTGAACAAGTTATCGTTGTGAACGTTTTGAACAAATAAAAAAATACATATAATCATTTATATATATCAACAAGTGTTTGTAACATGATTCATATGATTCAAAAGGTTCATAGAAGTGTCTACAACAAGATTCAGAACATTCAAATGATTCATGATAGTTTTTACAACAAGATGCATAGGATTCAACAAAATTCATAAGATTCGACAATTTCATAGGAATTAATAAAATCCATAGGATCCAATAAGATTAATACGTTAATAAAATGGTTCGGTAGTATTTTCAACAAGATTCATAAGATTCAAAAGTTATTTTATGGTTGTTCACGATGTTCACAACGATAATGTGTTCACAAAATATCTTTAGTGTGTGTATGTATATGTATATATGTATATGTATGTATGTATGTATGTATGTATGTATGTATGTATGTATGTATGTATGTATGTATGTATGTATGTATATATATATATATATATATATATATATATATATATATATATATATATATATATATATATATATATATATATATATATATATATATATATATATAAGACTTATTGGAATAATCGATCAGGAAACTTTGATTGGAAAAAGAGAAAACTAGTCAAAGTTGATTACCATTTTAAGTATTTTGTTAATAAAGATAACCTTATACCGATTTAAAGAAAAATCTGATTTTTGGTGTCCATGCGTGTTTTAATTGTTGGTATTCGTAACCACTCATGAATGATCATTCACACCATTCACATGATGTGAAATGACCATTCACATGGATGACCATTCACATAAATATGCATTGAGCATTCACATAATTTTTAAGGACACAGAAAGTGTGAATTTATGTGAAATTCATATATCATATGTATAACATTAATTTAAACATGGTTATGAGAAAAAAAAATTAAAAAAAGTTTTTTAAGGTTGGTACATTCGGGTGCACTTGATTTCGAGAGGTACCTTTTTGAACCTGAATCTATATATATATATATAGATGAGATCATTGCAGAACCTAAATTTATTATAGAACATCAGAACCAATGTTGTCCATAGATTATATTAATTTAGTAGTATTGATTAAAATAATCAAGTTTGGAAGTAATGAAAAAAAGATTAGTATCAGTGATATTCTAATATAGTCAATGGTAAAAGAGGAAAAGATTGAAAATAGCAAAAAGTTTGAAATTAGCAACATAAATATACTATTTCTTTAAACTAAAATAACATAAATATGATTAATTTTAATAATCAAAAAAATTATGACATAAGAACGAGAATTTTATACTCTTTAAAACGACACCGGTCATGATATATTTTTTTCAAAAAATTTTATGTGTTTTTTTTTGTAAAATTTTTTTTCCCAGACCAAGATGCAATATAACGTGTCGAGATCATTCAATGTCGTAGCAACAGTTTATATCGTATATTCAACGTCAAACTATATAACATATATGCAACACTGCATATACATTCAATATTAAAAGAGTCAAAATAATGGTCAAAATTAGTAGTCAAACTTGATGAACTACTCTTAATTTAATGATACCAGTCATGATATATATTTTTCGAAAAACATTTACGTGTTTATTTTTCGTATAAATCTTTTTTTTACCCAGACGACCATTCTACATATCCTATCGAGATCATTCAATGTCGAATTACAGTTTCTATCACTTATTCAACGTCGAAGTAATACTATATATCATATATGCAACACTGCATGTACATTCAATATTAAAATAGTCGAAATAATGGTCAATGTTAGTAGTCAAACTTGGTGGGCTACCCTTAATTTAACTGTAATTGCATATTTACCAAATTATCCCTAGTGTTATATTATAATCCTATGGTGTAGATTGGTTCTATAGTTCTGCACTAAATTAAGGTTCTACAATGATCCCAACCCTATATATATATATATATATATATATATATATATATATATATATATATATATATATATATATATATATATATATATATATATATATATATATATATATATATATAGAATATGGTTCGAGAGAGTACCACCAATTATGTAGCGCACCAGAAGGTATCACCTTTAAAAAAGTATATTTTTAAATTTTTTCATAAACATGTTTTAGTTAACATTATGAAGATGATATGCAAGTTTCACATATATTCACATCTTCTAGCTCCTAAAAGGTGATGTGAACGTACACTTACTTAATTTTGAATATATATGAACATGCATTTATGTGATGCATCATTTTATGCACTTAGAGTGTTCGAATTTGGGTGAAATTTATATATCATTGTGTAATGTTAATTAAAACATATTCATGACAAAAAATTTCAAAAAATTTACTTTTTAGAGTGGTACCTTCTGGTGCGCTGCATAATGGGTGGTAGTCACTTGAACACACACACACACACAGACACAGATATATATGTATGTGTATATATATATATATATATATATATATATATATATATATATATATATAGGATCGAAAGAGTACTTTAAACGTGAAAGGTACCAAAGGAACCACTTTTTAACCACACATTTTAACTATTAAAGGATATTAATTAGTTACCAATCATTAATTAAAACAAATCAATTTAATTATAAGGAGGGGTAACATAGTAATAACATATAACGATTGCAATCACCCTTAAATTATGGAATAGAAAATCTAAATTAAATCTCAACCAAAATAGAATATGACATGCACCAAAGCAAAATGTATCCGTAGTTGTCTGTGGAGGAATTTCATTTGTCGTAAATCTAATGGTAATTAAAATTTTGACCAATTTATGAAAATTGTGAATTGTGAACACGTATTTGTTAACTGTGAATACTCTGATCTATTAATTGTGATTTGTGAACAAATAAATGTAAACAGTGAAATCTATCCTATATTGTGAAAGTCATACTTTGAACATGTACTGTGAACTTTGAATTGTAAAATCTATCCTATATTGTAAAAACATCATACTGTGAACTGTGAATTGTAATGTATGAACATTTACATTGTGAATGTCATATTACTGTTCATTCACAATACATCATAATTGATTTTATTGAATCCGATTGTTGATTTTGTTAAATCCGATTTTGATTTTGTTGAATCCGATTAAATTACGTACCATGAATGGAAGAAATGTAAATCAAGCAAACAAATTAAATTACGTGATTGTCTATGGTATCCCACAATTCAAGCATTCAATTGACATAAATTGATTTGATATGCATTCCTTATTTAAGGTTACAACTCATTGATGGTTATACCATTGATTCTTTTTTTTTTTTTGTTGATTTTTGTCCACATAGATAGTGCATTGGTTCCTTTTAATATTGAGGTGCACTAGGATACAGATTTTATATATATATATATATATATATATATATATATATATATATATATATATATATATATATATATATATATATATATATATATATATATATATATATATATATATATAGCGCACCATTCATCAACCACAGGATCAAAAATATAGGGGAGGGGCATGATGGACATTCAACGTGATTTCAGCTTCATTAAGGGAATGATCATTCACATTGGTTGATCATTCACATTAGTCAATTCATCATTCACATTACTTAATTGATCATTCACAACACTTATTTAACTATTTATATTTCTTATACACTTATTTGATCATTCACATTACTTAATTAACCATTCAAATTACTTAATTGATCATTCACGTTACTTAAATGATCATTCATTACTTAATTAATCATTCACATTACTTAATTGACCATTCACATTACTTAAATACATTTAACATTGATGGTATGTAGAAGATGAAGTCTAACATTGCTGTTCTCGTCATTCATCAAATGTGAATGGACATTTACCTAATGTGAATGACCATTCACATTAGAAGATTGATCATTCACAAAACGTAGTTGACAATTAACATGACTAATGTAAGGTGCTGATATTATTTCACCAATGTGAATGGTGAAATTTACTAATGGAAATGGCCATTCACATTAGCTGAATGATCATTCACATTGGTTGATGTTATTAATGTTTGATAGATTTGAGAATTTGAGCGTTACATGAATGACCATTGTTACTGTTTGTCATTAATCTTGTTACTGCTTGTTAGTAGTTGACGATGCACAGCATACATGCTGTGCTGATATGGTACAACCAATGTGAATGGTAAATTTCCTAATGTGAATGGCCATTCACATTAGCTGAATGATCATTCACATTGGTTGATGTTATTAATGTTTGATAGATTTGAGAATTTGAGCGTTACATGAATGACCATTGTTACTGTTTGTCATTAATCTTGTTACTGCTTGTTAGTAGTTGACGATGCACAACATACATGCTGTGCTGATATGGTACAACCAATGTGAATGGTAAATTTCCTAATGTGAATGGTCATTCACATTAGCTGAATGATCATTCACATTGGTTGATGTTATTAATGTTTGATAGATTTGAGAATTTGAGCGTTACATGAATGACCATTGTTACTGTTTGTCATTAATCTTGTTACTGGTTGTTAGTAGTTGACGATGCACAACATACATGTTGTGCTGATATGGTACAACCAATGTGAATGGTAAATTTCCTAATGTGAATGGCCATTCACATTAGCTGAATGATCATTCACATTGGTTGATGTTATTAATGTTTGATAGATTTGAGAATTTGAGTGTTACATGAATGACCATTGTTACTGTTTGTCATTAATCTTGTTACTGTTTGTTAGTAGTTGACAATGCTCAGATTCACATGTTGTGCTGATATTATTTTACCAATGTGAATGGTCAAATAAGCAATGTGAATGATCATTTAAGTAAGGTGAATGATCAATTAAGTAATGTGAATGATCATTTAAGTAACGTAAAATGTTAATTAAGCAATGTGAATGATCATTTAAGTAATGTGAATGGTCAATTAAGTAATGTGAATGATCAATTAAGTAATATGAATGATCAATTAGTCAAATAATTATTGTGAATGATCAAATAAGTGTAAAACAATTGTAAATAGTCAAATAATTCTTGTGAATGATCAAATAAGTGTTGTGAATGAATAACTAAGTAATGTGAATGATCAATTAACTAATGTGAATGATCAATTAATGTGAATAAAAAAAAGGGGGGGGGGGGCATGGAATTGTATTTTTTGATCACAACCATTGATTTATTTAATCTTGTGGCTTTGGATGGGTACCCTTGGTACACTGGATTTTTGAAGGGACTCTTTTGAACCTATATATATATATATATATATATATATATAGGATCAGATAAGCACCAGCCTTAGAATAAAGCCGGTAAGAACTAATAAGTGATCGCCACGTATGTATGTATGTATGTATGTATATATATAGATTTAAGTTCCATGGAGTCCCGTATTAGATTGGAGTCCTGGAGTCCATATTAAATGTACATGTTCATTACAATAAAATATTTTATTTCATGCAAAAATGTAATATATAAATGTTCAAAAGTGAGCTATTGTTGAACAATTCACACAATTTGAAGTTCATTACGATAAAAATGTTATATATATCATGCAAAAATACAATATGCACATGTTCAAAGTGAATCATCAGATCACATGTGCATATTGTTTAAATATTATAATTTTGCATGATATAGATTTTATTATCGTTATAACTTCAAATGTTGTGAACTCGTCAATTGTAATGCACTTTTGAACATGTGTATATTATATATTTGCATAAAATAAAACATTTTATTGTAATGAACATGTACATTTAATATTGGACTCCAGGACTCCAATCTAATATGGGACTCCATGGAACTTAACCCTATATATATATATATATATATATATATATATATATATATATATATAGGATCAGATGAGGACCAACATTTATGCATCATCAGTTTTTTGCTTGGATTCACATAAACAAGACATCTCTTCATAAGCGTTTTGATCCTGGATACTGCAGAGTAATCAGGCTCCAATATCTTTACCACGTAATCCATGTCTGTACCAACAAAGAAACAAGCAATATCAGAGTCATATGGTAATGAGTCATAGCTCCTTTTCAGTACACTATATATATATCATGATGAATATCTTTTCCCTGCAACTTCACTACACTTCTCTAGTATGTAATGCTATTATCCTCTAACTGAGAGGAACCCAACACTTCAAGAGCCAAAGGACATCCTCCACAATACCGTATGATCTCTTTTGCAAGCTCCTGGTAACCATCCATCAGAATTTTAGATCCAAAGGCATGAAGACATAACAACTCTAATGATTCATCGTCATTGAGTAATTCCATTTTGTGCTCTTGACACCTCCTATATCTAGACTTAAACCAAATACCTAAATCATTTTCTGTGGTGGTAATTATGGTCTTGCTCTCTTTATTAATATTCCTAACTCCAAGTAAAGCTTCTAATTGGCTCGGTTTAGCAATGTCATCAAGAACAATAAGTGCTATTTTGGTCCGTAATACCTCTTATTCAACACTAAGAAAATAACAATTAAACATAGGAAAGATAGAAAATAGTCAAATTCATTTTGAAGGTAAATAAATATTGTACTAAATTAAACCAGAACGAACATTAAATAGAATAATAGATGTAGGAATTATATGGGTTTACAATAAACTAATTATGCATTTTAGGTTAAAATTAAGACTATAAAGTGAGGACAGAAGAGATGAGATTTACCTTGTATTAAGGATAGCTGACAGACCATCGGAGGAAATTTGCTTCGAATGGTGTATGAGAAAGATTACAAAGTGACTACAAGTGAATAGTAAAAATGAAATGGAGAAGATTACAAACCTTGCTTAGAGATGAGTAAGAGACACAGCAACTCCGGTGCCAACGATGACGCATGATCGAAGTCTCTGGCGGATTAGAATCGAACTACGCAATGCGGAATCACGGGGCAAGGGAAGAGCACGACTGAGTATGTGCGGAGCAAGACCGGAGTGGTGGCGGTGGCGGTGGCGAGGGTAGATCTGGGTTGGATTAGAGGGGATCGGTAGGAAAGAGGGCATACACACGAAACGACTAGAGAATTGGATATGGGTAATTTAGGGCTCGTACATATCAATGATTTTTTTATTTTAATTTTTTAAAGATTTTTAATTTTATTTTAATATTTAAAGATATTTAATTTTATTTTAATACTGTCACTGATTTTATAAACACTCTTATTTTAACTTTTGTGTGTATTTTCTAATCAAAATTACAAAACAAGAAAAAATAGTATAGTCAACACTTAAAAACATTTCATTTTTTTTCATTATAAATGCAACACTTAAAAAAATGTTATATGTCTTAAAAAAAGTGTTGCATTTTTTTTATTATAAATGCAACACTCTAAAAATGTGTTGCATTTTTTCATTATAAATGCAACACTTTAAAAATGTGTTGCATATTTTATTGAAATATGCAACACTTTAAACAAATGTTGCAATTTTTAGTAAAAATTGCAACACTTTAGAAAATTAAAAAAAATGCAACACTTTAATAAAAATGTTGCATTAAATCATTATATACAACACTTATCGTCAATGTGTTGCTTTAGAGCAAACTTGAATAAAAAAGTAATATTTTTAAATGTGTTACATCAAAAGTGTTGCACTAGATTCGATTTGTAGCAGTGAATTGACATAAATTGATTTGATATGCATTCCTTAATTAAGGTTACAACTCATTGATGGTTATACCATTGGGTTTTTTTTTTGTTGTTGATTTTGTCCACATAGATAGTGCATTGGTTCCTTTTAATATTGAGGTGCACTAGGATCCGGATATATATATATATATATATATATATATATATATATATATATATATATATATATATATATATATATAGGATCAAATGAGGACCAACCTTAAAATAAAGCCGGTAAGAACTAATAAGTGATCGCCACGTAAGCAATAGCTTTATCTCACCTTAAAGGGCGTTATGGACATTTACAACATTTATATATATTGTAACATGACTAATATCTAAAAAAAATTAAATGTATCAATTTCAAAATTGAAATCGAATTGACGGTTTTCAACACAAAGCTCGGTCATCATATATCAATTTCAAAATTAAATATATCAACATCCATATTAACTTTCTTAATATATTGTAATCTCGGCTGTGAACATTTGGATGGTTCACATAATTTCAATAATGTGAACCACTTTGACTCTACCAAACTTTACCGCTGTGAACCACTCCTTGGACTCGTCACTCGCCTCCGTCGTGAATCAAAGTTCGTAGTGTGCACCTTGCCATGAATCAACCAGTCGTGAACCACCAGCCGTGAATCGCGCACCTTCCCGTTAACCGCCAGCCAGACTCGTCACTCACAAAACCCCTCTGTCGTCTAACAGTAAACTACCGTGAACCACTCGTCGTTAACCAACGTGAACCACTCGGCAAAACCCTGAGCCGGATGCACTTCTCACTTTCAGCGCCGTGAACCACACCCACCTACTCAATGCATGTCGCCGTGAACCGCACCCTGCTCCTCATTGTCTGCCGCCATGAACCACCAACCTCCGATCTTACTCTCTGCCGTCCGTCGCCTGAAACCCGTGAATCACCTAACTGTCGCCGTGTATCGTGAACCAGCAATGCCGCCGTCCAAAACCCCCAAATCCCTCTATATATCCAATTCCTCCTAATTAATGGCATATATTTGCTAAAAATATAATGGTGCACAAATGACGAAATTACCCTCTAGATGTTTTAAAAGGGGTATAAAACTATAATTAATTACAAATTTTCCACCTAGTATCCTATTGGTTGATTCATAAATTCTAGCAATTTCATTGGTTCTTACCGTCCTTATTTTAAGCACGGTCCTCATGCACCACCCCAATGCATCACAATTCCCGCGTGATGCGTCAACTTTCTGCATGATGCATCACCTGATTTAATGGCTATAAAGTGGTTCCCGGGTTTTCTGATGCATATAGGTTTTCCATTGAACCCATGATAAGACTGTATTATTGCGTGTTTTCAGTAGTTTTAAAGGCTCATATATGCACATATACTTTGTAACTATCATACTTTTACCTCATATTTGTGTTTCATGGTCTGGAAGTCATTTCAAAGCACCACGAGAAAATTCAGCACGAACCGAGCAGGTCGGGGAGTAGGCTACGCCCCAGGTCTACGCCCACCCTACGCCCACCATACGCCCCAAATAGTAAAATTTCGATTCAAGATCAGTTCCAGCGCAGGCTGGACGTACCCCGGGCGCAGGGCTACGCCCCTGCGGCGCAAAAATCCCGCAGACGCGTTTTTGAGCCCAAAACCTAAACCATTTGTCCTTAATAAATACTGAACATTTGCAGTCGTTTTAGGAGTCCCGAAGCGTTGAAAGAAAAGGCGTAGCCCTACTGGAGTGGCTTCACGAGTCAAGTACGAAGAAGGTGATTGCAACCGTTTGAATCCTATAATGATGTCTCTAACCATTCCCGGTGAAGAGCACACGATGAGCGGCTAAACACCATAGCCGTTGCGGAGGATCTACGACTAAGTTTTACTTCATTGAATTTCAATTATGTTTTGATATGTTTTGTATTGCTTGTATATTTTATGTGTAATGCAAATGATAAGCATTCAGTTATTGTTATGATTATATGTTTTGATTGGTAAAAGCAATATAGTTCAAGAGTAATCTAAGGTGCGCGGAGGACAAAATTAATCAAGAGGAAGAGATTCCAACTTTTGAGGGACGGCATTCACCAAGAAATTTCGAAGACAAAATACCAGAGCCTCTAGTAGTTAGAAATGGGTGAACAATTGAGAAGAACGGTTGAGTCACGTTATCGCCCTGGTGATGTGCCCGATCACTCACCTATTCGATATCCGAAAAATGAGAACGAACCCGAAGTTCGAACTCAGTTATTCCAAATTCTTCATATCTTTAGAAGAAGGCCTAGTGAGGAACCCTACGAGCATCTAGCTGAATTCACAGCTATTTGCAAAGCTAATCATGTTCGAGGTATAACCACCGATGGTTTAAAACTTCGACTATTCCCTTTCTTTTTAAAATAGAAAGCCAAAAATTGGTTTGTGTCGCTACCCACCAATAGCATCACAACCTGGGATCAAATGAAGCGCGCATTTCTCGTTGAATATTACCCCATAAGTAAAACCACTGAGAAACGAAAAGATATCACCGGTTTTAAACAAAAACTTGGTGAACAATTTTACGAGGCATTTGATCGGATGAACGAATTGCTAAGAGCTTGTCCACACCACGAGGTTCCAAAATGGATGCTCGTTAAAACTTTCTTTGATGGTGTGAGTAAAGAAAGCCAGAACATGATCATCGCCTCTACTGGTGGCACATTCTTAGCTAAAGAAGATGATGAGGCTTGGGAAATACTGAATCAACTTAGTAAAGGCCTCAAAGTTCAAGCCGGTTCTGAAAATAATATCGAAGTTCAGGTGATGGGTATAGACAATGCCTGGAAGTGAAGTAAAGAGTGAAATCTCAGAACTTGGAAAGAAGATAGATCAACTGATAAAGGGTTTTAGCCAAAACCCTGCTGCATCAGTTAACTGCATAATATGCAGAGATCCATCTCATCATTCTGAAGCATGTCCTCAAGTGCAACCCACTAAAGAATATGCTAACGAAGTATATGGTTTCGGAGCGCATTGGGAGAGAGATAACCCATTTTTGGAAACCTATAATCTGGGATGGAGAAATCATCCTAATTTTCAATGGAAAAATGATCAGACTACCCATCATCAGTCTAAACTAATGTATGAACCACCACGAAGAGAATATCAGCACGTTTTAAATTCTGCTACTAAGAATGAGGCGATATTACAATCCGCACCAACGTGATCAACCTCACTTCCATATGGAGACGAATATGAGTTCTTCATAATTTTCAGAGTTTGCGGAATTCATGAAGCAACAATCAGCTTTTAACGAGATGTTGAGTCGCTAAATGGGTCAGATAGCCAAATCGCTCACAAAAAGAGAGGAGGGAAAGCTTCCAAGTAACACTATTCCAAACCCTTCGCAAGCACATGGCAAACAGAAGAAGAATGAGGTTAATAAAGTATCTAAGGTGACTACCTTGAGCAGTGGTAGAACAGTAGATAACAAGATCGAGATGCCAAATGAACAAGAAGAAGCTGACACTGACACGGAGGTCGTGTTTGAAGAGACAGCGGGTCATAAGAAAAAGGAAGGTTCTAAGAAAGTTACTTTCAAGGAACCAATCAATGTAGATATTCCAACTCTGAAAGTTGTGGAGGCGGTTAAGGATCAGGACACCACAGCTCCTCCCCCTTACCCCGCTGCTCTAGAAAATCCAAATTCTTCTCTATATGGCAAGAAAGGTCCACAACCTGAGGATTTGTGGGACCTATTCAATCAAGTCAAGATCAATATTCCATTGGTCAAGGCTATTCAACAAATACCCTCTTATGCCAAATTTCTAAAAGATCTCTGCACGCAGAAAAGGAAGTTTAAGGTCTCGCTTCCCAAGCAAATCAACCTAACTGAGCAAGTGAGTGTGGTGATTTCTAATTTATTGCCACCAAAGCTGAAAGATCCTAGATCACCTTTGATTCCAGTAACAACTGGCAATATGCAAATAAAAAATGCATTACTTGGCCTTGGAGCCAGTGTAAACATTTTACCCGGGAATTTGTTTGACAAACATGATCTAGGCCATTTACAGACCACAGATATAATTCTACAACTGGCAGATCGGTCAACGAAATATCCAAGGGGTATCTTATCGGATGTTATAGTAAAAGTAGAAGATTTTTTCTATCCAGTTGATTTCTTAGTTTTGGACACTGAAAGTTCAATAGGAGAAAACCAGCCAACCATTATCTTAGGCAGACCGTTCTTAGCCACTATTAATGCTCAAATAAATTGTAGAACGGGGACTGTAGACATTATCTTTGGAAATTGTAAGCTGCGATTAAATGTGTTCAATTCTTCTATTGCTGCTTCAATCGATTCTGAATGTTACATGATAGATGTGGTGGATGAGCTTGTGCAGCAACATGGTTCATTAATTAATGCCAAGGACACCACTGAATTATTCTTTGCTGAACACGATACTGCTAAGATGAACTCTAATAAATGAAATGAGCTTGAGACAATCATAGATCCCACACTGGAACCTAAAAAGCCACCGTGGACCCATAAGACTGAGAAATTACCAACTGATATGCCTCATTCTGCAAGGCCTTCAACAGAACAACCATCTGTTCTAGAGTTAAAAGTCTTGTTTGTGCATTTGAAATATGTCTTCTTAGGTCAGAATGACACTTTATTAGTCATTATTTCATCTGAGCTGACCAAGGCACAAGAAAAATCTCTACTGCAAGTGTTAGTAAAATATAAAGAGGCAGTAGGTTACATTGAGAATGTTGTTGCCGACCACCTGTCTAGGCTCCCTATTCTTCCATTAGACTTAACTGATCACATTAGGGACTCCTTCTTTGATGAACAATTTTTATCCATTTTCAAAATACCCTGGTTTCCATTAGACACAGGTTAAAGTTATGGGCCACCAATCATATGATAGTCTATGAACTAATTAGGTTAAAAGATGCCAAACATACTTAGACTAGTATAGAAGCAGTACGTCTGGCTGAAGACGTAAAACTTAGCGCTCCTGGGAGGCAACCCAGAGAACTTTATGGGTGGGTTTCTGGAAACCCTCACGAGATAACACTCGTCCACTCGGTATACCGAGAGGTTTAACGACTTGTTGCACATGCTAAGTGCAATCGTGATTTTCCTACGACAAGGCGAATTATCTTATTTAATTGCTTTAGTGTCACCAACTAAGTTGGGGAGGATTTCTAACCCAATTTTAGTTGTTTCTAGACTTAGTTTTTACTTTAGTGTCATCTATCCCAAATAAGTAAAGAATTTTATTAAATGTGACTATGTTCATTGTCTGCTCATTATAAGTGTGTCTATGTGACGAGGACATCACAATGATCTAAGTTGGGAAGGGTAGGTTCTATGAAATGTTTAATACGATCTAACGAGCCCCCACAAAAAAAATTATTATTAGACTAAAATTTGACCACTTGGGTAGAGAGCTACGACATATCATGAACAACAGAACTGGGCATTTTGAGAGGGGGTTCAACATCAAGAGGATTTTCAGGTTGGTAGTTTTTCGATTGTATCTTTGGTCCTCCCTCTCCTTACTAGTGATCAGGTACCATCGTTCCTTGCTATTCACATTTATCATATATAGATTTGCTTGTTTGTGTTAGAATTTTATTTTTTTGTTATTTCTCAGTAATTGTGTGTGTTTTATTTTTATTTGCCGAGTCCTTTTAAATGAGAATGTTTAGTGTCAATGCAGTTTCTTTTGAATTTCCCCGATGGTTCTTGTTTGCCGATCAGGTCATGGAAAATGATGATAAATAGAAAAATATACCTAGAATTAGTTAGTGTTAGTAAGGAATTCTAGAATTATGTTAAGATTCGTATTAATAATTAACAATTTAATGTAAGTTGAGTTTAAGTATGTTAAGGTACATTTGTGCTTAAATGAAAGTAATGTGTCAAAAGATTCTAGAAAACTCATGCAATAAGGGGGAGAGCTTAATCATGTTTTTAGCATCAAAAGATTTGAGATTAGCCTAGTTGGTTCGGGAAATTAAGTCCTACGGGGTACCATTAATGCCTAATCCCCTAAAACCGTCTGGTTTGGGAGCGATTGACCCAAATCCTGCTACATGGACCAACTAGAAAAGCTATGATAAAAACTCGAGTTTAAAAAAATTAGTAAAAATAAAAAATATATATGCATGGCAATAAAAAGTAATATTTGTCGTATACATGCGTAGAGGGAAAAGATCGTCAAAAGACCTACATGTTTTAAGCTTGTAACCTTGAGCTAAAAGGGTAATTTCCAAGAGTGAGATACATTATAATTACTTAAAGAAAATGTGTTTTAACCGAAAATGTTCTTTAGCTTACATTCAAATTTTTAATGCATTATTGCGAAGGTTGACTTAACCTAGACTTACTGAACACACTACTAATAGAATCGGTACATAGTTAGTTCTGATTCTAAGGCTTGCTCGGGGACGATCAAGAGTTAAGTTGGGGAGGTTTGATAAGACTATATTATTGCGTGTTTTAAATAGTTTTAAAGGCTCATATATGCACATATACTTCGTAACTGTCATACTTTTACCTCATATTTGTGTTTCAGGGTTCGGAAGTCATTTCAAAGCACCACGAGAATATTCAGCGCGAACCGAGCAGGTCGGGGAGTAGGGATACGCCCACCCTATGCACTAAATAGTAAAATTTCTAGTTCAAGATCAGTTCCAGCGCAGGCTGGACGTACACCGGGCGCAGGGGGGGGGTCACAGGGCTACGCCCAGAGCTATGCCCATGCGGTGCAAAAATCCTACAGACGCGTTTTGAGCCCAATACCCTAAACCATTCCTCCTCTATAAATACTGAACGTTTGCAATCTTTTTAAGAAGTCCTGGTGATTGCAACTGTTCGAAGCCTATAATGATGTCTCCAACCATTCCCGGTGAAGAGCACTCGATGAGCGGCTAAACACCATAGCCGTTGCGGAGGATCTACGACTAAGTTTTACTTTATTGAATTTCAATTATGTTTTGATGTGTTTTGTATTGCTTGAATATTTTATGTGTAATGCAAATGATAAGCATTCTGTTATTGTTATGATTATATGTTTTGATTGGTAAAAGCAAGATAGTTCATAGTGGTGTTATTATTTGTGTCGAGTCCATTAGTTTAGAGATTAAGACAAGTAATGAACGTTGCATGCGCTATGTTGAGATTTATTGATTAAATTATGTATGATCAATTTTAACTACACAATCAATTATGTCTATGTGATTGTTGCATGAAATTCAAGAGGGTAATAACTTATGTCGTAGTAATTCCGTAAATGGCTATCTTCAATTTGTTTGTTAATCTATTTCGTTAGTTGTTTACCGTTAATTTTAGTTCTAATTTTGTCGTAATCATTAATCCAAACAAATCATCCAATTCACGATTTAATCACTTTAAATGAACTAAAGAATTTAGCTAATTAACCCTAACAAACCTACATGCTCCTTGCGGATCCGACCCTTACTTCCCTATGCTAATAGTTAGATTTAAGGTTATTTCTTCGGGCCACAACGACGGCTCGTCAACCCACCCCTATACACACACACACACGATAATATTATAGGTTGTGCTCCACTGAGCCCATGATGTTTTACTTTAATTTTTTATAGATAAATATATTTTACTTCTTATAAAAAAGGGTTAAAGCCGTAGAATAGTTGTGTACTTTTTAAAATGTATCGATATGGTACGTGTACTATTTTAATTATTCATATTATACGTTTACTTTCTGAATCGTTCAAAATTGATACGTGTACTACATTTTTTCATACCAATATGATACCTTTGGTAACCTGTTACTGACTATACCTGTTAAGAGTGGAATATCTCTTTTTATTAATGTTCAAATTTCCATAATTGAAGCATCAAATACACTCTCTCGTCCTTGTGATAACCTGGTAGGAAAAACCACACAGCACAGCCAACTTCAAACACCTACAAACCTCTGTAGAAATTTCCAATGACGATATTCACCGTCTAGATTGAAGAACTATGTGTTGCGAAGCTCATCCTCAAATTTCACGCAGATCCAACGGTGAACAAGTTCGTACAGACGATTCTCCCACAACTGCGCAAAGTTAGACGAAATAACCTGTCATAAAAAAGTAAAGGTATCATATTAACAATATAAAAAGTACACGTACTATATCGATACACCTTAAAAAGTATACTGCTATTGTACGGCTTTAGCCCTAAAAAAAAAATAAGTAACACTTAATTTAAAAGTGTCTTAATATGTTTTTCATATTATAAAGGTACAAGTTTATAAATGTAACGTCCCTAATTTTGAATTATAAGTAATAAAACAGTTAAGACACAATTTATGTATTTTGATAATTTGAAATCCAAAGTCAAATGAATCGTATAAAATGTGCTGGAAACTGTGTACGAGTTAAGGAATTTAAATTAAAAATAATATATTAATGATGAAGGATCATCATTGTTATTAGAGCGAAAATTCAAGAAAATGGATATTTAAAAGATGAACGTCAAATGATATTAGCACAATAATGAAGGATCATCATTGTTTTTAGAACGAAAATTCAAGGAAAGAGATATTTAAAAGGTGAATGCCAAATGGTATTAAAAATAATGATGGAGGATTAAACTGTTATATTGAGAAAAATATAAGTTGAAGGGGGTATTTCATAAATATGGTAAAAAATTGGGAAAGGGATATACGGAAGTGGCCGTTCATTTTGATGAACTCACTTTCTCATTCTAAACTTCATCTCTCACGACTTATTCTCACTCTACAAATCAAGAACACCAAATCGTTGGAATTAAAGCTGAAAATCTGGAAATACATTTGTAGGAAGGAACTACAACTATTGTAACCATCAATTAAAGATAAGAATCACTTAAAATCTTGAATTTGTGGGTTTTTTGGGTTCGGTTTATATAAATTTGAATTGTAGATCTATGTTAGAATTGTTAATGCATGTTGGATCTAATAGTTGGAATGATTAAATTAAGCTATAGGTAAGTTATTTACCAAATTTCAGCTTTTGATTCAACTTCTAAGCATAATTGTGATTACTATCTAGGTGTTTTAGTGTGTGTTCATCGAACTGTTGAAAACACAACTTAAATGATCTGATTTTGGTACCTTAAAATATTGATGCTAGAAAGTGTCAAGAGGGATAGTGAACTTTATACCGATTGATTTCACTCACATGATTAGTACAAAATGAATGAATGAAATCTGGAAATTTAAAGAAACTGCTAAGTCTGAACTTCGGTTGGAAGTTCGGGTAACATGAACTGCGGGTCTGATGAACAAACCACATGAACTTCGGTTCATACCCGAAGTTCGGGTCAGTTGAACTTCGGGTGATAACTTGAAATAAAACTTTTTAACTCAAGAAACTGAACTTCGGTTCATAGGACAACCGAACTTCGGGTCCAAGTGGACATCCGAACTTCGGGTGATCTGTCAGAGATAGTATGAAACTGAAAAACTTCTAAGGATGGAACTTCGGGCCACCCGAAGTTTAGATCAATGCGAACTTCGGATGTGGTCCGAACTTCAGGTCATTTAAAATGAAAATTAAAGTTAAGTTTTATGAAAAACTTATAAAAAGTACAAATACTGATATTGATATATCTATACCTTGATATAACAGGACCATAGAGAGCTATTTATGCACACATTGATATAAAAATTAAGCGGTGAAAGTCCGGTTAGAAAAAAAGACATTGATTGTGTAAGACCTTGTGGTAATCTTCCATGAGATCCTTGTTAAAGTTAAACCACTGTGAGTGATAGATTACTGTTCTAGCATTTATTGTCATTGCATTCACATACATAATGGCATGTTCCTTTTGCTCATGAATATATCATTTGGCATTTTGATATGATTTATTGTTATTAATGCACTCTTGTACTTGACATGTTATAAACATGTAGCCAGCGTCTGTTTGAAAGTGCATCTTTTAGTACATGCTCTGGCATGATGGTATACTCATAATCTGGTGTGACCTGGGCTGATCAGGTTGATAGCAGACCACTGTCGGGGACTGATCATCCAATATACTCATTCCAGCTAGGTTTTACATCCCCGATCGATAATTGAACAAGCCATGGAGACTTTGGTCTCAGAATCCATGCTTCTCAGCATGATGAGAACTTGTTATCCGTGCCCTCCGCATGAAGGAGCAAACATTGCTCGCATACACATTTGGTTTGCATGACATAATTGTAGAATATGTAATCTATTAACTCACTAAGTGTAAGCTTACCCGTTGTTGATAAATGTTTTTAGGCAAAGGAAAAGATATTGTTGGGCCTTCTACTTAGGCTATTCATTATGTTTACCGAGGACTTCTAGAAGCAGTTGGTAACTATAGGGGTTATCAAGCTTTAGGATTAGGTACTGGATATGTTGATGTAATAAATAATTGTGTTGTAATAGATATTTTTAGACTTTTATATACTTTATGCTTTAGTGATGATGTACCCACTATATGTCTTTATTCCTGGAACATTAATTGTAATGTTAATATTGGGTTTTTATGATGATCATGGAGTTTTCATTATGTTTATAAGGGAGGATCTTTCAGTTTGGTATCAGAGCATTAGTTTGAGGTCTCAAGTGTCCGCGAGGACTTGGACTCAAACTCAGGTTATGATATTAAAATGGACTCCTAGGAAATGGTCTGAACTAAGATGGGATTGACATGAATAACATGGAAAAGTAAAGGGTATCTATAAATAAGTATAACTAGGTATATATGTTCTAAATATTACTTGCTATATTTCAGAACATGTCTGGAGAAGATATGACTCCTCAACAAATGTTCCAAATGATGCAAAGCATGATGGAACATAATAACGAGCGTCACACCAAAATGATGGTTGATCAAGCTCAACCTTTCACTGATCAGCTTAGGGCTCAGGTTGAGGCCGAGGCTAAACGTAGGGCAGACAAGAGGAATGATAAAGAACACCAGCATGGTGATTGGGGTGATAGGGAGGAAGACTCTGGTTCTTCCAGCAAAGCTAAGGGATGTAGATTTAAGGATTTTAAGGGTAATGGGGCAGTAATATTTGATGGTAATAGGGATGTTGTTACAACATTGGAGTGGACTACTGCCTCAGAACGAACCTTTCGAATCAGCGACTGTGCTGAGAAGGATAAAGTTCGTTATGCCACTGCCATGTTTACGAAGGATGCCGTGATGTGCTGGGATGCTATGGTGAATGTACTAATGATGGAGGCCGTGTCAAACATGTCCTGGAATGAATTCAAGGAAGTATTCGCCCAACAATACCGTCTTGCTGATGAAAAACGCTGTCTAGAGGCAAAATTCTTGGGGTTGACGCAGAGAACAAAGACGGTTTCCCAATATGCTTTCGAGTTCAGTCGACTGAGTCTGTTTGCACCCCATCAGATTGACACGAAGGAGAGGAAAATACATCAATTCGAGGCTGGTTTGGATCTGGAGATTCGTCAAACAAGGAGCAGTGTTCGGTATACTACTTTTGTCGGATTGTTGGAGGCTGCTCGTAATGTGGAGCAAATTTTTGTGCTCTTAGGGTATGTTATGGTATCAGCTGCTACGGGTCCAACTTAACCTTCACCACCAAAGAGCCAGTGAGATTCAGGTTATTCCAGATCATCACGATCATCATTACATTCCTCTCAACAACCATCAGCTTCACCAAGTAGGGGAAGGGCCTTCTCGACCAATACAGAACAACGGGACTGTTGTCGATGTCGAAAGACTCATTGTGGGGAGTGCAAAATCTAGGATATTTACTGCTATTGTTGTGGGCAGAAGGGGCATCATGGAGATAACTGTCCCAAAAAAGCTAAAGCATGCTACAACTGTGGCAAAATGGGTCATCTTGCACGGATTGCCGTAAGCCCCCACGATCCCAATCCACCCAGCAATCAACCGCAAGGTCTTCTGGAACTTCTACTGCTCGAAGAGAAAAGACTTCGAGGCCTCCAACTAGGGCATTCCAAATTACCGTTGAGGAAGCAAAAGAGGACATTGAGGTGGTCATGGGTACGTTCTTAGTAAATTCAATCCCCACACGCATTTTGTTTGATTCTTGAGCGAATCGCTCATTTATCTCCACTACATTTTCACCACAACTTAACATGCTTACATCCAACCTACAATTTGTGCTTGATATTGAAACTGCTAGCAATATGTTAGTAGAAGCTGATAAGGTATATAGAAATTGCACATTACTCATAGAGGACGTGGTATTTAATTTGGATTTGATTCCAATGGAATTCAGAGAATTTGATGTCATTGTGGAATGGATTGGCTTGTCCATAATGAGGCTCAAATAGTCAAGAAGAGGATGATTAAGATAACTACTTTAGAGGGTCCTTATATATGTATATATGGGGAGAGGCAAAAAGGTGATCTATGCCTCATTTCTATTGCTAAAGCCCAAAAGCACGTTGCTAAGGGTTGTTCTGCTTATCTGGCCTATGCTATTGATGCAAAGGCCGAAAATAAATATCTTTCTACCGTTCCAATTGTATCTGAATTTCCGGACGTCTTTCGAGAGGATATCTCGGGATTACCACCAGCCTGTCAGGTGGAATTCCATATTGATCTCGTTCCTAGAGCTGCTCTGATAGCAAAAGCTCCATATCATTTAGCCCCTACAGAGATGCAAGAAATGATGAAACAATTACAGGAGTTGGTCGATAAGGGCTTCATACGTCCAAGTTCTTCTCCTTGGGGAGCTCCTGTGTGACACCCTTGCCACGTTTAATCACAATTACATAACACCCAGATTAATCACCCACACATGATTACATAATGATATGAATCCTTAATTAAATTGCGGAAGCATTAAAATACATAATAAAATAATACATCTGAGTCAAACACCCTACGGTGCTACAAAGGTTACATGTCCAAGTCTACATACTTAAACTTTGTTACAGTCATCCCAAACATATTACAACAACATTCCATAATTCTATTACCAAGATAAACAGTAGATATCTTCAATCACTTCAACAGACGACCTAGCTAGAAGGTCTCGCAGCAGATTTCCCTTTTCCTGTAAAAATTCAACAACTGAGGGGTAAGTGAATGCTTAGTGAATACCAAATGATTTTTCACATTCTACAACTCCTTATGATGCCACCCAGAGTAACCGCGGTAACACATACCGTATACTCCACACGTTCTTAAAGTACGCAACCTGAGCCGCAGCTCCTTCGAGCTGACACTCGGCATAAGGAAAACCAACCATCTGAGGTAGACATAACATCGGGGATGACTTACTGTCTATCCTGACCACAGAGTTGTCAAACTCTTGGTCATATAGCACAGTAACATCAGAGTCAGATGCGACCCACAGGTCCATCAATAGGATGCACAACAAATGAACGGACATTCAACAAGTATGAATGTGCATCAACATATACGCAAGTAAGTAGAGTTCCAAACGAAAGTGAAACAACATGCCTCAGCAGGCAAAGCAAACATAAAGCAGATGCAGACATGTTAAAATCAAAGGTACTCACAGTGGGTGCGTTATTAAACTTCAAGTAAATTTTATTTCTCCTCGGGCCTTCAACCGGATCACAAAGTACCCCACTGTGGGTTAAACAATACCACAAGGGACCTGTTAAGTCAGTTGTATCAAAACATTGTGTCAATAACTGTTTAATTTCATAAAACTTAATTTTTATAAGTTTTGTAACTTTTGACCTGCAGTTCGAATCCATGTCCGAATTCGGATCCCACCCGAATTCGGACCATAGTCAATTTAGGTCCCCAAGTCAAGTTTGAATTATGCCAAATTCGGACCACTATGTCAAATTCGGAACCTCATGTCAATTCGGTCCACATATAAGCCCCAATTCGGACCCCTATTAATTTCGGATCATATCCGAATTCGGTCCCCTACCGAATTAGGACCTCAACCGATTTTCAACACTTAGAAATTATTTTGCTATTTTTGAACATCAACAGTTCGTACCCATCTGAATTTGGACCTGATCCAAGTTCATATCGGATCCGAATTCGGACCATCAGTTTCAAACTTGTGCAGTTTTTGTCAAATTTCAGATTTAATCCCATCATTTTTTGTACTAATTCAATACATGAAACAACTTATACCAACTAAAATAAATGTATTTCCAACACTTTTAACACTAATATTAACATACTTTCATACCAATTTAAACCTCCTTTTTACCATTTTCATCATTTTTCGAACACACACACTAAAACACACACAAATCTCAAAAATCATACTTATAGTGTGAATCAGGAGCTGAAATTTAATATGTAGTTTCATATACACTAGATTTAAACTAATCCACAACCATATAACACATGCATTAACATTTGCTACTCCTATTCTAAGATTCAGATTTTATCAAAACCGAATAAAAAATGCTCCATAATCCGAAATTTAGAAAAATTTTTACCTCAAATCTGAATTTGTAGTGTTGATAGATCTCTTTTGTGATCTTGATTCCAAATTTTGATGATTCTTGAATTGTAGAGTGAGAGAGAGAGAGCCGAGAGATGAGAGAGAGTGAATTGGTTCAATTGAAAGACTCTCATCCCTTTTTATTCCATCTTTTAACTTTTGGCACATTTAACCCCTCTACTTATCCGGTTCCATTAAAAACTGATTTTATAAATAAAGAATTCTATCTTTATTTATTATCCTCAACAATTTTTTTTAAATAATTATGTTCACTTAAATAAATTGAAATTCCTCAATTTCTAATTAATGCAACCAACTTTATAATTAATCCAAATTTTAACTTAACTTTCATAATCCCACTTAAATTACATTAATTTAAAAATTCATCTAATTAAACCTCGATTACAATAATTTAAATCTGAGGATGTTACAACATGTGCTCCACCACGCTCAAACTTCGTCCTCGAAGTTAACTGGATCCAAAAAGTTGCGGATACTTCTTCATCATTTCAGACTTAGTCTCCCATGTATGATTGGCTCCTTTATGATGCTTCCAACATACAAGCACCATCTCTATCTCTTTGCTCCTCAACTTCTTTACTTTAGTATCTAAAACACACTCCGACTCTTCAACATACCGAAGCCTTTCATCAATATGCAACTCAGTGTGATCTGCCCAATCCTCGTTTCCGGTAGTGAATGACTTCCTGAGATTTCCCACATGGAACATTGGATGTATGCCCGACATCTCTTCAGGCAACTCCAAACGATAAGACTGGTTTCCAATTTTCTCTATTATTCTGAATGGTCCAACAAATCTCAGAGCTAACTTGCCTCTCTTTACAAAACGAGTCACACCCCTCATTGGTGATACTTTCAGATATACCCAATCATTCACATCAAAACTGATTGGTTTGTGCCTTCTATCGTGATAACTTTTCTGCCGATCCTGGGCCGCTTTCATATTCTGTCTAACCAGCTGTATCTTCTCATTCGTTTCCTGCAACAATGCCGGCCCAACAATTGGCGTCTCTCCGGTTTCCCTCCAACATGTAGGAGTCCTACACCTTCTCCCATATAAAGCCTCAAACGGTACTTTCTTTATTGTCGCGTGATAACTGTTATTATACAAGAATTCCATCAGTGGCAAATGATCGTCCCAATTACCACCGAGATCCAATACACATGATCTCATCATATCCTTCAAGGTAAGGATAGTCCTTTCACTTTGGCCATCAGTTTGTGGACGATAAGCCGTACTCATTGCTATTCTCGTTCCCAACCCTTCTTGTAATGCTGACCAAAAGTTTGAAGTAAATCGGCTATCCCGATCCGATACTATGGATTTAGGCACTCCATGTCTAGATATGATGTCAGCCATATAAATCTGAGCCAATCTCTCCAATGAATAGCTTTTCCTAATCGGTATAAAGTGTGCCGACTTGGTCAGTCTATCAACTATCACCCAAACTGCATCATGTTGACGCCTAGTCTTCCGCAACTTCGTGACAAAATCCATTGTTATGTGTTCCCACATCCATTCCGGAATGGGAAGCGGTTGCAGACTGCCATAGGGTTGCTGATGTTCGGCTTTCACCAGCCGGCAAGTCCTGCATCCAATGTCCTTCTTCAATTCGGGCCACCAAAAGTCTGCTTTAAGTTCGTTGGACATCTTTGTGCTCCCGGGATGTACATAAAAATTAGACTGGTGTGCTTCTTCGATGATCACCTTTCTCATGCCCCCAAACTTTGGCACCCAGATCCTTCCGTATACACCTTTCAGTCCCGACTCACTAGTTTCCATAACCTTTTTCTGTACTCGAATATCCTCAGCACCAACATTCTCTTCCTTCAAAGCTTCTACTTGAGCAGCTTTTATATCATCAATAATCGTGGAAGTTAACATAGTAGACGTCATCACGTAGCAACAGTCCTTAGCATAAGTTCCATCGAACGTCTCTGCCTCAAATTAAGCTCCTTCTGACTGAAGATATATTTCAAACTCTTATGATCTGTATAGAGTTGACACTTAGTTCCATACAGATAGTGTCTCCACAACTTCAATGCAAAAGTGACAGCTGACAACTCAAGATCGTGAGTTGAGTAATTCTTCTCATGCTGTTTAAGCTGTCTCGAGGCATAAGCAATTACCTTTCCTCGCTGCATCAGTATAGCGCCCAACCCCAATATCGATGCGTCCGTGTATACTACAAAATCCTCATTACCCTCTGGTAGGGCAAGTATCGGCGCTTCACTTAGCGTCTTCTTCAAGATCTCGAAAGCCTCCTGCTGCACAGTTTCCCATATGAATGGTGCATTCTTCTTTGTTAATGCAGTCAAAGGAACTGCAATATTAGAAAAATTCTTTATATCCTCCGATAGTAGCCCGCCAACCCAAGAAAACTTCTAATTTCTGTAGCTGAACGAGGCGGTTCCCAGTTTCTTATGACTTTAACTTTAGCTGGATCTACAGAAATCCCAGCTCCAGAAATCACATGTCGAAGAAATTGGATCTATTGTAACCAAAACTCACACTTTGAGAATTTGACATACAACTTCTCTTTTCTCAACAGCTCCAATAACTCTGCTAGATGAACAACATGCTCCGTTTCAGACTTGGAATACACCAAGATATCGTCAATAAACACTATTACCGATTTACCTAACATCGGTCTACATACCCTGTTCATCAGATCCATGAATACAGCCGGAGCGTTGGTTAACCCAAAAGGCATCACCAGAAACTCGTAATGTTCATACCGAGTTCTGAATGCTGTCTTAGGCACATCTTCCTCTCGAACTTTCAGCTGATGGTATCCCGACCTCAAGTCAATCTTAGAAAACACACTTGCCCCATGTAGCTGATCAAACAAATCGTCTATCCTTGGCAGTGGATACTTGTTCTTAATAGTCAGCTTATTCAGCTCCCGGTAATCAATGCACATCCTCATGGTGCCATCTTTCTTCTTCACAAGCAATACCAGAGCTCCTCACGGAGAGGAACTCGCTCGAATGAAGCCCTTATCCAACAACTCCTGGAGTTGTTTCGTCATCTCTTGCATTTCGGTAGGAGCAAGGCGATACGGAGAATGAGCTACCGGAGCAGCTCCAGGGATCAAATCAATTTGAAATACACTTGTCTCTCAGGCGGCACGCCAGACAAGTCTTCCGGAAACACATCCGGGAATTGTGATACAACAGGCACATCGGCCAACGTCTTCTTCTCAGCCTTGGCATCAATAGCATATGCCAGGTAGGCGTCACACCCCTTTGCAACAAGCTTTCGGGCTTTTGCAATGGTCAATAAACACAGATCCACGCTTCTCCTATCCCCGTATATATAGATCTCACGCCCTTCCGGAGTAGTTATCTTGATCATACGCCTCTTACACACTATCAGGGCTTCATTCTTTATCAAGTAGTCCATTCCGACTATCACATCAAATTCACTGAATGCTATCGGGATCAAATCAAGATTGAAGACTACATCTTCAATCACTAGAGTGCAGTCACGGTAAACGTGATCTACTTTGACTAGAGTGTTACTAGCAATTTCAATATCTAGTACAGCAGATAGCTTAGACAGTGGCATAGCAAGTCGTTGTGCAAAAACAGTAGACACAAAAGAACGGTTGGCACCATAATCAAATAACACTCTTGCAGGCAAAGAGTTAACTATGAACATACCAGTAACCACCTCCGGGTTTTCCTTAGCCTCCTCAGTGGTAATCTGGAATGCACGAGCCGGTGCCCTTTGTGGCTGGTTCCGGTGGTTGACTGAACCACCACTTAATCCCCCAGATGATCGAGTTGAAGATGGAGCAGCAGCTGCTGGAGCGTTCTTTCTACAGTTTCTACTATAATGCCCCCATACTCCACATTTATGGCTTGCATCCGATTTCCGTGGGCATTGATTCTGATAGTGGCCCAATTCTCCATAGCAAAAACAAGCGCGTCCATTAGTGCACTTGCCGAAGTGTTCCAGATGACACTTATTACAATATTGCGGCTCGGTGTTGATGGAGTACGCACGAGCACGACCAGAGGAACCAGACTGTCGGCGATAAGACTGTTGCGGCGAGTACTGCGATGATCGTGAAGAACCAGAGTAGCCTCCTTCGCGCTGACGTTTTGGTGGTGAAGGTTGAGTTGGCTTAGCTGAAGCAGCAGCAGACCCCATTACATACCCAGACATACTCGGAATCTGTTCCACATTTCTGGCGGCTTCTAGCAGACTATCAAATGTGGGGTAGCGTACGTTGCTCATCACCCTTCGGATTTCCAGATCAAGACCAGCCTCAAACCTGGTCACTTTTCTTTCTTCTGTATCAACCTGATGAGGCGCGAACAAACTTAGCCTCGTGAACTCTACCGCATACTGGGACACAGACTTAGTCCCCTGAATCAGTGTTATGAACTTTGCCTCAAGTCTTCGGCGCTCATTGGCCGGGCAGTATTGCTGAGTAAAGACTTCAGTGAACTCAGCCCATGACATAACAGGTACTTTCTCCAAGGTTAAGGCATTCACCATTGAATTCCACCACATAACTGCATCTTTGGTGAACATTGCAGTAGCGAACCGGACCATGTCCTTCTCAGCACATTCCCTGATTCGGAAAGTCCTTTCTGTGGTTGTTATCCATTCCAGAGCGGCAACAGCATCACCCAGTCCATTAAACTCGACTGCCCCATTTCCTTTAAAGTCCTTAGACCGACAACCTCTGGGTTTGTTAGATGACCCAGTGTTGTCATCTTGTTCGTCATTGTTTCCCTCTTTTTCCTTATTCTTCCTCTTATCTTCTCTTCGCTTAGCTTCGACCTCATCTCGAGCCCGAAACAAATCTTGAATCATCCGATTTTGCTCAGCCATCATGGCTAGCATCATTTCCCTTGTTTCTTCGGGTGTCATTCCTCCTCCAGACATGTTATGAAATATAAAATATATAACTTGTTTAGTAACATGTCATTAATTTAAAGATACCACTCATTTGTCCGGTAGGATAGTCAATCTCCTATAATTACTAGATCGTAACCTATATCTTAGTTCAGATCATTACTTAAAATCACTACATATCATCACTTAAAGTTTGAGACCAAGACCTCACGAACACTTGAATATCAAACTACTGCTCTGATACCATCTCGATGTGACACCCTTGCCACGTTTAATCACAATTACATAACACCCAGGATTAATCACCCACACATAATTACATAATGATATGAATCCTTAATTAAATTGCGGAAGCATTAAAATACATAATAAAATAATACATCTGAGTCAAACACCCTACGGTGCTACAAAGGTTACATCTATAAGTCTACATACTTAAACTTTGTTACAGTCATCCCAAACATATTACAACAACATTCCATAATTCTGTTACCAAGATAAACAGTAGATATCTTCAATCACTTCAACAGACGACCTAGCTAGAAGGTCCCGCAACAGATTTCCCTTTTCCTGTAAAAATTCAACAACTGAGGGGTAAGCGAATGCTTAGTGAATACCAAACGATTTTTCACATTCTACAAATTCTTATGATGCCACCCACAGTAACCGCGGTAACACATACCGTATACTCCACACGTACTCAAAGTATGCAACCCGAACCGCAGCTCCTTCGAGCTGACACTCGGCATAAGGAAAACCAACCATCTGAGGTAGACATAATATCGAGGATGACGTACTGTCTATCCTGACCACAAGGGTGTCAAACTCTTGGTCATATAGCACAGTAACATCAGAGCACAGATTCGACCCGCAGGTCCATCAATAGGATGCACAACAAATGAACGGACATTCAACAAGTATGAATGTGCATCAACATATACGCAAGTTAGTAGAGTGCCAAAAGAAAGTGAAACAACATGCCTCAGCAGGCAAAGCAAACATAAAGCAGATTCAGACATGTTAAAATCAAAGGTACTCAGAGTGGGTGCGTTATTAAACTTCAAGTAAATTTTATTTCTCCTCGGGCTTTCAACCGGATCACAAAGTACCCCACTGTGGGTTAAACAACACCACAAGGGACCTGTTAAGTCAGTTGTATCAAAACATTGTGTCAATAACTGTTTAATTTCATAAAACATAATTTTTATAAGTTTTGTAACTTTTGACCTGCAGTTCGGATCCATGTCCGAATTCGGACCATATTTAATTTCGGTCCCCAAGTCAAGTTCGAATTATGCCAAATTCGGACCACTATGTCAAATTCGGACCCTCATGTCAATTCGGTCAACATATAAGCCCAATTCGGACCCCTTTTAATTTCGGACCATATCCGAATTCGGTCCCCTACCGAATTAGGACCTCAACCGATTTTCAACACTTAGAATTTATTTTGCTATTTTTGAACATCAACAGTTCGGACCCATCCGAATTCGGACCTGATCCGAGTTCATCTCGGATCCGAATTCGGACCATCAGTTTCGAACTTGTGTAGTTTTTGTCAAATTTCAGATTTAATTCCATCATTTTTGGTACTAATTCAATACATGAAACAACTTATACCAACTAAAATAAACGTATTTCCAAAAGTTTTAACACTAATATTAACATACTTCCATACCAAATCAAACCTCCTTTTTACCATTTTCATCATTTTCGAACACACACACTAAAACACACACAAATCTCAAAAATCATACTTATAGTGTGAATCAGGAGCTGAAATTTAATATGTAGCTTCATATACACTATATTTAAACTAATCCACAACCATATAACACATGCATTAACATTTGCTACTCCTATTCTAAGATTCGGATTTTATCAAAACCGAATAAAAAATGCTCCATAATCTGAAATTTAAAAGATTTTTACCTCAAATATGAATTTGTAGTGTTGATAGATCTCTTTTGTGATCTTGATTCCAAAATTTTTAGCCTTCATTTCCAACTTTTGATGATTCTTGAATTGTAGAGAGAGAGAGAGAGAGAGAGAGAGAGAGAGCCGAGACTGAGAGAGAGTGAATTGGTTCAAATGAAACACTCTCATCTCTTTTTATTCCATCTTTTAACTTTTGGCACATTTAACCGCTCTACTTATCCGGTTCCATGAAATACTGATTTTATAAATAAAAAATTCTATCTTTATTTATTATCCTCAACAATTTTTTTTAATAATTATGTTCACTTAAATAAATTGAAATTTTTCAATTTCTAATTAATGCAACCAACTTTATAATTAATCCAAATTTCAACTCAACTTTCATAATCCCACTTAAATTACATTAATTTAAAAATTCATCTAATTAAACCTCAATTACAATAATTTAAATCTGAGGATGTTACATCCTGTACTCTTTGTCAAAAAGAATGATGGTACTTGCGCATGTGCATTGATTATCGTGAACTCAATAAGGTGATCATTTAGAATAAGTACCCTCTGCCCCGAATTGATGAGTTCTTCGACTAGTTACAAGGTGCAAGTTATTTCTCAAAGATTGATCTCCGATCGGGGTATCATCAACTTAAAGTCCATGAGGTTGATATTCCTAAAACGGCTTTCAAAACTCGTTATGGACACTACGGGTTTTTAGTGATCCCATTCGGTCTTACTAGCGCGTCAGCTGCTTTCATGGATCTAATGAATAGAGTTTGTCGGCCGATGCTTGATAAATCTGTCATCGTCTTCATCGATGATATTCTTATTTATTTAAAGACCAAAGAAGAACATTTTATACATCTAAGAGAATTGCTAGAGTTGCTGCGAAAAGAGCGACTTTATGCCAACTTCACAAAATGTGAATTCTAGTTGAGGCATGTACGTCTCAACATTTGATACGAATTCATTACTTGATTCTTCAGACTCAATCATAAACTCATACTGAGATTGAAGCTTGTTAAACAATTTAGATCCAATTCTTAGGGCAAGTAATATCTGGTGTTGGTATTTCCGTAGATCTAACAAAGATTGAGGCTATCCTGAACTTGGAGTCTCCACATAATGTCTCTGAATATCGCAGTTTCTTGGGATTGGCTGGTTACTACCGCCGATTCATCAAAGATTTCTCAAAGATCGCGATTCCGCTTACCAAGCGTACACGTAAAAAAGCTATACTTTTGTCTGGGAAGAAGATCAACACATGGCCTTCGAAACTCTGAAGAAACTGTTAAGTGATGCTCCAGTGTTGGCGCTGCCTGAAGGAAATGAAGACTTTATGGTATATACTGATGCATCAGGCATGGGATTGGGAGCAGTGTTAATGCAACGAGGAAACATCATAGCATATGCTTCAAGACAGCTTAAGCCACATGAAAAAGATTATTCTACACACGACTTAGAGCTAACGGCTGTAAATTTCGCTCTTAAGATTTGGAGGCATTATCTCTACGGGACAAAGTGTCAGCTGTATACCGATCATAAAAGCTTGAATTATATATTTAGACAGAATGACTTGAATATGAGGCAACGCCAATCCATGGAGCTGATAAAAGATTATGACTGTGAAGTTTTATATCATAATGAAAAGGCAAACGTGGTTGCAGTTGCCCTAAGTAGAAAAGCTTACTATAAGACTTATTGTGATGCCTTAACTTCAATGATGTTGACTTCAACTATAATCGATGATATAAGGGCTGCTCGGCTTCAAGCATTGAAAGAATAAAATGTCAAGGATGAAAATATCAGGATCCAGCTACCTTTAATGCAATATGATGGATCTGGATTAAAAGGCGTGTACGGCAGAATATGGGTACCTAAGTTTGGAAGTATACATGAACTGATTTTCAAAGAAGCTCATCAATCAAAATACTCAATTCACCCTGAAAGTACAAAAATGTATAATAATCTGAAAGCTGACTTCTGGTAGTCGGGGTTGAAATGAGATGTTGGGTTATTTATGGAGAAATGCAGAACTTGTCGGTTGGTCAAAGCCAAGCATCAACAACCCTAAGGTAGTTTGCAACCGCTTCTTGTTCCAGAACGGAAATGAGACCATATTACTATGGATTTCATCAAGAAGTTACCAAAGACTCATCATCAACGTGATTCAATCTGTGTTATCATTGACTGATTGACCAAATCTGCGCACTTCATTCCAATCAGAGAAACTTACTCATTAGCAAGTCTGGCTCAAATATACATGAATGAGATTTTTACAAGACATGGGGTGCCTAAGTCTATTGTTTCTAACAGAGACAATAGATTTAAGCCGCATTACAAGATGGTCTTGGTACTCGTATTGCTATGAGTACTGCTTATAGACCACAATCTAATGGATAAAGTGAAAGGAAAATCTTGACTTTAGAAGGCATGTCAAGAGCCTATATCATGCATTTGGGTGGTAATTGGAACGATCATCTTTCTTTAGGTGAGTTTTCTTACAACAATAGTTACCACTCCATGATAAAAATGGCGTCGTTTGAATTTTTGTATGGGAGAAATTGTAGAACTCCAACTTGCTGGAGAGAAAAGAGGGAAACCCCTATTGCCGAACCTGCACTGTTACAAGAAACAAACGAGAAAATCCAGTTAATCAGGCAATATATGAAGACGACTCAAGATCAACAAAAGAATTATCACGATCTTCGTCACAAGGCAATACAGTTTCAAAAGGGCGATTACGCCCAGTCCGTGTAATTGAGAAGATTGGAAAATAGTCATACTATCTGGATCTGCTGGAGGAACTATCGAGGGTACATACAGTCTTTCATGTGGGTTCTTTAAGAAAGAGTCTGGTACCCGAGAGGGAGCCATGGACTGACCATTTTGATAACAAATTGATGAAAGGCTTCGGTACGTTGATGAACAAGAGTGCATATTGGAAACCAATATTAAAAAGTTAATAAACAAAGAAGTAAAGATGGTGCTCATGAAGTCGAAGCATCACCGAGGAACTAATCACACTTGGGAATCTGAAGAAGAAATGAAGGCTAAATACTCAAGTTTGTTTAGCGCAACATGACTTCGAAGACGAAGTATGAGCGTGGTAGAGCCCATGTTGTAATGATCGGGTCATAAATAAGGGATAATTGCGCAAAAAACCCCATACTTGTCAGCATTTTGTGATTAAAACCCCAAACCATTTTTCGTTGCATAGAAAACTCCGAACTAACTAAAACTCAGTAAATTAAGGTTTTATCAATGGGTAACCGGTTGAAAGCGATTATTAATCCAACGTGGACTGGTAAATAATCTACGTAGAATAAATTTTAATTGTTGAAACCCGTTGCCAAGTATTACACATCAATTAAAACCTCGTTGATAATTTTTAATTGTAATTTTTAAACGGGATTACCTCATCTACGAGCGTTAAAATGATGTGTAATACTTGTAAATCGGTTTGAACAATTAAAATTTATACTACGTAGGTTATTTACCAGTCCCCGTAGGATTAATAACCGGTTTCAACTGGTTACTCATTGATAAAACCATGATTTGCTGATTTTTAATTAGTTCGGGGTTTATAATGCAACGAAAAATGGTTTGGGGTTTTAATCACAAAAGGCTGACAAGTTTGAGGTTTTTTGCGCAATTATCCCTATAAATAACTATGTACTTAAAGTATAAAAGAGTTGTTTGTAATGAAAATGTGCCGTGGAATGTGCTACTATTGATAAAATTCATTGCTTGTGTATGTAGCCATTTTAAGTTTAACTCTGGCGAAATTGAGCAAAAATGAAAAACATTTTTAGAGAGCCAAGCGTGGGGGGGCGGGGCGCAACCCTGCTCCCTAGTCGAGTGTTCAACAAAACGTTTTGGCCTTCAAAGGACGAGAAGCACAATGCCAGACACAGGCCGAACACAGACCCAGGCGCAGGGGGGGCGCAGGCCTACGCCCGTGGCTACGCTCAGCCTATAAAAATTATTTCCGCGCCGTTTTTAGGGTTTTGAGAATTGCCTAAAAATACAAACATGCCAGACGAAAAAGGGGTCACTTTTTTACTAAGAGAAAAGCTTAGAAAAGGTTATGGTTGAGCGAATACGGCTACCAAGAGTGAACGACACAAGCTACGGCGCTGCTAAGGATGAACCCACAACTGTGGAGTATCACACCAATGATGTCCTGCTAATCTCGCATTAATCATTCTCGGAGGAAGCATAACGCTAAGTGTTTATTTTTACGAACGATTCGTTATGTTTCATGTTTGGATCGTAAATGAATGATTGTTATTTATTTTATTGCGTTTCGTAAGATAGTTCGTTGATATTTTATTATTCGTGCCGAGTTAAGTGTTAACTAAGACGAGTAATCAAAGTAACACGCGTTATGCCCAAGATCACGTAACAATATGAATAACAATTTTAAAAGGTTATGTCTATGTAATCTTTATATTGTTCATGAAAGTAAACACGAAGCGTAGTGTGGAATCCGGGAGTGATTATCTTTGTTAACGCATTTAATCAAACAATTCAACTAAGTTTTCTTTTACAATCACACAAGTAATTAGTTTTATAAAGCAAGTAACGATCTTTTCACAAAGTTTCACTTTTCCAAGTAATTAAGTTTGCAACGCTAGTCGCTCGAATACGTGTAATTAACCTCTCGCTCTCTGTGGATAAGATCCCTACTTACCCTAGCTTCTAAGGTGTTTAGCGGTTATTTTTGGCGAGATAACAACACTCGTATTGTAAGGTCACCAACACACGGATCTGATCTTGACGCGACACCTTCCAACGAGTGCGGAATCCTCGTTAGGGGTTTAACGGATCGATCACACACACGGAAACCCGGAGACGAACACAATGATAGCCGACACGACGAACGGCCCGTCACGTGTATTTCTCCGAAACGACTCTCTGAAATCTCACATGTTCGTACGTGCACTATACGAGCTCTAGATGCTAATCTCTGCAAAAGTCTGATCTATTACAAAAGACTATCTATACTTAGACTGCTACCGTCACACAGGGTGAACTAACAGACTCCCCCTTGACGATAGCTTCTATGTAGATATTCAACTAATCTATAGAGCTAGGCTTGATTCAAAATACTTCCAGCATGAAGGCCCTGTTCAACGCAAACCTTTACAACATTCTGATATTTTCTGCCTTCAGTCTTCATATGCGCATCATAAGAGATTTTTTGAACATGGAGCTTGAGCAGATCATCCTTAGATAAGTTGACCAGGTGTAAAGGATCGTACACCTTCAGAATCACTTTTTCTTCAAGGTCTTCCATAACTGCTTCGCCTGTCTCGCTTTCCACATACCACCAGTTCAGATTGCCCAAGACATCTTGAGGCATTGGCTTCAGAGGAACCTTCTTTAGACATCTAACCGGCTTGTAATACATCTTCATCCAGGGTCTGCCAGTTAGAGGATCGATTCTCGTATGATCCATTATCCTCTTTCCTACTCGTGGATTTAGCCTTTCAAACTTTCTAGACCTCCCTTACCTTCTGATAATCTTGGCAATTACTTTAGCGTAGGAATCGTCTCCGATGTTGACGAGCTCTTTCCATGCTAAGGCCTTAATCTTAACTTTAGGAAGTGAATTGAAGTCTTTCAATCTTCTCCTCAGATATTGTAGTCCATCCTTTCTCTTAATAATAAAAAGCTGCAGTTCTCGATCAAAGAACCAGCTAAGAATGCTCCCGGACAGCTTTCCAGCACTCGGCACTTTCATCTTCTCCTTTAATGACACAGCCTTCTTCTCTGTCCTGAACCACAACATTTTCTTTTCTTCAGCAGTCAGCTCCCTATCAGGCTCTTCAACCTCTGATTCAACATTTAAAGCGGCTATAAATGCTTCGATGTCAATCATATTTTGTTCTACCGTCGTATACGTATCAGTGATAGGTTGTTGCTGAATAACAATTTCATTAGCTTCATCTTCCTTATCAACTAATACCTCGTCATCTGATTTCCAGTCCGTAATGTCTTCTGGAACGATTTCCCCATCTTCAAGATCCTCTATCTCATCTTCGAAGTCAAACATTACGTCTTCTTCATCGTTTATTCCTGTTAATGCTTCAATCATTTCTTACTCAATAGGCTCTGAGGCTTCTGGAGCGTTGCCTAAATGACAAGGCTAAACATGCTAAGCTGAAACAATACATCAAAGATACGAGCAATGATGAAAGCATAAATAAACAAGGTCATGATAGCAATCTCAACTTATAACAATTACTGAATTGAACTGTAAGTACAATCAGAATGATAAGTCAAATAGCCATTATGATCCACAGGGCATCACCGAACCATGATGAGCACAAGTCACAATCCAGCTGAGCATATATGAATTTAAAGTAAACTATCAACAACAATATGTCTCAACCAGAATCAAACATGTAAAACTGAATATCTCTAACTCACAGGTTTACTGTATTTAGACTGAGCTGTTGACTTTATCAAGCAGATTTCTCCACCACCTGAGTTATCTCAGGATTTAATCTTTGACTTTCTGGACTTTAGCTTGGCTTTATAAACTTTGACCCACTTTCAATAACTTTAAACTCTATTACTTTGTTCATAATTTATCTGAACCTGTTCAGAATTTATCTGAACTTGTCCAGAATTTACCATTGCAAGAACTTTAACTTTAAGTTTGCATAACTTATCATAACAAATTACATTAAGTTGTATCATTATCGAACATTAAGTTGAATCATTATCGAACTTTGAATTTTTAATGTTCCACAAAAGATATTCAAAAAGCTTGGTTATTGGCCAGAATTTTGGATCTTATAACCCACATCCGGATTTTGATCATCCGAGCTCGGATCATCCTAGTTCGGATCTACTCATCCGATATGGTCCCACCCGAGATGGTCCCATCCGAATTCGGATCCAACAGTTAGAAAATTCTTCCCAGATTTCGTTTTTGGTCATTTTACACATATTTTGTGACTAAAAATTATTGATATCAGTTTAGGTGTACTCTTTTAACGCTTTTAGCATAATACAAAACATAAATCATACCAAATCAGCCTCTTTTTGACTGTTTTCAACAGTCCATCTAACACACACTGTAAAACACATAGAAAATTTCAAGAATCATACTTTTAGTTCGAATCAGAGGCTGAAATTTGGTATATTACTTCTCTAGTACTCGATTTTTCTCAAAACCGAACACTAAACCCTTGTAAATTCGAAATTTTAAGTAAACCTTACCTTGAAATCTTGTAGATTCTTGATATTTGATGTTTGTTTGTAATTTCCTTGGCTTAAAATCTGAATTTATTGCAAGAATTGATGATTCTTAATGAAGAGGATGAAGATGGCCCTAGATGAAGAGAGAGAAAGAGAAGAATTTTTGAGTTTTCTTTGTTGTGATAAATGAGCATTAAATCTCATTTTTAATTCATATATTTAACAAGTTTGTTGAATCTATAATTTAACCCCTACACTTATGCATATTACATCTCTTTAACTTTTGATCATCTAAATAATTTATAACATATATTTGGCTTAATTAAAATAATTCCCTTAATTAAATTACAATACAAATAATGTAATTAAATTACATTATTAACTCAAAAATCGAAATTTAATGTGGGTTAAAAGCTAGGTTGTTACAGAATGGGCTACACCACGCACAGTGGCGGACCCAGAAATTTTTTTTATGGGGGTCGGAATTTAATAGCTACGATAGCGTAAGTGTTGAAAAAAAGTGTAAATTTTTCAAAGGAAAAAAATGTATTTTCTATGTTTTTGGACCAAATATATTTACATATAATTGTGAAATATATAATCAATATTTTGTGGGTTTGTATTCTCCTTGAAGAGAGGATTCCAACGATATAAAGAACGTCCAAAACGGAGCTAAGATGAATGAGATACCGATGCTCAAAGATTGGTGTTTGCAATGAATGAAACTCCTTCTAGTGGGAGAACTTGAGTCCCACATAGGTTGGAAGATGGAACCAAAGTGTGTTTATAAGAAGGAGTGTTCAAAGCTATGACAATATTGCTTGTGGTTTTACTCCAATGCCTACCCGCGCGCAGGGGGGGGGGTGCAAATCTTGGACCCCGAAGGCTAAAATCCACTGAACTCGTGTACGCCAGCACCTGCGGACACGAATGCAGCTCCGAAAATCAGGGCTCGCGAGAGGCAGTCTTTTTACTCCGGGGTCGAACTTTAAAAATCATGGGGGTCAAAAAAGTTTTTTGCTATATATATAACGCAAATTGGAAAACTTATCGGGGTCAGTTGACCCCCACGACCATAAGGTGGGTCCGCCCCTGACCACGCACAAATTTTGTCCTCGAAGTTAGCTATGTTCAAACAGACTTGGATATGTAGCTTTCATAACATCTTTTGATTCCCAAGACTGATGTGAACCCTTCTCGTGTTTCCACTGAACGAGCACCATCTGCACCTCTTTATTGTGACTTTTTGGTCTTCGAATCCATAATACACTCTGGTTCTTCAACCACACAAAGCTTTTCGTCAATTTGCTAATTCAACATGTGGTATCTGAACTTCTCTTTCGTCTGCTAAGCTCTTTCGCAGATGACTAACATGGAATACCGGATGTATTCCCGCTAAGTCTGTTGGCAATTCAAGACGATAAGATTGATTCCCTATATTTTCAATGATCTTGAATGGACCAATAAATCAGGAAGCTAGCTTGTTTTGCTTTATGAATCACACCACATTCTTCATTGGAGATACTTTCAGCATCACTCAATCGTTGACTGCAAAACTGATCGATCTATGACGATTGTCATAATAAGACTTCTGCCTGCTCTGAGCTTCAAGAATGTTCCTTCTAACAAGTTGAATTTTCTCGTAGGTCAACTGTAGAAGGGCAGGACCTGCTAATGGTGATTCACCTGTTTTGCGCCAACAGGTGGGAGTTCTGCACTTTCTTCCATATAAAGCTTCAAAAGGAGCCATCTTGATAGTGGAATGGTAACTGTTGCTATATCAGAATTCGACTAAAGGAATATGGTCATCCCAGTTACCAACCAAATCAAGAATGCAGGCACGGAGCATATCTTCGAGAGTTAGGATAGTGCGTTCACTTTGGCCATCTGCATTAGGATGGTAAGCTGTACTCATGGAAATTCGAGTACTTATCCCCTCTTGCAGTGCTTTCCAGAATCATGAAGCGAAACGACTATCTCGTTCAGAGACGATAGACTTCGGCACACCATGACAAGAAATGACCTCGGTGATGTACATTTGTGCCAATCTATCAAGGGTATACGTCTCTTTCATCGGTATGAAGTGAGCTGACTTCGTTAAACGGTCCACGACTACCCAGATGGAGTCGTGCTGTCTCTTGGTTTTAGGCAATTTGTGACAAAATCCATGGTTATATGCTCCCACTTCCACTCTGGAACTGGTAGTGGTTGCATATTTCCAAAGGGTTTCTGGTGTTCTACCTTAACCATTTGACAGACTCTGCAAGTTTCAATGAATTGTCTGATGTCTTTCTTCAATCCTGGCCACCAATAATCAGCTTTTAGATCGAAGTACATCTTTAAGCTGCCAGGATGAATAGATAACTTGGACTTATGGGCTTCAGATAGAAGAGTGTTGTGAATAGAACCATACTTAGGAATCCAGTTCGGTTTCCCTTGAGATATTGAAGTCCCAAATGATTTTATAGACAGAAATTGAAATTGCCCTTTAATATTTTCAGAACATAGATTTTCTTCTTTTAGCGCTTCGACTTGAGCATTTTTGATATCTTCAATGAGATCAGAAGAAAATACAACCGGAGTTAGGGCATAGCAACACAATTCTGGATGGACTAGTCTACTCAAAGTATCCGCGGCCACGTTGGCTTTGCCGGTATGATATAGGATCTCACAATCATAATCCTTGATAAGCTCCAAGGACTGTCGCTGTTTCATGTTCAGATCCTTTTGAGTAAAGAGGTGTTTATGGTATTTATGGTCAGTATAAAGCTGACACCTAGTTCTATAGAGATAATGGCGCCAGATTTTCAGTGCAAAGGTAACGACAACCAACTCAAGATCATGAGTTGGTGCACGTTTCTCGTAATATTTCAATTGCCTTGAAGCATAGGCAATGACTTTTCCCCTTTGCTTGAGAACACAACCTAAACCTGTACCAGATGCATCGCTATAGACTACGAAGTCATCATTACCCTCTGGTAAGGCTAGGATCAAAGCTTGAATAAGATTTTGCTTCAAAGTCTCAAATGCATTTTGATGTTTATCAGACCATAAGAAAGGGGTATTCTTTCGTGTTGGCATTATAAGTGGTATAAAAAGCTTCAAGAAGTCTTTAATGAATAGTAACCGAGCAATCCAGGGAAACTTCGAATTTCTAAGGCATTGCGAGGTGTTTGCCACTTCTGAACAACCTCGACTCTGGAAGGATCAACTGAAATACCTTCGCCAGATACAACATGTCCAAGGAATTGGATCTATAAAAATAGCAAAGTAGAATTTCAAGTTTTTATTGATACAAGGAACGCTTAGGAAATAGCTCGAGACAATATAAGGTTATACCTGTCTGAGCCAGAATTCGGACTTTGAAAATTTTGCATAGAGTCTTTCTTTTCTAAATAACTCTAGCAATTGACGCAGATGAAGAACAGGATTAGCCTCCGTTTTGGAGTAAATCAAAATATCGTCTATGAACACAATAACTTACTTATCCTGAATAGGTATGCACACGCGATTTATGAGATCCATGAACGCTGCTGGCGCATTCGTTAGACCGAAAGGCATTACGAGAAATTCGTAATGTCTGTATCTCATTCAGAAGGCTGTTTTCGGGATATCCTCTTCTTTGAATTTCAGCTGATGGTACCCAGAACGATGATCAATTTTGGAGAAGTAACTTGCTCAATGTAGCTGATCAAATAAATCATCGATTCTAGGCAGAGGATATTTGTTCTTGATAGTGACTTTGTTCAACTCATGATAGTCGATGCACATACGGAGACTTCTATCTTTCTTCTTAACGAATAAGACAAGTGCACCCCTTGGAGATGAACTAGGTCGTATAAATCCTTTCTCTAACAGATCTTGCAATTGTTTTGACATTTCCTGCATTTCTGCAGGCGCAAGTCTGTAAGGAGCTTTTGCGATTGGAGCCACACCTGGAACTAAGTCAATGCCGAATTCGACTTGACATTCCGGTGGCACTCCAGAAATATCATTGGGGAATACGTCTGGGAACTCACAGACGCTACGAATATCAGATACAGATTTCTTGTTGACCTCAGAGACAGATTCAGACGAGACAAAACATAGATAAGATTCGTGACCTATAGACAAATACTTATGCACTTTCTCAACAGATGTAAAGCAATGGGCACCTTTTTCGTTTATCGTCTTTGATTTCCAACACACGGCCATCTGAAGTAATAAATCAAATAGCTATCATGATCCACAGGGCATCACCGAACCATGGTGAGCACAGGTCACAATCCAGCTGATCATATTTGAATGTCAAATTAATCTATCATCAACAATATGTCTCAACCGGAAATCTCGCATGTAAAGCTGAATATCTATAACTCACTGGTTCTTGTGGTCTTTATCAAGCAGATTTACAATCCACCACCTGAGTTATCCCAGGATTTTATCTTTAAATCTTTATCAATCTGATATCTGTCAATTATTTTTAATTCTGTGACCCACTGTCAATCTCTTAATTTATAACATATATTTGGCTTAATTAAAATAATTCCCTTACTTAATTAAATTACAAAACAAATAATGTAATTAAATTACATTATTAACTCAAAAATCAAAATTAAAGTTGGGTTAAAAGCTAGGTTGTTACACAATCACCTGATTTGTCTCAACCCTCCGAGATCATGTGTGACGCGAGCGATCATGCAGTAGGTTGTATCCTTGGCCAAAGAGTGGATAAAAAGCCAGTGGTCATATATTATGCAAGTAAAACGTTTTCAAAAGCTCAATGAATTACACCACAAACTGGAAAAGAATTGGTCGCAGTGGTATATGCATTAGATAAATTCAGATTTTATGTCTGGGGAGCTAAGGTAATTGTGTATTCTGATCATAGTGCCTTACGACACCTCTTGGCTAAGAAAGATGCTAAACCACAACCAATTCGTTGGATATTGCTATTACAAGAGTTTGATTTAGAAATTCAAGATAAAAAGGGCTCAGAAAATGTAGAATCATTTTTCGAGATTGCCAGCAATCACCACCGATATGCTTGACTCCATTCGTGATAATTTCCCAGATAAACTACTAATGTTCATCGCAAAAGTGCCATGGTTTGTGTAACAACCTAGTCTTTAACTAAACATGTAATATCTAGTTTTGAGCTATTAATGAAATTTTTATTACATTATTTATTTTTGTAATTTAATTAAGAATAAAATTATTTATTTAAATTATATGATCAAAATAAAGAGATGTAAAAACACAAAAGTATAGTCGGTTAAATTGCAAATATAGCTAAGATTAGATATATTAACTAATTTAATGACCATTAACACACATTGAAGACATTTACACTCTCTCTCTTCTTTCTCTCTCTACAATCGATTTCTCTCCAAAATTATCAAAGAAATCATCAATTCTTGCAATTGATTGAAGATTTAATTCAAGAAGAGTTATCACAAGCATCTAACAACAAGAAACTACAAAGAATTCAAGGTAAAATCTACTTAAATTCAATATTTTTACAAGTTTGGTTCGGTTTTTTATGAAAAACTGAAACCCATAATTTATAAACATGAAATTGATGATGCATGTTAGATTAAATTGTTAGAAATCATGTATTTAGGTATATTGAAGTTACAGAAACAATAATTGTAGTTTAGATCGATCAAATAAGTTCAAAATCTGGGTTTTTTATGAAAATTTGTGTTCTTAACAAAAAGAAAGGATTTTGAACAATCTTGATCAAATTATGGTGTTTTGATAAGGGAAAATTGTATAAAAACACTCTAACAATGATAATATAACAATATATTACATTGCATGTTACAGAAAATGGGTTTAGTGAATTTTAAGTAAAAATCCGTATGAATATGACATAGAACACCAAGAACAATTTTCTGGAAATTATGATGATGTGGGATCCGAATTTGGTGGTACCCGAATTCAGATGAGATGCCCCATTTCGGATCCTATGATTTCGGACAAACTATTTTGGATTTCCCCACTTCGGTTCGGTTGCCATGATTTCGGATACAAATTCGGATGTCACTTAGGATGAACCAATCCGGATGCCTACTTCGGATGGTCCGAATCCGAATCACTCTATCCAGATGGTCCGAATTTTGATGTTCAATTTTGATAAATAAAAATCACAAATAAATAATATTTTACAATTACAGGACCCATGAATTATGATGAAAGAATTAATAAATAAAGCAATATGATATGTATATATATATATATATATATATATATATATATATATATATCTTTTGAGAATTCAAAGAAACAAAGAAAATGAACGAAATGATTGATAAGTTATCAGTTATCAGAATCAGATAGAAATAAAGATTTATAAAGCTAAAAGCTAATGATATGACATGATATAATTCTGGACAGGTTCAGTTAAATTCTGAACAAAGAACTAAAGTGATTGACAGTGGGTCATAGAATTTAAAAAGAATTGACAGAGATCCGATTGATAAAAGATTTAAAGATAAAATCCTGGGATAACTCAGGTGGTGGATTGTAAATCTGCTTGATAAAGACCACAAGAACCAGTGAGTTATAGATATTCAGCTTTACATGCGAGATTTTCGGTTGAGACATATTGTTGATGATAGATTATTTTGACATTCATATATGATCAGCTGGATTGTGACCTGTGCTCACCATGGTTCGGTGATGCCCTGTGGATCATGATAGCTATTTGATTTATCACTTCATATGAAATTGAATTTACAGTTCATTTCAGATATTGCTGTGAGATTATTGCTATCATGACCTTAATGACTTATGCTTTCACTATCGCTCGCACTTTTGACATATCGATTCAGCTTTGAATGATTAGCCTTGACGGTCTATTGTTCTAGACCATGCTATTTCACCAATTCTATTGAACTTGGTAATGATACTCCGATGTCCCGCCATGTTGATTTACTGGTAGCTAGCCTAGTATGTGGCTGATCCCCACAATTTAAGCGTGAGCGTGGCTTGAACATCATCCGACTCTATGACTACTATGTCTCAATCATGAGTGCCTGTAGCGGCAGTCAGGATATATCACGCTAGACCCATGATCCGCTTGATAATGCATGTAATCTGAAAATCTATATTCTCACTAAGCTTTGCTTACAGATGTTGCTTACAATTTTTGCAGGAAAAGATAAAGGAAAGTCACCCACTGGACCTAGTTCTTAGGTCTTACAAGATCAAGACAGAAGTTTTCATAGACCTCTACTCAGCAAACCCTTTTGGTACTGATTGGAAGATGATAATGTGGTGGTCTAGGTACATTTATCTTGATTGTATGATGACATGAATTAGATTAGACTTGTGCCCTTTATAAGTTTAATTTGGAAACTGTAACTTGTACTAAAATCTGTATTAAACTTATCCTAATGTTTGTACTGTAATTTTAAATTCCACAACTTAATTACTCTGTCTTAGTTATGACTGATATCGTGTTGCATGATGTGGGACCTAGACTCTGACGACAGTCCCGTAAGGGGTGGTCTTCACAGGATGGTATCAAAGCCCATAGTTTGAGTGAATCAAGTATTACGTGAGTATTACTTGGTCTCAAATTGTAGCAATACATATATATCAATCATTTAGGTGGTTTGAGCTAAGATAGGATGTACAGACTGTTAGGATGAGAAAAAGGGTACATAGATCTAAGTCTATAAACTAATAGTTAAATGATTTTAATTTTCATTAAAGATGTCAGGATCAGGTGACATTCCCAACTTGATCCATAATAACGAATCTGATTCTGATAAATCTACCCCTAATGTCCAAATTGAGCAGCCGAAAGGCTGTAAGTTTAAAGATTTCAAAGCCAGCGGTGCCCTTAACTTTGAGGGTACAGTCAACCCAATCCAGACGATGGATTGGATAAGCCATACCGGATAAATTTTCAGGATTTCTGACTGCTTAGAATCAAAGAAGGTGAGTTATGCATCTGCTCTGTTCGTCGGTGCTGCCCGTGCTTGGTGGAAGACTCAGAGGAGTATATATGGAGAAGAGGTTATTCAGACTCTAGAATGGGACCAGTTCCTTGAAATGTTTAACGCGAAATATTGCCCAATTGATCAACAAGACAAAATGGAGGTTCAACTTGTTGGTACACCCTGTGTGACGATAGCAGTCTAAGTATGGTTAGCATTTTGTGTAAGCCAAGTTACGTAATATTGAATATTGATTAGTGTTTGATATATCTGATTATGTGGGTTTGATATTTCTTGTTTATTTGTTTGAACTTAGTGTAACGTATTACAAGAAGTTCAAACATAAAGTTCAAAGATATATTCAAACATAAGTTAAAACAGAAAATCATACATAAGGTTGATAGTGAAATTCGAATTTGATCTAAATTCGAATTTGTGCTTAAGGTAAATTCGAAAGTGTCTTTGAGGACAAATTCGAATGGGCCTTGGGCCTGATTCAAATTTGTCCTAAGACAAACTCGAATTGGTCAGCATAATTAAGGATTAACTCGAATAATTATCAGACTTTGCAGAATTTCAGAGCTGATTAAGCAAAGGCGATCTCGAGTTTACTAGTAATCAGAGAGTGTTGTATGGAGAGAATCATCGTGTAGGTGCGTTCGTAGTCGTTCGTATAACACCGTGGTAGTCTCCGTGTTCCCGTGAGTGTGATCTTACCGTCAAGCCGCTAACGAGGATTCCGCACTCGTTGGACGGTGTCGCATCGAGATAGATCTGTAGTGTCAAGACCTTACAAGTGGTATGAGAGCCTTTGGGGTGTTCTTCGTGTTCATAAGCAACATCCTAGGTTTCTTGACGTTTTGGACGGTTAATATCACGATTTTGGAGGTTTTTCGAGCTTATCAAATCAGATTTCGGGAAATACTTTGTCGTAGTTCAAGTTTTTGATCAAAATCAATATTTTTACTTGTAAAAATATTGGTTTAATCTGCAAAACTTGAAAAACTCGAAGTATTAGCCGTTTTTCGAATTTGCGGCGCTCGAGTTTAGTAAGGGGGTATTAGGGTTTTCTCAATTTTCGAGTTTGTCCAAAATACGCTCCTTTCGAGGTTCCTTAGGGTTTGATTCGAGTTTGGCCAATTCGAATTTGCTTGGATTTCGATTTTACATTAGAATCAAATTTGGATCTTTTACTTTAATTGGGGTTTCGAATTTAGTGGACCTTCGACTTTGTCATTAATTTCGATTTTAGGTGGATTTCAAACTTATATTCGAATTTAATTTCAAACAGGTTTAAATTTAATTAGATTCGAATTTACCTAAATTCGAAAGAATTAATTTAAATTAATTTCGAATCAAATTAACTAAGTCTGAATTCAAATATATTTGAAACAATGACAAGTCTGCAGAGGTTTATGGAGATGGATCACGAGGTTGGAAAGGCGAATTCACCACCGAAATTAATGAAAATTGAGGATTATTCAAGAGCTCCACAGCAAATACCTACTCAAAGGCCGAGAGTGAACTTTAATCACTCTGCACCACAACAGACTCCAATTCAAAAACCCAAGTCACCTGAACGGAGAGTTGGTATTTGAAAGAGTTTAAGTATGTGGACGTGAATGGTATTACCAAGTCAGTTATGGCTTGGGTTCCCCGTGATAACTAACCTATTTTCTTTCATTTGCAGGAGATAACTACAGGTCCAAACAACAAATGCTTCGTCGACAGTGGTTGCTCCAGATACATCACAGGGGAAAGAAGTCTACTCGCAGACTTCAAGGGAGGAAATCGGGAATTTGTATCATTCGCTGGCAATAAAGGAGGAAATATCACCGGTACTAGATTGGTCACTAATGGGACTATCAAATTAGATCAAGTTTATCACGTTGATAAACTGGTTCACAATCTCATTAGTGTATCTCAAATATGTGATAAGAAGAACTCAGTACTTTTCACTGAAACTGAGGCGTTAGTGCTGAAACCGGGTTTCAAGGTACCTGAAGAGTGGATACTGATGAGGGCTCCAAGGAAGAATGACTTGTACATGCTCGACATGAACAAGCCGGAGTCTTCGATGGGACCAATTTGTCTGCTATCTAAAGCTTCAGAGACTGAGTCGGTTTTATGGCACAGACGCATGGCACACTTGCACCTAAAAAAATGAACTACATTACGAAAAATGGACTGGTGCAAGGTGTTCCCATGAAGAGTTTTCAGTTCGAGGAAAATTGTCTGCCGTGCAAGAAGGGAAAACAACACAAGAAAGCACACAAGTCCAAGACTCAGAACTCAATCGCTGCCACATTCGATTTGTTGCATATGGACCTCTTCGGACCAATCAACAAAAGGAGTATAGGTGGTAGTTGGTACTGTTTAGTTATTACTGACGATTACTAACGTTTTTCTTGGGTTTTCTTTTTAGGTACAAAGTACGAGACGGCTGCAAAGCTCATCGGGTTCTTAGACCAAGTGGAAAATTCTTACGGAATGAGGGTTAAACGAATTAGAAGTGATAACGGAACAGAATTTAAAAACACTGTTATTGGTGTATATTGCCTATCAAAGGGCATAGTGCATCAATTTAGTGCACCTTATAAGCCACAACAAAATGGGGTGGCCGAACGGAAAAACAGGACATTGATTGAGGCAGCAAGGACCATGCTTTCGGATCCAAAGCTTCCTACCATGTTTTGGGGGGAGGCAGTGAATACCGCATGCCATGTTTTAAACCGGGTCCTTACTGTCAAATCTTTGAACAAAACCTGTTATGCAGTTTTGAATAAACGGCCACCAAATTTAACTGGCTTCGATCCTTTTGGGGTACCATGTACTTTAATGAACACGAAACATCAACCTAAGTTTGGTGAAAAGGCTAACGAAGGATACTTCCTAGGTTATGTGCCTAATTCACCAAATAAAAGGGTTTTTAATAAATCAAATGGTACAGTAGAGATTGTGTATAACACTAAAGTCACAAGTTATACACATAGACCCCAAACAGGTCCGGAATGGATATTTGATTATGACAAATTGTTTGAGTCATTTAACATTCCTTTGGATGGAAATGCAGGTACAATCAAACAGGACTTGTCATCATTAAACTTGAATGACGATGGTCAAAGTTTTCCGAGGACCACAGTTCCATCAACATCCGAGCCTACATCAACTGAAGATAGATCTCCGGAGCAAAATGATTCTGAAGTGCCTACAGACGAAAATCAGACAAAAAATTCTAACTCTGAAGACAGTGTCCATGAGGAAGATAATGAGGAGTCTGACGTTGTACCCCCTTTAGGAGAGATAGGATCAAATTTGGGAGATAATCTTAGGGTTGACGAGATAGAGACATCTAGGATTAATAAAAATCATCCTATTGAGAGTATCATAGGAAATCCTAGTGCTGGTGTGAGGACTAGGAGTAGTTTGAATAACAACACAGTGTTGTTGTCGATGATCAATGACTCTGAGGCCTTTCATACTTGCCTATACTCATGTTTCATCTCACAACTAGAGCCGAAAAATGTGAAAATGGCATTAAAAGACAACTCTTGGGTTGAAGCAATGCAGGAAGAACTATCACAGTTTAGGAAACTAGAAGTGTGGGAGTTAGTTCCGTTACCTCTCGGAGAAATAGCAATAGGAACCAAATGGGTTTTTAAGTGCAAAAGAGATGATCGAGGTATAGTCACTCGCAACAAAACAAGACCGGTGGTAAAGGGTTTCAACCAAGAGGAAGGAATCGATTATAATGAAGTGTTTGCGCCAGTGGCAAGGCTTGAAGCAATCCAACTGTTTCTAGCTTTTGCTTCCTTCAAATGTTTTAAAGTTTATCAGCTAGATGTTAAGAGTGCTTTCCTTTATGGGAAAGTGAAGGAACTGGTTTATGTAGAACAGCCGCCTGGGTTTACAGATCCGAAATATCCAGACAGAGTATATCGGTTAGATAAGGCTTTGTATGGATTAAATTAAGCACCGAGGACGTGGTACCAAACTCTATCTAACCATCTTTTAGACAATGGGTTTGAAAGAGGGAGAATAGATAGTACGCTGTTCGTGAAGCGAAAAGGGGAACATTTCATCTTGGTACAAGTGTACGTCGATGATATCATCTTTGGATCATTAGACGAACAGATGTGCATGGATTTTGAGAAGGTGATGAAGTCAAAGTTTGAGATGAGTGCAATGGGAGAGTTAAACTTCTTTCTGGGTTTGCAAGTCGAACAAAGGAAGGAGAGCATGTTTATTCATCAGACGAAGTATGTCTACGACATATTAGAGCGTTTCGGGATGGAAGGAACAAAGCTGACAGCTCATTTCAGCACGCCGATTCAAGTGAATCACAATCTCGGACCGGGTAGAGAAAGTGATACCGATGTGGATCCGACGTTATATCGGGCCATGATTGGGTCATTCATGTATTTAACTGCTTCAAGACCTGATATAATGTTTGTTGTATGTATTTGTGCTAGGTTTCAAGCTAATCCAAAATATATGCACATGAAAGCTGTGAAGCGGATTCTACGATACCTCAAGTCGAAACCGAAGCTGGGACTTTGGTATCACGCGGAGGGCAATCTGGAATTGGAGGCATTCACGAATTCAGATTATTGGAGGATGTAGCTTGACTCGCAAGTCAACAACTGGAGGTTGTCAGTTCCTAGGAGGGAGACTCGTTTCCTGGCAATGCAAGAAACAGACTTCTTTACCGTGTCAACATGCGAGGCCGAATATGTTGCTACGGATAGTTGCTGTTCACAGGTTTTGTGGATACAACAACAATTTCGGGATTACGGTTTGACTTATACTCGTACTCCTATTAGGATAGATAACCAGTCAACAATTGCAATAACAAATAATCCAGTTAAACACAATAAAACCAAGCACATAGACATAAGACACCACTTTATACGTGATTGTGCTGAAAAGAATTTGATAAAGCTGGTAAAAGTGGCAACGGATGATAATAATGCTGACTTATTTACCAAAGCTTTTGATAAGTCGCGTTTTAAGTATTTAATTCAACTAAACGAAATGCGTAATCCAGAGTAAGTTGACCTTAGTAGAGTTTATTTCCTTTTATAGCAGTAAATTTTATTTCTTTTTATAGTAAGTTTAGTAGCTTAGGATATTTTCCTTTTATAGTAAGTTCGTAGGTTATTTTATTTTCTTAACTCTTACTTTTGAAAAACAAAAGAAAAAAAAAAGAGAAAACCATTAAAAAGTTAAAAAAAAAAAAGAGAATATCAGAAAATGAAATAAGTTGGGGATTCATAGGTTCAAAGTAACAAAAATTAGCACAGTCTTTACAATCTCTAAGTGTTAAACTTTCACACATAATGCACATAAAATTCTAAGTGTTGTACATTATCTAGTTTGATATGTTGGTAGGCATAATACATATAGGGAGTCTCGAGGCTAATAAAATATCCATGAAAAAGTCAGACGTGTCACTAACTTAGATGTATGACCAATTGGTCTTAATTTTTATGTTAGAGACATACAGACATTGATTCTAAATGAGGTATGCAAACTTTCTGGGGATGTATAGCAACATCAGATACATCTTAAGGAAATGGAAAGAATAGAAAAATCATACTGAGTTAAGAGTCAAAAACAAGTAACTCTGTTGTACGTAAGTACAGACCTGTTGCCTTTGGTTTGACTCGAGTTAGCAAGATAAGTCGCTTTGTTGTACGTCGGTACAGACCTGTCACCGCTGTCTTGCTAGCTTTAAAAATAAACCTTAAGACAAACTAAGACACTTTATTGTATGTAAATACAGACCTGTGTCCGATGTTTGCCTTTTAAAGAAAGTTTGCAATACCAAAAAGTTATAATCATTGTGTGTATGCCTTGATCATAAAAGTATGTCTAAGTGTGAGTCACGTAGGGTAATTTATTGAAAAATAAAAAGGCCAATGGATATTCCGAAGTGTAACATGTTTAAAGGGAAAATAATACCAACAATCGGCTAGAAATGTGTGTCACGACAAACAATAAAAAGGAATCAAACATTCCTAAGTGTGAAAGTTTGAATACTGAAAGTGCGTATTTGACACCACTATCTGATTGAACCTTTCTTTGACTATTGTTTCGGTTAAGTATAGGTTGTAAATTTTAAAAATAATGTAGATTAGTCTAAGTTCAAATTTTATGTTCAAAATTTAAATTTTATTTTATTTTATTTTATTTTTATTTTTAAATTTATTTAGAAAAAGGTCAAACTTACTGAGGTTGCATTTAAGTTGAATAAATAAACATTGGGTGAAAATCTTGTGCTTACGGTAAATAATTTTGCATAGTTTGGTCCGTTACACGAAAAAGTTGGAAAAGTTGAATTTTAATTCAAAGATTTTGAAAATTTTCAAAATTTTCAAGTTAAATTCGAGTTTAAACCAAAATCGAATGTATATTCGAATTTGGCAATAAAATCGAATTTGGCAGTAAAATCGAAGTAGGAAGCAAACTCGAAGGTGGTTAGTATAAATAGGTCAACAGTGACATTCATTATTCACCTACCTTCGACTTTAGTGCTTCGAGTTTATCAAGAGAGATTTCAACTTTAAGCTTTCGACTTTGTCGTTTCGAGTTTTGCAAAGTTAATCGAGTTTTTGTCCGTTTGTGTTCGAGACTAATTCCAAATCTAGGTATAATCAACATTATTATACAAGATTTAGGATGTTTTAGACTCAATTTGTGCCAAAATCGACCGATTTTGAGGTTTTAATGGTGTCAACTTTGTAATTCAAAATAACAAAGTTTGAACCGGTGAAACATCAAATAAGTGACAAATATCTTCGATTAGAACCTATGAGGACTAATGGATGTATTTTCTAAGTCTAAAATGGTTTAAATCTTGGAGTTTTGTTTTTAACATATCGACATTTCGAGTTTGTTCATGACTTCGAGTTTGTCACTAAACTCGAAGAAACCAATAAACTCGAATGAGGGTTGTTTCGAATATGTCATTCGAATTTACCATTAAAATCAAAATATTTGACTAAATTTTAAATAAAACTCATATGTGTTGGATTTTGAACTTACGTAAGTTCAAAATAAAGCAAATTTGAATTTAAACAAATGTATGTTTACTCTGGTGTTTATTTTGATCATTCTAATATAATGTATAATTTATTGTGCAGATATGGCGGATAGAGTGTTTGTCCAAAACAACAATATGGTCATTTCTCCAGACCGTGAGCTGCCTGAAGCTCAGGCATTTCGCCAAATGGTGGATTTTTTGGCCGCCTCAAGGGTTTCTTATGCCCTTTCGCATAACGTCCAGATAGTGCTGCCGTATGTTGGGGAATTTTGGGACCATCTGCAGGTCGATTGTACTGTTACTCCGACTATGTTAAGGACCAGGATCGCTGGACAACCTCTCGTGTTTTCAGCAGATGTGTTACGCAGAGTCTTGCAGTTGGGTTCTGCCGAGCAAGAAAATGGGCCAATTGACTTCCCGCTGGAAGTTCGCCAAGCAGCATTCATAAGAATGGGGTATGGACTCGATGTGACTAAGGCGTCATACATGAAAAGCGGGTTAATCGAGCAGTGGAGGTATCTTGCACACGTCTTCATGGTGTGCTTCGCTCCGAAGAAAGTAGGTTTCGATTACATTGTGTCGAAGATTCAATCGGCAATGATTGCGTTGGTCTATAACCAGAGGTTCAGTTACTCTGAAATGTTCTTTGCGGAGTTTGTTCACCAGATAACAGCTCCAGCAAGAGAAAGATTTTTGATGTACCCGAGGTTCGTGATGATGTTGATCCGACATTTCTTGCCGAATCTGCCGCAATTACCCGAGATTCAAAGTGTAGCTGTAATCGACAAAAGGATTTTTGCTGATTGTCAAGCCCACAAGGGTGCATTGGCTAGACCAGTGGAGGCACCACTTTTTGGTGTTGTGGTGAATCTGGATTTTCAAGCCCCTGAAGGTGCCAACTGGGTTGGGGAAGTTGAAGTTCAGCAACAACCGCAACAGCAACAGCAACAGCAGAGGCCTCAGCAACAACAGAGGAGGAGGCAGAGACCTTCAGCTAGACAGACTCTGGCTACTAGGCCTTCAACAAGCAGAGTGCAAGAGCCAGAAGAAGTTGGTCCTTCAAGTGTAGCCCCCGTAACTGATCCGCGGGTGGAGACATTGGAAGAAATATGGGCACAAGGGCCGCTTGCAAATGAGGAGATTACTTCTGAACTAGTTTGAGATATTCTGGAACCACCAGCTGGTGAAGATGATATTTTTCGCCAGATAGAGGATTATGTGCCAGAGAAAGAAGATCAAGCTGAGTTGACATGTGAATCTGAATCAGAAGAAGTAGAAGAGATTGAGATTGAGAAAGAAAAAGAAGACCCATCTATCCAAATAAGTACATATGGATCCCGAATAATGGTGATAAATCAAGAAGCAGAGAAAAGAAGAGTGTCTACAGATTCGGATGAGGATGATTCCGATTTCAAAATTGAGGATACTACTCCTTTGGTGCCTAGGCATAGGGCCAAAAGGCATCGCTTTATGCAGGGAGCTTCATCGGCCTCTGCTTCTGAGCCAGAAATTCCAACCGCTCAGCCATCAGCTCAAACATTCATTCCTCCACCACCACCACCTGTTCAAACATCCATTCAACCACCAATCATTCCGACACCCATCCAATCCATTCCATCCACCTCATCCACCTTCACTGACAATCAACGATTTTCTGAGCTCAGAAGCAAGGTTGATTTCCAACAAGTCCAAATATTTCAGCTCACTAAAGCCATCGGCGAAATACAAGCGCATAATGCAAATATTGACAAAAAGAATGTAGAGTTGAAGACATTTGTTGGAAATATTGAACAAGAGCATCTTGAGTTGAAGACGTTCGTTGCAGATCAGGCTGCAGAAATCCGCAAGATGAGGTCCCTTATTGAGCAATTGATGAAAAATCTAAAGGCTCAGGGGGAGACAAGTTGCAGGGATTCTGAGGAGCTGACAAGGGGAGATGATGATGAAGGCAATGATCCTGATGCACCAAAAGACAGTGAGCCAGTAGATTTTTCTGCTGCTCAACATGCCGAAATTCAGGGGGAGCCAAGTCAGGGTGGAGCTGAAAGAGGAGAGGCGAGTTCCTCAAAGGTCATGGAGAGCGAAATGAGCGAAATGATTGAAGCTCTAATGAATATTGAGGAAGAGGTGTTAGATTTTGATTTTGAAGACGAGATTGACGAGCTAGAAGAAGGAGAGATTATTCCAGAAGATATTCCTGAATGGAAACCAGATGATGAGGTATTAGGTGATGAGGAAGATGAAGCTAATGAAATAATTATTCAATAAAATCCTATCACTGATACATATCTGACGAAGGATCAAAATGTGGTTAACATAGACGTTGTTAAAGCTGCTTTAAATGTTGAATCACAAGTTGAAGAGCCCGTCAGGGAGCTTACTGATGAAGAACAAAGAAAGCTGTGGTTTAGGTCAGAAAAGAAGGATATAGAGTTGAAGGAAAAGATGCTTGTGCCCGTGCTGGGAAGCTGTCTGGAAATATACTTAGTTGGTTCTTCGATCGAGAACTGCAGCTGTTTATCATCAAGAGAAAGGATGGCCTTCAGTATCTGAGGAGAAGGCTGAAGGATTTCAACTCCTTGCCCAAGTGTGAAATAAAGGCCTTAGCCTGGAAGGAGCTTATCAATATCGGAGACGATCCCTACGCTGAAATCATTGCTAAGATCATAAGAAGGGAGGGGACGTCTAGAAAATTTGAAAGGCTCAATCCACGAATTGGTAAAAGAGTTATGGACCACTCAAGAATTGATCCTCTGACTCGTAGACCATGGATGAACATTCAGTACAAACCAGTTAGATGTTTAAAGAAAGTTCCTCTGAAGCCAATGCCATACAATGTTTTGGGTAATCTCAACTGGTGGTATGTTGAAAGTGAAACAGGTGAAGCTGTAATGGAAGATCTCGAAGAAAAGGTGATTCTTAGAGTCTATTATTCGTTGCACCTGGTTAATCTGTCAAAAGATGATCTTCAAGTGCTTCATGTTCACAAGATCTCGTGTGATGCGCATATGGATCCTGAAGCCAAAAAATATCAGAACGTGGTCAAGGTTTGTGTCGAACAAGGTCTGTATGCTGGTAGTATTTTAAATAGACCTTAGTACTTAATCAAAATGTAAATAGTTAGAATCTATTGTCAAGGGGGAGTCTGTTGGTACACCCTGTGTGACGATAGCAGTCTAAGTATGGTTAGCATTTTGTGTAAGCCAAGTTACGTAATATTGAATATTGACTAGTGTTTGATATATCTGATTATGTGTGTTTGATATTTATTGTTTGTATGTTTGAACTTAGTGTAACGTATTACAAGAACTTCAAACGTAAAGTTCAAAGATATATTCAAACATAAGTTAAAACAGAAAATCATACATAAGGTTGATAGTGAAATTCGAATTTGATCTAAATTCGAATTTGTGCTTAAGGTAAATTCGAAAGTGTCTTTGAGGACAAATTCGAATGGGCCTTGGGCCTGATTCGAATTTGTCCTAAGACAAACTCGAATTGGTCAGTATAATTAAGGATTTACTCGAATAATTATCAGACTTTGCAGAATTTCAGAGCGTGATTAAGCAAAGGCGATCTCGAGTTTACTAGTAATCAGAGAGTGTTGTTCGGAGAGAATCATCGTGTAGGTGCGTTCATAGTCGTTCGTATAACACCGTGGTAGTCTCCGTGTTCCCGTGAGTGTGATCTTACCGTCAAGCCGCTAACGAGGATTCCGCACTCGTTGGACGGTGTCGCGTCGAGATAGATCCGTAGTGTCAAGACCTTACACAACTGATGCAGCTAACTTAGGGAACCAAGACTGTAGATGAGTACGAGCATGAATTCTCGCGGCTTTGTGGCTATTCCTCGTATCAAGTAGCCACTGAAGAAAGAAAGATGAATCTATTCCGCGGAGGGCTTAACCCGAGATATCGACACCCAATGAGCACGATAAAGTATAAGAGTTACCTAGAAATGGTTGAAGCGGCAAGACAGATCGAGAGATGATACCTAGAGTATGGCGATCAACTATATGCTCCATCAACGAACCCGACATGTCCATCTCCCCCAAAGAAACAGAGGTTCGGCAGATTCTTTAAGTCCAACAAACCACAACCCCATCAATCTCAACAATATAGTTCACCACAGAAAGCACAAGCATGTTAACTAATGAACGAACCACGATTCTGCAAAAGATGCAGAAAATCATACACGGGAATGTGCAATCCCGATGATGTAACTTGTTATGCATGTAGCAGAATCGGTCACAGCAATGAAGAATGCCCCCAGAGAGGTTTGGATGTGCAAAGTGCGGAAAGTGCGGACACTTTATGTATCAATGTCGTAGTGGACAACGAGGTCTATCGCAATCATCAGCTGGAGGTTCTACAATGAAAAGTTCAGCTGCAACTCCAGCTGCAAGGACTCGTGCATTTCATATAACAGCCGAGGAAGCAAAGGAAACTCCTGACGTAGTTACCGGTAGGTTCCTGTTAAATTCGATACCTGTTCGTGTATTATTCGATTCTGGTGCTAGTCGTTCCTTTATATCAACTACTTTTGCTTGAAGACTGTCTAAATCTCCATCGAAGCTTTCCGTTATACTTGATATTGAGACGGCCAGTAACAATTACGTTATGACTGATTCTGTTTACCGAGATTGCACTCTTCTCGTTAATAACATCGTTTTCAACCTCGATCTCATTCCGATTCAATTAAAAGAGTTCGACGTCATCATCGGCATGGATTGGTTAACGAACAACGAGGCTACGATTGCCTGCAACCGCCGAATCATCAAGATCAAGTCTTTAGACGGCCGACTGTTAGAAATCAAAGGCGACAAGCGAAAAGGTGCTCACTGCTTCATTTCTATTGAGAAAGCGCGTAAATATCTGTCCAAGGCTCACGAATCCTACTTGTGTTATATCTCGTCTGAATCCGCCTCTGAAGCTAACAAGAAATCTGTATCTGACATTCCAATAGTCTGTGAGTTCCCAGACGAATTTCTCGATGACATATCTGGATACCACCAGAACGTCAAGTCGAATTCGGCATTGAATTAGTTCCTGGTGCGGCTCCAATTGCTAAAGCTCCCTACAGACTTGCCGCCTGCAGAAATGCAGGAAATGTCAAAACAGTTGCAAGATCTGTTAGAGAAGGGATTTATCCGACCAAGTTCATCTCCGTGGGGTGCACCTGTCTTATTTGTTAAGAAGAAAGACGGAACTCTCCGTATGTGCATCGACTACCGTGAGTTGAACAAAGTCACTATCAAGAACAAATATCCTCTGCCCAGGATTGATGATCTATTTGATCAGCTACAAGGAGCAAGCTACTTCTCTAAAATTGATATTCGTTCTGGGTATCATCATCTGAAAGTAAGAGATGTGGATATTCTAAAGACAGCCTTCCGAACGAGATACGGTCATTACGAATTTCTCGTAATGCCTTTGGGTCTGACAAATGCACCAGCGTCGTTCATGGATCTCATGAATCGTGTGTGCAGGCCAATGCTGGATAAGTCAGTTATCGTATTCATAGACGATATCCTGATTTACTCCAAAACGGAGGCTGATCATGTTAATCATTTGCGTCAACTGCTAGACTTATTGAGAAAGGAAAGACTCTATGCAAAATTTTCGAAATGCGAGTTCTGGCTCAGACAGGTATAACCTTATATTGTCTTGAGTTATTTTCTAAAGTGTTCTTTGTTTAAATACAAACGTGAAATTCTACCTTGTTACTTTTGTAAGGTCTTGCACTAACGGATCTATCTAGACGCGACACACACCAACGAGTGCGGAATCCTCGTTGGCGGCTTGACGGATATATCACTCACACGGAACACGGAGACTACCACGGCATTGTACGATCGACGACGAACGAACCTACGCGATGATTCTCTCCCAACAAACACAATATCAGCTGATAAACTCGAGATCGCCTTTTGCTAATTGCTCACCCGAATTCTGCAAAATTCTTCTAAACATTCGAGTTAATCCCTAATTATAGTAATCCATTCGAGTTTGTCATGGGACAAACTCGAATCCAGGCCCAAGGCCCATTCGAATTTGTCCCCTTGACAAATTCGAATCTGCCTTATTCAAAGTTATACCAAATTCGAATCTTCCTTGTGTATTCGAATATGCTCTAAATTCGAATTTCACAAGTCAAACTTCTATTTGAACATATGTTCTAAGTTATGATTGAATTAATCTTTGGACTTTATGTTTGAACTTCCTGTAATACATTACATCAAGTTCAAACATACAATCAAAAACTATCAAACACATATAAACACATATATCAAACACTAGTTAATATTCAATATGACTTAGACAAAATGCTAATACAACTTAGACTGCTATCGTTACACAGTGTGTACCAACAGACTCCCCCTTGACGATAGCTTCTAACTATTTACATTTTGATTAAGTACTCGGTTTATTTAAACTACTTCCAGCATACAAGCCTTACTCAACACAAACTTTAACTACATTCTGATACTTTCTGGCTTCGAACTCCATATGTGCATCACTCGAGATTTGATGAGTATGTAGAACTTGAAGGTCATCTTTCGAGAGATTAACTAGGTGCAGCGGATCGTATACTCTAAGAATTACTTTTTCTTCAAAGTCTTCCATCACCGCTTCACCTGTTTCACTTTCCACATACCACCAATTGAGATTATTCAAAACATTTTGTGGCATTGGCTTGAGAGGGACTTTCTTCAAACATCTAACTGGTTTATATTGAATTTTCATCCAAGGTCTACCAGTCAGAGGATCAATTCTGGTATTGTCCATTAATCGTTTACCAACTCTCGGATTGAGCCTTTCAAACTTTCTCGACCTCCCTTCCTTTCTAATGATCTTAGCTATGATTTCAGCATAAGGATCGTCGCCGATATTTATGAGCTCCTTCCATGCCAACGCCTTTATCTCAACCTTTGGCAAGGAGTTGAAATCTTTCAGTCTTCTTCTGAGATACTGGAGGCCATCCTTTCGTTTGATAATGAATAGCTGCAGTTCTCGATCAAAGAACCAGCTTAGAATATGTCCTGACAGCTCTCCAGTACCAGGCACGCGCATCTTTTTCTTCAACTCTAACTCCTTATTTTCTGCCCTGAACCACAGCTTTCTCTTTTCTTCATTTGTAAGCTCTCTGGAAGGCTCTTCAGATGATGATTCAGCATTTAAAGCAGCTTTGACCGCTTCTATGTCAATCATATTATTTCCTTCCGGCACATATGTATCTGTGAACGGATTCTGTTGAACGATGATCTCATTCGCCTCATCTTCTTCATCAACATAGACCTCATCATCAGATTTCCAGTCTGTTATGTCTTCAGGCACGAACTCCCCTTCTTCCAGGTCTTCAACTTCATCCTCAAAATCAAAATCAAAATCTAAAGCCTCTTCCTCAATAATCATTAACGCTTCAATCATTTCATTCATGTCACTCTCAGTGACCTTTGAGGGACTAGCTTCTCCTCCTTCAACACCAGCCTGACTAGGCTCCCCCTGAGCTTCAGCATATAGAGCAGCAGGAAAATCTACTGGCTCATTCTGTTCAGGTGCATTGGGATCATCGCCTTCATCATTTCTCCTTTGCTGCTCCTCCGGATCCCTACAGCTCGTCTCCCCCTGAGCCTTTAGATTTTTCAGTAATTGCTTAATAAGGGATCGCATTGATCGAATCTCAGCAGCTTGATCTGCAACAAAAGTTTTAAGTTCCAGATTCTCTTCCTCCATCTTTCCAACAGATTTCTTTAACTCAGCATTCTCCTTGTCAACAGTTTCATTATGAGCCTGTATTTCACCGATTGCTTTTGTTAATTGAAAGATTTGGACTTGCTGGAAGTCAACCTTGATCCTCAGCTCAGAAAACCTTTGATTATCCAAGAAGGTTGATGATGTGGATGGTATGGATTGGATGGGAGTAGGGATGATTAGTGGAGGAACGGATGTTTGAACAGGTGGTGGTGGTGAAATGGGTTCTGATGGTTGGGTGGTAGGTATTTCTGGCTCAGGAGCAGAGGCTGATGAATCTCCCTGCATGAAGCGATGTCTCTTTGCTCTCTGCCTCGGTATCAAAGGAGTAATTTCCTCATCCTCAAAATCGGAGTCATCTGACTCCCTTGAAGCTCTTCTCCTTCTAACTCCTTCCTCAACCACCACTAATCGTGATCCATATGTCCCTATGTGATTGGACGGATCTGCAGTCACTGTGTTTGGGCCCTCAACTTCTATTTCTTCAGCTTCTTCTGACTCAGAATCAGAAGTTGACTCGGTTTCACCTGCTGCTTCAGGTTGATAATCATCGATCTGCTTAAAAATATCAACTTCTCCTTCTGGAGGCTCTAAGAGATCTCCAATGAGTTCAGAAGTAATTGCTTCATTTGCATTAGGCCCGGCTGCCCAAATTTCCTCCAAGGTCTCCACCCGTGGATCAGATTCGGGTGCTTTACTTGACGGACCAGCTTCCTCTGGCTCCTGCAATCTGCTTGTCGAAGGCCTAGCAGCCTGATTTTGTCTCGCTGTCGGTCTTTGCCTCCTCCTCTGTTGCTGAGGTCTCGGTTGTGGCGGTTGCTGTTGTTGCGGTTGCTGTGGAACTTGCATATCCCCTGCCCAGTTGGCACCTTCCCCAACTTGGAAATCTGGATTGACTACTGCACCAAAAAGTGGTGCCTCCACTGGCCTAGCTAATCTTCCTCGATGAGCTTGACAATCGGCAAAGATTCGTTTGTCAATCACCGCAACACTTTGAATTTCATTTAGCTGTGGTAGGTTCGGTAGAAAATGTCTAATCAGCATCATTACGAATCTCGGATATAACAGAAATCTTTCTCGGCCAGGAGCTGTTATTTGTTGAACAAACTCGGTAAAGAACATCTCTGAGAAGCTAAATCTTTGATTGTAAACCAACGCTATCATCCCTGACTGAATCTTTGATACAATGTAATCGAATCTTGCTTTCTTGGCGGCAAAACACACCGTAAAAACGTGTGCTAGATATCGCCACTGTCCTATCAGCCCACTCTTCATGAAAGAGGACTTAGCCTCGTCCAGGCTGTATCCCATTCTGATTAAAGCTGTCTGCCTGATTGATAATGGGAAGTCAATCGGCCCATTCTCTTGCTCTTGAGAGCCTAACTGCAGTACTTGACGTAACATGTCAGCTGAAAACACTAGAGGGTGTCCAGCAACCCTCGTCCTTAATACTGTTGGAGTGACAGTACAGTCTACTTGTAAATGATCCCAAAACTGACGAACATATGGGATGACTATCTGAATATTATGTGACAGCGCATATGAAATCCTTGATCCAACCAAAAAATCCACCATCTGGCGGTAGGCTTGAGCCCCTGGAATCGCATGGTCCGGAGAGATGACCATATTATGCTTAGAAACGAAAACTCTATCTGCCATGTCTGCACATTAAAGTATATAAGATATTAGAATTATTAAGATAGACATAAACTCGTTTAAATTCAAATTTGTTTTATTTTGAACTTGTATAAGTAAAAAATCCAACACCTATGAATTTCTACAAGTTTGACTTCAATTTTAAGCCAATAATTCGAATATAGTAGTAAACTCGAATGACAAGTTCGAAACAACCATAGTTTCGAATTTAGTGGATGCTTCGAGTTTAATGACAAACTCGAAGCCACATTCGAAGTTATGATCAAATTCGAAACAATGAACAAACTCGAATGTGTCGGTTTGAATAACAACAAAAATCCAAGAATTTAACCAATTTAGACTTAGAAAATTACATCCATTAGTCCTAATAGGTACTAATCAAAGATATTTGTTATCAATGACTTTTCACCGGTTTAAAGTTTGTTATTTTGAAATACAAACTTTCCACCTTTAAAACTTCAAAAAAACCGTTAATTTTTGCTCAAATGGAGTCTAAAACCACCTAAATCTCGTACAATACAGTTGATTATACCTAGATTTGCTAGTAGTCTTGTACACAAACGGACAGAAATTCGACAAACAGTATGAAACTCGAAAACGGCAAACTCGAAGACAAAGTCGAAGTCGCTCACTGTAAACTCGAAGACACAAATTCGAATGTAGGTGTTAATGACTTGTCACTGTTGACCTATTTATATCAACCACCTTCGAGTTTGTGACATCTTTCGAATTTAACAGCAAAGTCGAAGAGCCAAACAAATTCGAATATATATTCGATTTTGTTTAAACTCGAATTTAACTTTGAAAATTTGAAAATTTCGAAAACCTTTGAATTAAATTCAACTTTTTCACTTTTTCAACCTTTTTGTGTAACGGAATAAACTATGCCAAATCTTTTACCCTAAGCACAAGATTTTCACGCAATGTTTATTTTATTCAACTAGGAATACCCTCAGTAATTTTGACATTTTTCCTAAGTAGAAGTAAAAATAAAATTTAAAAATAAAATAAACTAAGATAAATTAAAGTAAAAATTGTGAACAACAATTAAACTTAGACTAAATTAAATTATTTAAAATTTACAACCTATACTAAATACCTAACAGAGTATTTTTGACGAGTATAGTCAATGAAAGGTTCAATCAGATAGCGGCGTCAAATACGCACTTTCAATATTTAAACTTTCACACTTAGGAATTTTTGATTCCTTTGATTGTTTGTCGTGACACACATTTCTAGCCGATTGTTGGTATTATTTTCCCTTTAAACATGTTACATTTTGGAATATCCCTTGGCCTTTTTATTTATCATGAAATTATCTTACGTGACTCATACATAGACATACTTTTATGATCAAGGCATACACACAATGATTATAACTTTTTGGTATTTGCAAACTTTCTTTAAAAGGCAAACATCGTACACAGGTCTGTATTTACATACAACAAGGTGTCTTAGTTTGTCTTAAGGTTTATTTTTAAAGCTAGCAAGACAGCGGTGACAGTTCTGTACCGACGTACAACAAAGCGACTTATCTTGCTAACTCGAATCAAAACAGAGGCAACAGGTCTGTACTTACGTACAACAGAGTTACTTGTTTTGACTCTCAACTTAGTATATGATTTTTCTGTTCTTTCCATTTTTAAGATGTATTCGATGTTGCTATACATCCCCAGAAAGTTTGCATACCTCATTTAGAATCAAAGTTTGTATGTCTCTAACATAAAAATTAAGACCAATTGGTCATACATCTAAGTCAGTGACACGTTTGACTTTTTCTTGAATATTTTATTAGCCTTGAGACTCCCTATATGTATTATGCCTACCAACACATCATACTAGATAATGTATTACACTTAGAATATTAGGTGTATTATGTGTGAAAGCTAAACACTTAGAGATTGTAAAGACTGTGCTAATTTTCGTCACTTTGAACATATGCATCTGAGACTTAACTCATTTTCTGATATTCTCTTTTTTTTTTTGAATTTTTATGGTTTTTCTCTTTTTTCTTTTGTTTTTCATAAATAAAAGTAAGAAAATAAAATAACCTACTAACTTGCTATAAAAGGAAACTATCCTAAGCTACTAAACTTACTATAAAAAGAAAGAAAGATTACTGCTATAAAAGGAAATAAAACTCTACTAAGGTCAACTCACTCTGGATTACGCATTCCATTTAGTTGAATTAAATACTCAAAACGTAACTTATCAAAAGCTTTGGTAAATAAATCAGCATTATCATCATCCGTTGCCACTTTTACCAGCTTGATTAAGTTCTTTTCAGCACAATCACGTATAAAATGGTGTCTTATGTCTATGTGATTGGTTTTATTATGTTTAACTGGATTATTTGTTATAGCAATTGTTGACTGGTTATCTATCCTAATAGGAGTATGAGTATAAGTCAAACCGTAATCCTGCAATTGTTGTTGTATCCACAGAACCTGTGAACAGCAATTACCAGCAGCAACATATTTGGCCTCGCACGTTGACACGGCTACCGAAGTCTGTTTCTTGCATTGCCAGGAAACGAGTCTCCCTCCTAGGAACTGACCACCTCCAGTTGTTGACTTGTGCGTCAAGCTGCATCCTCCGTAGTCTGAATCCGTGAACGCCTCCAATTCCAGATCTCCCTCCGCGTGATACCAAAGTCCCAGCTTCGGTTTCGATTTGAGGTATCGTAGAATCCGCTTCACAGCTTTCATGTGCATCTCTTTCGGATTAGCTTGAAACCTTGCACAAATACAAACAGCAAACATAATATCAGGTCTTGAAGCAGTCAAATACATAAGTGATCCAATCATGGCCCTATATAACGTCGGATCCACATCGGTATCACTTTCAGTACCCGGTCCGAGATTGTGATTCACTTGAATCGGCGTGCTCAAATGAGCTGTCAGTTTTGTCCCTTACATCCCGAAGCGCTCTAATATGTCGTAGACATACTTCGTCTGATGGATAAACATGCCCTCCTTCTTTTGATCAACTTGTAACCCCAGAAAGAAGTTCAACTCACCCATTGCACTCATCTCGAACTTTGACTTCATCACCTTTTCAAAGTCCTTGCACATTTGCTCGTCTGATGATCCAAAGATGATATCATCGACGTACACTTGTACCAAGATGAAGTGTTCTCCTTTTCGCTTCACGAACAGTGTACTGTCTATCCTTCCTCTTTCAAACCCATTTTCTAACAGATGGTTGGATAGAGTCTCGTACCACGCCCTTGGTGCTTGATGCAATCCATACAGAGCCTTATCTAATCGATATACTCTGTCTGGATATTTTGGATCTGTAAACCCGGGCGGCTGTTCCACATACACTAGTTCCTTCACTTTCCCATAAAAGAAAGCACTCTTAACGTCTAGCTGATAAACCTTAAAGCCCTTGAAGGAAGCAAAAGCCAGAAACAAACGGATTGCTTCCAACCTTGCTACTGGCGCGAACACCTCATTGTAATCGATTCCTTCCTCTTGGTTGAAACCCTTTACAACTAACCTTGCTTGTTGCGAGTGACTATACCCCGATCGTCTCTTTTGCACTTAAAAACCCATTTGGTTCCTATTGCTATTTCCCCTCGAGGTAATGGAACTAACTCCCACACTTCTAGTTTCCTAAATTGTGACAGTTCTTCCTGCATCGCTTCAACCCAAGAGTTATCTTTTAGTGCCATTTGCACGTTTTTCGGCTCTACTTGCGAGATGAAATAAGAATAGAGGCAGGTATGTAAGGCCTCAGAGTCATTTATCATCGACAACAACACATGTTGTTATTTAAACTACTACTAGTCCTGACACCCGCATTAGGATTTCTATGATGCTTTCTATAGGATGGTTCTTGTTGATCCTAGAGGTCTCTATCTCGTCAACTCTCAGATTATCTCCTAAATTTGATCCTATTTCACCTAACGGGGGAACGACCTCAGACTCCACATTTCCTTCCTCGTGGACAGTTTCCTCAGAGTTGGAATTTGTCGTCTGATTTTCGTTTGTAGGTGCTTCAGAATCAGTGACTTCTGGAGATCGATCTTCAGTTGAAGTAGGCTTAGAAGTTGATTGAAAAGTGGTCCTCGGAAAGCTATGACCCTCGTCATTCAGATTCAACGACGCCATGTCCTTTTCGATAGTACCTGCATTTTCATTCAAAGGAATGTTAAATGACTCAAAAAGTGTGTCATAGTCAAATATCCATTCCGGACCTGTTTAGGGTTCATGTGTATAACTTGTGACTTCAATGTTATACACAGTCTCTACTGTACCATTAGATTTGTTAAAAACTCATTTGTTTGGTGAGTTCGGCACATAAGCTAGGAAGTATCCTTCGTCAGCCTTTTCACCAAACTTAGGTTGATGTTTTGTTCTCAATAAAGTACATGGTACCCCAAAAGGTTCGAAGCCAGTTAAATTAGGTGGCCATTTATTCAAAACTTCATAACAGGTTTTGTTCAAAGATTTGACAGTAAGGACCCGGTTTAAAATATGGCATGCGGTATTCACTGCCTCCCCCCAAAACATGGTAGGAAGCTTTGAATCCGATAACATGGTCCTTGCTGCCTCAATCAATGTCCTGTTCTTTCGTTCGGCCACCCCATTTTGTTGTGGCTCATAAGGTGCACTAAATTGATGCACTATGCCCTTTGATAGGCAATATACACCAATTACAATGTTTTTAAACTCTGCTCCGTTATCACTACGAAGTCGTTTAACCCTTGTTCCATATGAATTCTCCACTTGGTCTAAGAACCAGATGAGCTTGGAAGCCGTCTCGTCCTTTGTACCTAAAAAGAAAACCCAAGAAAAACGTGAGTAATCGTCAGTGATAACTAAACAGTACCAACTACCACCTATACTCCTTTTGTTGATTGGTCCGAAGAGGTCCATATGCAACAAATCAAATGTGGCAGCGATTGAGTTCTAGTCTTGGACTTGTGTGCTTTCTTGTGTTGTTTTCCTTTCTTGCACGGCAGACACTTGTCCTCGAACTGAAAACTCTTCATGGGAACACCTTGCACTAATCCATTTTTCGTAATGTAGTTCATTTTCCTTAGGTGCAAGTGTGTCATGCGTCTATGCCATAAAACCGACTCAGTCTCTGAAGCTTTAGATAACAAACAGATTGGTCACATCGAAGATTCAGGCTTGTTCATGTCGAGCATGTACAAGTCATTCTTCCTTGGAGCCCTCATCAGTATCCACTCTTCAGGTATCTTGAACCCCGGTTTTAGCACCAACGCCTCAGTATCAGTGAACAGCACTGAATTCTTTTTATCACAGATTTGAGATACACTAATGAGATTGTGAACCAGTTTATCAACGTGTAAAACTTGATCCAACTTGATCGTCCCATTAGTGACCACTCCAGTACCAGTGATATTTCCTCCCTTGTTGCCCGCGAATGATACAAAGCCCCGATTCCCTCCCTTGAAGTCTGCAAGTAGACTTCTCTCCCCTGTCATGTGCCTGGAGCACCCACTGTCGACGAACCATTTGTTGTTTAGACCTGTGGTTATCTCCTGCACATGAAAGAAAATAGGTTAGTTATCACGGGGAACCCAAGCCATAACTGACTTGGTAATACCATTCTCGTCCACATACTTGAACTCTTTCAAATACCCATCTCTCCTTTCAAGTGACTTGGGTCTTTGAACTGGAGTTTGTTGTGGTGCCGAGTGATTTAAGTTCACTCTTTGCCTTTGTGTAGGCATTTGCTGTGGAGCTCTTGAATAATTACGATTATAATTCATTTCAGACTGATATCCCTGAGCTCTACCCGGTGTTTGATGTCTAACAGGAGTGTGTGACCTCACCGGAGTGTAAAAACTGCTAGGTGTTGTACTCCTATATTGTTGTTGCGATCCAGACCTAGATTGATTAACGACTCGATTTGGTGAATTAGTCCTAATCACTTCTTTTGGTCCAACTTTCACCGGTGTTTGTTTCACAGCAGATTTTAATGTAGCTTGCACAGTTTTCTCGGTATTCTGAGAACTACTAGTGCTTGCAACACTTGTAGAAGGCTTAACTTGTTCTGGCTTCCCTGTCTTAGGTGTATAGTCTACTTTCCTATGCGGACAGCTAGAAGCAACGTGCCCCCTTTCGTGACATCTAAAGCAAGACATTTTATCAATTGACTTTTTGTGTTTGCCCTTTGACTTTAGGTGTCTCACTAGTGTCTGGCTCTTTTGTTTCATCTATAGCGACTAGTTCATCATCCTGATCATTAAAGTCAATTTTGTGTTTTCCTACAGGTTTATCACTAGAGGATGGCACAAATTTAACTTTCTTAATCTTGATATTAGTAGCAATCGCCTTAGTTGCATTTTCCTTTACAGGTTCAGACACTGGTTCCGGTATTTCCTCAAAGTCTACTGATTTCTCAGTTTCTCCTGAGATTGAGGTACATAGTTGTCATTGAAAGGTGGAGGACTCTCATGATATCCTAGATCTACAGGCTTTTTAGATTGACGCTGTGCATCTAAAATTTTCCCTAGGTTAAGAGATGAGTTCCTAAACTTTTCAAGTTTACTATTTGCCTCAGCTACCTTTACCTTAGACTCAGCTAGCTCTATGTCTTTGGTTTTCAGCTCCTTGGTTAATGCCTCAACATGTTCATACATGAGTTCTAACCTAACACACTGTTCGGTCAGTTTGTCCTTTAGAACTATAACATCCTGTGCATCAGCCTTAAGCTTATCCCTAAGATCTTGCTTTATATCTATTAGGCTAGCATTATCTGATTTTAACGTTTCATTTTGAGCAGATATGGTTTGATGTGATTCTAGTACTAAATTTAACCTATCGTTAGATGTAGCACATAAAACACACAACTCATGAAACAGAGAAAAGTTCAGACTTACCTTAGTATGATCTGATTCTACATTGGCCATCTGAGAGGCAAACTCCAGAATTGTCTGATCATATGACTTCTCTACCCACATCGGACTGCTTTCATTCTTAGTGTTGTCCCCTGTGATTTCCTCTGCCCCTTCACCTCCAGTCTCAGTCACTTCGGACATAAAGGCTCTAGTGTTCGATTCTGGCTGTGTACTCCAGTCATAAGTGCCGTCTAGCTGTCTGTTTGATGTGACATTAGATAACAACCCAGCTATATTCACCTGACCAGATGAAGTACTCGGAAGATATCGCCCTTGCGATTGATTCTGATACGGTCCCTGTTGATTCTGATACTGTCCCTGGTGATTTTCTACCTTCGGTCTCTGACACTCTCTAGCGAAGTGTCCTAACCCTTGACAGTTGTAGCATTTAACCTTGGACTTATCGAATCCAATCCTATTGTTACTCATATTCAGATTTCTTCCCGTCCTTTTGATGAACCTCTTAACTCTCTGAGTTACCATGGCCAGTTGCCATTGTAGATCCATCTCTTCAAGATCATCAGGGTCTACCTGATCGTAATCCTCATCCCAAAGTGCAGGATCGTTGATTTTGCCCTGAACGCAATTGCCGTAAGCGGTCACGAATGAAGCCAACAGATTCAGATGGTCTTCAGCCGATTTTGCGCTCATAGGCATCTTAGAGTATCCCTGAGATGTAGATGCCGGGGTAGCCTGATGCTGTTGTTCTTCTGGTCTAGTAAACCCTAAGAAACCCTTACTCTGTGAGTCTTCTGACTCAGCTGGTGACAACGTTTCTCCCGAGAAGAAGGTTGTAGCTGTCTTCATTTCAGCTGCCACTGAAGGTTTTGATTTTCCGAAATACATTGCTGGATCTTGAACTTGATCATAATCCGTTGCTTGCTTCAGTAACTCAAAATTATACGCCCTCATCGTTCCCACAACATTCTCTAGAGTCAGAGTATAGTATTTGTCCTCATCATGCTTAATTAAGGCCACATACATCGCCCATTTGGCCGGTAAAGCATCTAGAAGCTTATTATTCTTCTCAGTGTCACTATACTCAATGTCATGACTGTCTAACTCAGTGAGCAGATGATAGAAACGCGTGATAGTGTCATCCAGCTTTTCATCCTTCAATGCTTTGAAGATAGCAAACTGCTGCTTGAGCATTTCCATCCGTTTCCTTCTAACCCTCGGGTTACCCTCACACCGTTTTTCCAATGCCTCCCACAGCTCTTTCGCTGTTTTCTGATTACGAAAGGTGTGTAGTATGTCCTGAGGTAACGTCATTCTAATGATAGCGTATGCACGGTTTTCTGCTTCAAACAGCTTTTTATAGTCATCCTTCATTTTAGAATAAGGAACAACCTTTTGTCGTCATTCGACCTCGGCTGTAGGTGGAATGTATCCCTCGTCGATACAAATCCACATGCGCATATCATTAAATCGCGCGAAGTCGGCAAACCGATCCTTCCACCAGTAATAATCTTCAAGTTTCATCAACTTTGGCGGAGTATTTGCTTTTCCGACCTCGTGATCCATCTCCAGAAACCGTTGTAGACTTGTCATTGTTTCAAAGATAACTGAATTTAAACTTAATTAATTTAGTTCGAAATTAATTTAAATTAATTCTTTCAAATTTAGGTAAATTCGAATCTAATTAAATTTAAACCTACTTGGGATTAAATTCGAGTTAAGTTATTAAACCCAATTAAAATCGAAATTAATGACAAAGTCGAAGGTATCCTAGTCTCGAAAGTACTCTTAAAATCGAAAGCTACTCAAATTCGAAACCCAATTAAATTCGAATGTCCCCTATTCGACTTTAGTGCAAAGTCGAAATCCAAAGTAAAGTCGAAATGGCCAAAATCGAAACCACTTTTAGGAAACTCGAAAGGAGCGTATTTTGGTCAAACTCGAAAATGAGCAAAACCCTAATTTCTCCTTAACAAAGTCGAGCGCCGCAAATTCGAGAAACGGCTAATACCTCGAGTTTTTCACGTTTTTCAGATTAAATCAATATTTTTACAAGTAAAAATATTGATTTTGATCAAAAACGTGAACTACAACCAAGTATTTCCCAGAATCCAATTTGATAAGCTCGAAAAACTAAATAATACGTGAGATTAACCGTCCAAAAGCGTCAAGAAACCTAGGATGTATCTTTATGAACACGAAGAACACCCCGTAGGCTTTGATACCACTTGTAAGGTCTTGAACTAACAGATCTATCTAGACGCGACACACACCAACGAGTGCGGAATCCTCGTTAGCGGCTTGACGGATATATTACACTCACAGAACACGGAGACTACCACGGCGTTGTACGATTGACTACGAACGAACCTACGCGATGATTCTCTCCGAAAACACACTCAGATATCTGATAAACTCGAGATCGCCTTTTGCTAATTGCTCACACGAAATTCTGCAAAAGTCTGCTAAACATTCGAGTTAATCCCTAATTATAGTGATCCATTCGAGTTTGTCATGGGACAAACTCGAATCCAGGCCCAAGGCCCATTCGAATTCGTCCCCTTAACAAATTCGAATCTGCCTTATTCGAATTTATACCAAATTCAAATCTGCCTTATGTGTAAATTCGAATATGCTCTAAATTCGAATTTCACAAGTTAAAGTTCTATTTGAACATATGTTCTAACTTATGATTGAATTAATCTTTGGACTTTATGTTTGAACTTCTTGTAATACATTACATCAAGTTCAAACATACAATCAATAACTATCAAACACATATAAACACTAGTTAATATTCAATACTTTGTAACATGACTTAGACAAAATGTTAATACAACTTAGACTGCTATCGTCACACAGGGTGTACCAACAACCCACTTGTTTCTCCAGTGCTGCAATACACTTGGAATTTACACTCGTCTCTTGATGTGTTTGGGTCGTCTTTTTATCAAGGAATGTTAAGAACTCCATGATCTTATCAAGCTTTTGTTCCACATTACTCTTATCTCCTCTATCTTGGTTCCCACTTGGACCTGAACTCTGTCCATGAAGCTGTTGTTGTTGCCATTGCTGGTATTGCTGTCGGTTTTGGTTAGCAGAACCACCCCCATCGTATCGTGGCTTAGCATTATAAGGCTCATCATTCTTTCAACGAAAGTTTGGATGATCACTCCACCCTGGATTATAGGTATTAGAATATGGATCATACTTTCGTTGAAATCCTTGTGTCTCATTGACTTGTTCATTCGATGGAGCATTGAATTGAAGACAGTCGTCCCCTTTGTGAGACTGGTCTCCACATAATGAGCACGAATCTTGTACCTGCAAGACAGAGACACTACATTTCCCCATATTTTGAATTATGAAGTCAAGCTTCTTATGACTATCAGATATAGATGTATTAACTTCATTCTTCCAATTTAGATCTAATCCTGAAGCAGCATGAAGTGTGGCAGCAGGCTTCCGTCGAGTGGATGAGGCTTGAGTTTTTAGATACTCATACAATGTTTCTAATAATCTCCAAGCATCCTCACCCTCTCGACTTAAGAAGCCACCTCCACTAGCAGCATTAATCATTTGTTTGCTAAAAACATCTATCCCATCAAAAAACGTTTCACTAATTGCCAACGAAGAATAGCATGATGCGGGCATGATCGTAGCGTTTCTTTGAGATGAGCAAATACTTCATGAAATTCTTCGCCGGGTAATTGTGAAAAATCATTAATCTGTTTTCGAATCTCACTAGTTTTACTGATGGGATAGTACTCATGTAAAAATTGTTTTTGCATATCATCCCACTAGTAATGCTACCCGCAGGAAGTGATGCAAACCATTGACTTGCTCTATCTTTTAAAGAAAACGGGAAAAGACGTAACCTTAGATCATTCCGAGTCATAGCTCTAATTTGATTAAGATTGCACATTTTGAGAAATTCGTAGAGGTGTTGATATGGCTCTTCACTAGCAGTACCCCTATATATTGGTAAATTGCTCACAACTTGGGGTCGAATATCTATAGTCAGATTATCTCCTTCCGGGTAAACTATGGGAGACGGATCATCATAAGAATCTAGCTGAAATAAGATGCAACTGGACGTCCTTGAGGACCTACTACATTATCGTTTCGATCTCCCATTCTAGCACTAGTCGATGTTCCTTCGTCCAGAGGCTTTTCTTCAGGGAATAATGGTATTTGTCGATTCTTTTTAGATTCTCCTTGCTCCCTTAATGATATACGAACTGTTCTCTCCAACTCTGGTGCGTATTGTAGTGGGGAATCACGTCCACAATGACGTGTGTGCATGCAATGATTTATACCCTGAAAACCAACAAAATAAAGCAAACAAAAGCAAGTAAACTAATTCTAAGAAAGATAAAAACTAATATTTTTGGATTTTTAATTTATACTAGAAAAATTAAAACAAAAAAAATCACTTTCCTATAAGCGCACTAGTTCCCCGGCAACGGCGCCAAAATTTGATCGAGATGTCGTCAACTCGTCAAAAATAAACTCCAAATAATCTAAGTAATTAGGATAAGAGGGATCGTATCCACGAGGAACATGTGGTTATAGTTGCAGCGAAAACACAAATCTAAATACATTGCTTGAGGCGAATAATGAAACTTAACAATGAACTTTAATAAATAAATGCAAATTTAAACGAAACAAAAAATCACTAACTAGAAAGACTTTGGAACACAATAACACCAAACACTTAGGTTGTGAGTATATGAATAGATGGATTACTTCTGAGTTTTATCACATAGAAAAGTAATTATAATCTATCTTTCATTAGGTTATACTCAAGATCACATAGACATGATCTATTTGCAATATTATTAATGTATCTTGGGCACGAATTATGTTGTCATCATCACTCGTCTTAACTCCTATTCTAGTTTGAGCTCGGCACGAACGATATGATTGCAATAACCCGTCTTACGATAATCAACAATAAAAGCATGAACACAAAAACACAATCATATGATTAACTAACTTTTAATTTACATTTAATATATTTTTATAAATTTATAGAAACGTAATATTTTTTACTTAGACATATTCATGAGTATATATATAATATGTAATTTCGATGTATATGTATTTATTCATAATAACAACAATAAATATTAAAAAATGATAAATGTAATAAATATTGAATAATAATAAATATTGGATAAAGTTAATAATCTATACTATATATAATAAGAAAACCACTTGGAGTTTCTGGACCATTGGATGGAAAGAAATCAATGGTCCAGATTAATGACAATTCATAATTATTTATGAAGTGTCTCTTATATCCTTAATTAAAATCCATAATTATTTCATTTTCACAAAACTTCATTTTCACAAAACTATAAAAAATAAATATACTCACGTGTCACATATAATTAAAGCTTATAAAAAAATAAAAGATAAATACAATTTTATATTTTTAAAAAAGATAAATATACTCTTTTTTTAATCTGTAAATGATAAAAAATAAACACAATTATTATTTTTGTATGTTTACTCATATACATTTTATATAAATAAATTTAATTAAAAATATCCACGTAATACGTGGGTTATAAACTAGTTTATTAACATTTATAGATTTTAAAAATAATAATTTGTATTTATCTTTTATTTTATATTTGTATTTACCTTTTATTTTGTATTTGTTATTTATTTTATTTTATATTTGATTTATGTTTTCAGGTGAAATGTGAAGACGACACATATCATTATGTGTTCTTTATTCTATCCCGAACAAAAATCTGACTGCGCATATTTATAATTGAAAACTGAAGCTAAAAACTGAAAAACAGAATATAAAACAAAGCTGAATTTGAAAACCTTTGAAAACCAAAAACTAAAAAGACTAAACGGGTCAATCTATAAGTTAACACGAACCCAACACAGAAAAAATTGATACAAATCACGTCCGACACAAAAATAAATGGGTCAACATGATTTTGACACAAACATAACAACCCGAAACTCGACCCAGTGTTTGTGTTTGCTTAATGTTTTTATTGTTGGTTCATATGAATCAAAAAAATTTAAAACGATGCCTTTTTGCATTCTACTAGAAGGCCCTTGACATTTTAGCCAAATGCCCCAGTTGATCAAAAAAATTGAACGAATTTCATTAGTTAATTGTTTGCACATCGCCACTCTCCAGGCAAAGCATCGACAACACCGCCACCGCCACCGCCACCGCCAGATCATCACCGGTCGCCATCTCCAGGTCTTTGACGGGTTTTGGACAGAAGAAACCGTAGAACTGATACCCGTTTCCATCTCCAGGCCTCTAACCAGTCCATCTTTGATGGGTTTCAAACAGAAGAAACTGTAAAGCGAATCCCCACCAGTACCAAACTGATCTACGTCAGTCCGGTTTTCAATTATGTTGGGTTGAAACTATATTGTGATTAAAAGTTAAATCCAGATCAAAATGTAAGAAATTTACCAAAAATATACTGCTCAAGCCTTGCTCTCCATGTCAATCTATTTTATTTAAAGACGCTATAATTTGTTAGTAGAACTCAAGCCTCACAAATGCTTCCGTGATTTCAGCGATTGATGTTTCCATATGTTGAATAATCTTAATCACACTTGTATATTGTCCTATGTTCTTTGCAAATCTAAACGATACTTTACTGCAAAATAGCTAAAAATTAGCAAACATAAAGTCACAAAAGGTCCAGAAAATTGATCGAAAAACTATAACAGTAATGAGTAGCAGACCGAAGTACCGAACCCATGAAATTATAAAGCTAGTTTTTGTCAATAACAAAACTAATATATCCCAACAACTTTTCTGTCCAAACACGTTAAACCAAAGACTAAAACCTGCTAAAAAAAACTACCCAAAAACATAAGCATATCAATAAACAATAAACAGCCATAAAACCAGATAAAACACAAAAGAATACCAACTGATGAAAAGATTATATTAACTAAAGAAATTCAATTTCTGAACTAAAAACCATCTGAAATCTGCAGAGAAACCATATACACAGCCTTCGGTCCTAATTAGCATCTCAAAATCATCAACTTCAAATGATATTGGATGCAATCGTAGATTAAAGGTATTTGGCCTAGCGGTATTAACAATCAAGGTGTTCTCCCGATTAAAAGAATGTGGGTTCTGTCCGAAATCTACTCAATGGAATAACCATAAGCACATATGAAGTAGGTCACTTATTGGTTTAATTTATGAATGCAATGTCAGAACTCTCGATAAGAACAATAAAAACCAAATCCGAAGAATTATTAGGTCAAAATCTATGCAAAAAACCGGTTACAATGCACCTCCTATCAAACCTGTATTCAAATGCTTACAACCTCCTATAACTTGTTTTAGGTACAAGATATATTTCATTAATAGTTAATAAAAATCAATATAGACGAGAAAACATTAGCAGGTCAAACAATTTCGAATTTAATTGCTTTGCACTTAAACATTACCAGTTTTAAGCCATCGCTCGTTTTGCCACTTAATTTATTACTTAAGCCTTCAGAACGGTTACATAATATGCTTGGGTTAGAAACCTTTCAACGGACACATGAAAGTTGACCTCAAAGACAAAGTTAATGTGTTGAAGATTGTTTAAAAGTAAATACCTTCAATTCGATTCTCGTTTCCCATGTAAGGCCAATCGCATCCCTGCCTAAAGGATCATACCATAACTTGCACATGTCTGAGAAAAGCACTCTGCAACGGCAGATTGGCAATGGAAAAAACGTTAGTTACAAGTACAAATTAAGTAACGGTGTCACAATAAAGATGATGTCAAATCTTTCTACTTGTGCAATGTAGTTCTTTAAATTTTATAATTTATAATTAATAGCCACATTTGATATTTATATTATTTTTTATTGGTTATTCCTTCATCCAACCGAATCCCAATTTCCAGACCAAAACCCAGATTTGCATTTTTGCATCCCTTCTATAACGACTAATCCGGCTAAGAAACTTGCTATGTACACTTTAAAAGGGATAAACCTTGGTAGAAGTTGGTGATGTTTTTCACTTGAGCATTTCATTGAACACCTTGAGTAAAAGTTTGGTTCCATAAGCAACTCACCATGCCCCCTCGTTCTCGAAACTATGGAGCCTTCATGGAATGTAATTGACTTGTTTAAAAATGCAAATTTAAAAACACAGTTTTTTTCCGTATCAATACAATGTTCCACATCAAATTTTAAAAGTGAAAATAAGCCTTTGATATGAAATAAAATTACATGGATTTCCATGAATACATAAACATGGAATTAGAGCCTCCGGACCTGTAGCCCAGTTGGAAAAGACACCGGTAAATTTGACCCTACCTAACAAAGGTAGGGTTCGAGGAGGAGTGGCAAAGAGGTTCCTTGAAGCTATTGGACTCCTCAGTGTTGCCTTAACGTTGGGTTAGCTCGATTTACCGCTCACGTGATGGGCCTGAGATGGAATAGTTTGGCGGTTGAGGTTGCTGATACATCAACTTTTTGATCATACCTAACTTGGAATTAGAGATTCTTGGCCTAAATATTTCCTAATTTCGCCTTCTTACTACCCTATCCAAATCATAATGAGAATGGAAATTAATGAGAACCTCATGGATGATTGAAAGTGAAATCACTTACAAAAAAAGGCTAAAAATATTGCACAATCTAAAATCATCAATATCATGCAATTTCTAGGAAATCCACAATGTGATTATTCATGATCCATTTAAAAATGTATATAATGATACTGGATGCAATTGCATAATAAGACATGCAAACTGAAATTAAAAACATTTCCTCGTAAAAGAATGCAATAAACGCAGTCCAAAGATAAATACATGCTAATTTACCAGTACAATTTTCAAGATTCGATTGCAACGCACACAATGTTGATCCTCCTATTGCTTCTGTGTTGCAATTGAAAAGATACAATGTTGATCCTCCTACTTCAATTACATCTCAGAATATTTTTGAAAGGCGATACCACAGGACTTGTAGCCCATCGGGATTCCAAGTCAGTATTTTGAGTCTCATAGTCAACAAAAGGTGCAGATTTAGGATTAGGATTTAGAGAGTGTGTGTTCTACCTTCCAGAAAAAAACATCTCAGAATTTACACATCAAAAGATACATAATCATTCTATAAAAAGAACAAACCAGAGCTAATAAATCCGGCCGGCAAGGTCTTGTTTATAGTATTCAAATGAAAAGACATATAACGAGTTTGTGCGTGAATCTAATGATTACATCCCATCCAGCCAACACAAGTTTTGATTAAATCACCAACCTCGATTGATGATATCGGGTGCAAGCAATGAGATTGAGGATCCTTAGATTCACGCACAAACACAATATACGCCTCTTCACCAATTCTCCAGAAGACTTCCCTCATGGGTCAAGAGAGAGATAAAGAGATGCAGAGCAGCTGAGAATTCAGATCTTGAACCTTGATGTTGTCAGTTCAGTTTATCAATTTATTAGGGGAAATTGCGCAAAAAACCTCTGAGTTGGATCATTTTTGCGATTAAAACCCCAAACATTTTTCATTGCACAAAAAACCTCCAACCGGTTAAAACTTTGTAAATTTGGATTTTATTCAAAAAATCTGAATTGCAACCGGTTTAGCCGGTTGCAACTTGATGACGTGTAAAATTTTTAAATAGATTTTTGCGTAAAAAATCTCCAACTTGTTTAGTTTTTTCAATTAATACCCCAAATCATTTTTCATTTTATAAAAAACCTTCACCAATAAAGATAATTAAAATTGAGTCTTCACTTATTGCATTTTGATGACATGGATATTTATTATAATTTTATTTATTAAACAAAGAATTCGTTTTCCAATGAAACCTCCACCCTCTAGGCTAGCGAACCTCACTGTTGTGGCTGATCATATTCAGAAGCTAAAATGGAACATAAATAAACGAAATTGAACATAAAGCTCAACCTAAAAATGCAAGCCGTGAACACAAAATGAAATCAATTCCATCGGCACAATTGAAGTTAAAATTCAAGATTAAACGGCAAAAGTTAATCGAACATACATACATAAAATAAATAGCACTGAACATAAAGAAGGGATAGAGTAATCGGAGTTGCCGGAGGTAGAGAAGAAGAAAAAAGGTATATATTATTGTTGGTTAGAGGTGAGAAAAATATAGTTAAGGGTTTTAATCGAAAAAGTCACCAATTTCGGGGTTTTTTATGCAAAAGTTCAGTTTAATTATTATACATGTAGTGCCAAGTAGGCGCCACGTAAGTCGGGTTTGCCATGTAGACGCCACGTGTGTGTCATGTAAGCATAGCAACCTATTATAACAATATAACCGGTCAAGTCCTAATTTCAAAAGATTTTACCGGTTAGAGATTTTTGTGCAACAAAAAATGGTTAGGGGTTTTAATTACAAAAATGGTCCAACTTTAAGGCTTTTTACACAATTATCCCTTTATATTATAATGGAATTCGATATCACTGATACACCCAGAACTCTAAAACATACTAGTTTTAGTAACATATGCCAAAGCCCAATTCTCCAAAAGTCTGTACTGAAAAATGACAGGAAGCCTTTCAAATATAAACTAAAGCAATCAATAACAAACCCTGAGATCATTAAATTTGTAAAATTTTCCTCAATAGGGCAATCCTAGTAATTTTCACTCAAAATATATATTTAGCTAAAAGAAATTAAAACGTTTTTACGTTTTTTGCGTTTTCGTCCCTCATGTTATTTTTTTCCAGAAAAATCCTGAACATAATTTTTTTTCTTTTTGGTTTTGTGAAATTTAACTATTAGAACCCGGTTTATCAATTATAACTCGCTCTAATACTCAAATTACCCAAAACCAAGAAAAAAATTAACCGAAGGACTTTCCTGGGTAAAAATTAACATGAAAATACTAAAATGCAAAAACCATAAAAACAACCCAATAAAAAAACTAAATTGATATGAAATGCATTTAAACTAAAAGTAGAGCAAAACGGCTAACAAAACAAATTTAAGTTTTTACATGCAAATAGAGATAGTTTAACCATGAAAATATACAACTTGTTAAGAAATACACATCATTCCGCAATTTTAAAAGCTTTTAGAAGATGAAAACCATATAATTTTAATTTTCAAATTCGAAAAAAGAAAATCCAAACGGCTAACGAAGCTACTTTTAACTTGGAAAAAGGTGAACGTATAACTTCAATTTCCAAATTGAAAAACCAACCAAAAATTACAAACAGATTAATTAAAATCAAATTCAACAACACGGTAACTAAAAGGGCCCTAATTAAAATCCCACAAAAGTTTAGATAAATTCCAACAAAACGAATTTCAAGTTGAAATCCAAAAATACACAAATCGATAGAACCCTACAAATCAGAAAAACTCGTTACCCTAACTGTTAGAAGCAACAAATCACAAATCGATTGAAATCCAACAGATCAGAAATAAATCGATAGGTTAGAATCAACAAATCACGATTCGATTAAAATCCAACAATAATCGGTACCCTATCTGTTGATGGAGACAATACACAAATTGAAATCCAACAGCATAGTAGAAAATCAGATTAAAATTTTAACAATTAGGATAAGGATTCAAATTATAGATGCCAACAACAATCGATAAAATGAACCTGTTTAGGGAATACGGCAGACGCAAGATCAAGTAGATCAGGAGGGCAATCCATAGAAATGTTAAACATGCACCGAATCAGATCGGAGGAGGCTGAGAAATGGTGGCGGAGCAAAGAGAAAAAGATGAACGCTAACGAAGGAGAAACCAGCGATTTTGGTTTGATTTCAACGTTTTAGGTCTTATAGTGTTGTTAGGTTGTTTCGTCTGTCTGTATTTATTGCGTACTTACTGTTACACGGAGCCTTTGTTGTTTCTTATTTATTTTTTTACTAGATTATTACCCATTTATTATATGGGTTAATTTAAAAACCAAATATTTATAACTATATGTAATATAATAATTTTATTATTTTAAAAAATAATAGAATTTATTTAATTTTAATTAATTAATTATTAAATCAGTTTTGAATATAATTGATTTGCTTTAAAACATAAATAGATTTAGTAAATTAATGACATGACAAAAGAAAAGGGTGACACGTGACATATCAAATGAGAGCATGACACGTGACGTATTATTTACTCATTTATTGGTATTATGTTTGTTGACTAACGTATTACATAGATATTTTACATAAAAACATATATTAATTATAAAAATAAATTAAGAGTATATTGAAAATAAGAGTTTATAAGAAAATTTGAAAGGAAAAAAGATTTTTGAATGATATATTTAAATATTTAATTAAGTATACATTAAAAATAAAATATTAAAATATAAGGATATGAATTATAAACAGTGTTAACGATTTAACATAATTTTTGTTATTTAAGTTTAAAATACTTTAAAACAAATTATGAATTGCCATAATTATGGTTACTATGATTAAAATAGAAAAAAGTCATTATTGTATTTTATTTCAATTAATTAACTTGTATAAATGGAAAAACTAAATTAGCAAAATTAGGCAGGAAAATAGATTTTCTTTCATTGAGAGAATGACACGTGGCGAAAAACATTTATATATATATATATATATATATATATAGATTCTACTAGTCATGATCGTCGTGTGATACACTGGACTGAATTGCAACACTCTCGAACTACTCCCCAATGCCACATAAATAACACGCCAACAGAGATATAATAAATAATCCCTAACTATTCTCAATATATACACGTGGAAAACCCCGATAATTTAAAACTTTAATTTACATAATTGAGTCACGAAAATCACTGGAGCGACCCAACCCCTGCTCAGCCGCGCGGTTTTGTAACTCGGTAGCTCAAGTGTCCCAAATCTCATATAAATAAACACAGTTCACAATAAGGCTCGATAATACATGCATGATTTATAATAACTCAATTAAAAAACTCGTAATAAAAGTCATAATAATCTCGCAAGAAAGCTTAGTAAAAGATCATGCAAGTATTTAATAAACAATCATACAAGTATCTCAGAAAAACATGCAAACTCACCTGACTCTGAAGTCTCACTTACTCAACTATCGGTTCCCTGTCCGTCCCCAACCCTATCAACTCGAGTCCCTGGAATCACAATATGATAACCCGACATTACTAACATAACTCATGAAACTCTTAAACTCATTTTCTAACCCTTCCCACGAGCTTCCCCCAATCTGATTAATCAACTAACATCATATTATTTTCATGGTGCTAATGTAAAGCGTTAATCCATAATATAGGTTCTCTCCGAGACCTGTAACCTATACTAACGTTCAAGCAATCCAAAAGCTAATTGCATGAAATCTGGTAAGTCGTGACCATGCAAAAGGTCATGACCTCGTAAAGTCGTGATCACGAAAAAAGTCGTGACCACGACTCTCACAGATTTTCCTTGGTTCACTCAGTTCGTCCTCTATTCTGCTCAACTTCGATTTTTTTGCCTTAAAACTTGATTTTTGGTTGTTTTTAGCTCAATAATTTGCCCAGAAACATAATAAACACATATAGACCCAACCCCAATCATTTGGTATTAATTATCATCTTAAAACTCATGAATGTAATTGTAACATCCTCAGACTTAATTGTTGAAATTGAAGATAATTAGTTTGAATTTCAAAATTATTGTAATCAAGTTGAATTATGAATGATGATTATGTATTTGAGAATTTTAAAAAGTTAGTTGTTATGTTGAGTAATTAACAAATTTTAGGATTTTAATTTATTAATTAAGTATGTTGAATTATAAGTGTTAGTAATGATAAAATAAAGATGAACACTTTATTTAAAGAAGTCAGATAAATGGAGGGGTTATTTGTGTCAATAGCCGAAACTTTAGAAATAAAAGACTCTTAGTCTTTTATTTAGTCATTTCCTCTTCATACTCAAACACACTCAAGCTCTCAATCTCTCTCACTACAATCTGCTGAAAAACGAATTTGTTGAAGAAAATTTGTGGATTTGAGCTGGTGATTAACAAGATTTAAGTGGATTTTAAGGTAAGGAAATAGTCTCCAAGTTGAAGTTTTATTTTGAGAGTTGAAAATGCAAATTTCGGATGTTAAATCTGAGTAAACGTTGTTGCATGTATGTTATATTAGTTGGAAATCGTCTCTTGAAGATTATTGAAGCATTTGAAACAAGAATCGTTGGTTAAATCGTCCAAAAAGGTAAGAAATCTAAGTTTTTATAACCTTTTTGTGTTCTTGAAGAAAAGTTCATACTTTGGTTAAATCCAGACGAATTAGTGTGTTATGAATGGGGAAAATGAGTTAGAAACACCCCACTAATGTTTATATAACATTAGATTTAATTACATGTGGTTAAAAATGGAGTTTGACGATTTTTATGATAAAACCCATAACATGCGAGTACTGGCCTGTTGGTCGAATTGGCGAGTCAGTGGGTTGACTCGGCGAGTCGCCAAGAACACAAGAACAATCGTTTAAAATTTCTAAGTGTTGGAACGAAACTCGGATGGATCCGAATTCGTATGACACCCGAATTCGGATGGTGACCCAAATTTCGGATGGGTCAGAATCTCGGGTCAATATATATCTCGAATTGTACTTCGGGTGTAACCGAAATCCGGCCGAGGATCCGTAATTCGGACCTCGACTCGGCGAGTCGGCCATTGTTCATGCGAAATTCGGTTGAGGGTCATGGGACCCGAATTTCTTGTATAGCAAACACACTTTTGGGACATCTTTTGTATTATATTAAGGTATATAATGAAGGGTTATTTTGGAATAATAACACACCAAATAAGAGGTTTTAAACGTGAGTTCCGAGTGACGGTTCCTAATGTTTTAACACTTTAATTGTAAGATTTGATGCAAATTGCCAACGAACATATAATGATGATATGTTTTATCCTATGAAAATGTAACAGGTCCCTTGTGGTGTTGTTTAAACCACAGTGGGGTACTTTGTGAATTCCGGTTGATAGCCCGAGGAGAAATAATATAAATTGACGGTTAATTAAACGCACCCACTGTGAATACTTTGATTATATATGTCTGCATTTATTGTATGTCAGTTGTTGTTCATTGAGGCATGTTGTTTCACTTTCATTTGGAAATCTACTGACTTACGTATTTGTAGATGCACATTGTTGCTTGTTGCACGTCCTTATCTTTGTTGTGCATCTTCTGATGGGCTTGCGAGCCATACTTGGTAATTCGATGCTACTGTGGCTATATGACCTGGAGTTGATCCCTCCGAGGTCCTGATGGGCAGGTGTAGCATCCCTGATGGTATTGTCTGCCTCAATTGAATGTGTAATTCCGTGCAATTGGCATGATGGAGCTGCGGCTTGTTTCTATAATTCGTGTACAAAAAGGGTATACGGCGTGTGTTGTCGGTGTTACCCTTGTGTGCTGCATAAATATTTGTAGAATATATGATCTCTGTACTCACTAAGCTTTGCTTACCCCGTAGTTGCTCACATTTTACAGGAAAAGAAAAATCTGTTGTCGGACCTTCTAGCTAGGTCAAGTTTACTGAAGTCTTGGAAGATTTTCAACTACTCAATCGGTAACTGAAATCATGGGATCATGTGTTGTAATATTTGGGATGTTGTAAAAATGTATTGAGTATGTATATTTAGAATGGAACCTTGTAGCACCGTAGGGTGTATGACTTGAATTTTAATTGTACTTTATTGCTTCCGCATTTTATTAAGTATTCAGATCATTATTGTTTATTAATGTGATGAGATTAATCTTGGTGTTATGATTGTGGTTATTGTGGCAAGGGTGTCACAACATATGGTATCAGAGTAGTAGTTTGAGATTCAAGTGCCTGTGAAGTCTTGGTCTCAAATATTAAGTGATGATATGTAGTGATTTTAAGTAATGATTTGAACTAAGATAGGTTATGATCTAGTAATTATATGAAATTGACTTTCATACAGGATAATAGGTGGTGTCTTTAAATGAATGACATGTTTACTAAATAAGTTATATGTTTCAACTTTCAGAACATGTCTGGAGAAGGAATGACACCGCAAGAAACAAGGAAGATGATGCTAGCCATGATGGCTGAGCAAAACAAGATGATCCAAGAACAGTTGCGGGCTCGAGATGAGGCCGAAGCCAAGAGAAGGGAGGACAAGAGGAAGAACAAGAAAAAAGAGGGCAACAACAATGACGAACAAGATGACAACACTGGGTCATCATACAAACCCAAAGGTTGTCGGTTTAAGGACTTTAAAAGGAATGGAGCAGTGGAATTTTGATGGACTTGGAGACGTTGTTGCTGCTCTAGAATGGATAACAGCAACCGAACGAACATTTCGAATCAGCGATTGTGCTGAGAAGGACATGGTTAGGTTTGCTACTGCTATGTTCACCAAAGATGCAGTCATGTGGTGGAACTCGATGGTGAGCGCGTTAACTTTGGAGAAAGTTTCTTTAATGACTTGGGTTGAGTTCACTGATATATTCACTCAGCAATACTGCCCGGCTGATGGGCGCCGAAGACTGGAAGCAAAATTTATGACTTTGATGCAGGGGACTAAGTCTGTGTCCCAATATGCTGTTGAATTCACAAGGCTGAGCCTGTTTGCGCCTCATCAGGTGGATACCGAGGAAAGGAAGTTGACCAGGTTTGAGGCTAGTCTGGATCTGAAGATTAGGAGGGTCATGAGTAATGTTCGCTACCCTACATTTGATGGCTTACCGAAGGCTGCCAGAAATGTTGAACAAATTTTGATTATGTCTTGGTACACGGTTGGGTCATTTCCAACGTGAAGGGGGATATTCTGGTTCGTCCCGTTCGTCTCAATACTCATCTCAACAATCCTACCATCGACCGTCTGGTTCTTCTAATCGTGCTCGTGCGTACTCCATCAACACCGAGCTGCAGTATTGTAATAAGTGCCACCTGGAGCATTTCGGTAAGTGTGTAAATGGACGCGCTTGTTTCTGTTGTGGAGAGTTGGGTCATTTCCAAAACGAATGCCCACGGAAAGCAGATGCCTGCCATAAGTGTGGGGTATGGGGGCATTATAGTAGAAACTGTAGAAAGAATGCTCCAGAAGCTACTGCTCCATCATCGACTCGATCATCTGGGGGATCAAGTGGTGGTTCAGTCAACCGCCGGAACCAACCACAAAGGGCACCGGCTCGTGTTTTCCAAATAACAGCGGAAGAAGCTAATGAAAACCCGGAGTTGGTTACGGGTATGTTCATTGTTAACTCTATGTCTGCACGAGTATTATTTGATTCGGGTGCCAACTGATCTTTTATGTCTATTGTTTTTGCATAACAACTTGTCATGCCATCGTCTAAGTTATCTGTTGTGTTAGATATTGAAACTGCTAGCAATACTCTAGTCAAAGTAGATCATGTATACCGTAATTGTACGTTAGTGATTGAAGATGTAGTCTTCAATCTTGATTTAATTCCGATAAAGTTCAGTGAGTTTGATATAATAGTCGGAATGGACTGGTTGATCGAAAACGAAGCCCATATAGTCTGTAAGAAGCGAATGATAAAGATAACTACTCCGGAGGGGTGAGATATTTCTATATATGGGGATAGGAGAAGCGGGGATCTATGCCTGTTAACGATTGCTAAAGCCCGAAAGCTGGTTGCTAAGGGTTGTGAGTCCTACTTGGCATATGCTATTGATGCAAAGGCTGAGAAGAAAATTGTGGCTGATGTGCCTGTTGTCTCTAAATTTTCAGAAGTGTTTCCGGAAGACTTGTCTGGTGTGCCACCTGAGAGACAAGTGGAGTTCCATATCGATTTGATCACTGGAGCTACTTCGATAGGTCGTTATCCATATCGCCTTGCGCCTACCGAGATGCAAAAAATGATGAAACAACTTCAAGAGTTGTTAGACAAGGGCTTCATTCGACCGAGTTCATCTCTGTGGGGAGCGCCCGTATTGTTTGTAAAGAAGAAAGATGACACAATGAGGATGTGTATTGACTACCGTGAGCTGAACAAGCTGACTATTAAGAATAAGTATCCGCTGAAGGATTTATGACTTATTCGATCAGTTACATGGGGCAAGTGTTTTCTCTAAGATTGATTTGAGATCGGGATACCATTAGTTGAAGGTTCGGGAGGAAGATGTACCGAAAACAGCGTTCAGGACTCGTATGGGCATTACGAGTTTCTGGTTATGCCTTTTGGGTAGACCAACGCCCCGACTGTCTTTATGGATCTTATGAATAGGGTCTGCAGACCAATGTTGGATAGATCGGTAATTGTGTTTATCGATGATATCTTAGTATACTCTAAGTCAGAAGCCGAGCATGCCATTCATTTAAGGGAGTTATTGAAATTATTGTGAAAGGAGAAGTTGTATGCCAGATTCTCAAAGTGTGAGTTTTGGTTGCAATAGATTCAGTTTTTGGGACACGTGATTTCGGGAGCTGGGATTTCTGTAGATCCAGCTAAAGTTGAAGCAATAAGAAATTGGGAACCGTCTCGATCTGCTAAAGAGAGAACAAGTTTTCTTGCATTGGCGGGGTATTATAGAAGATTTGTTAGTGTATGGTGTGTAAAGATGACATTACTACTGCATCATGGTTGATTTCATAAAACACTTGAGGGTCACACCAATGAGCACAACTGAGCAGATGCAATTAAACGATTGAATAAACAATATTGGATATTGTTTATGACATGAAATGATAATTGAGATTAAATTAATGTGTGATTAATTATATCTCAAAGTACGGGGACTAAAAGTGCAATATTAGATATTGTAGGAATTTAATTGTCATTGGATGATAATTAAATAATTATCTAGTCTTTTAATTATTATTAGATATTAAATAAAAAATTGATTTATTTGAATTATTATTATCATCTGTTATTTGATAATTGAATGGATAATTATACACAAATAAATAGAGATAATTATAAATAATTATCTAGTCATTTATATATTATTAGATAATATATAAAAGATAAATATTATTTAACAGATATATAATTATAGAGATAATTATATAAGGTTTAAATAATAAAGATAATTATTAAGATATATATTATATTATTATATTAGAGTTTGATTAAAACTAAAACTCTTAATTAATAATATATATATATATATATATATATATATATATATATATATATATATATATATAAACACATACGTACGACCATATATAATAAGTGAGATATATATATATATATATATGTGTGTGTGTGTGTGGATACCACATGTATGTGTGGGGTGGATAGTCAATATAGATACACACACGACACACACACACATTCGATGTGTGTGGTGTGTGTGGGTTGTGAATTTGGCCGCACCAAAACTCAAACACATCGGTGTTTTTGTTTTTCCCGCTTTTCGTGCGTTTGATTGCATATCTGGTGCCGCTCGACCGTGTCATCACCGGTGGATACCGAGAGCATCTCATTCGTGTATTCTTGTCATTGAATACAAAGGTACGATTTTTTATTGCTTTCTCGTTTACTTATCTTATGTATACTTGATGATCCGTGTACGGAATTCGTGATTTTAAAAAGCTTCCATTGTGTGTTAATTCGATTAATGTTTATGTTTTTATGAAAAACGATACGAATTCCCAACAGTGGTATCAAAGCCAAGTTAACTAACATAATGAAAGTATTATTCATGTATTTATGTCCAGCGTTGTTTAAGTTTTGATTTTTAATAATTAAAAGTGTTTAAACGATCGAAATCAATAATTAAAACGTTTAAGGTTTTGATTTGGCTTAGAGAAAATCGACCAAAGGTTTTGGAAACCCCATGGTGATTCTCGGCCAACCTTGGAGTTTCTCAGAACTCGGGATTTTGAAACCTTAGTTCGTTTTATTTAGTTAATGTTTGATTGTTTAAAAGTGTTTAATTAATTAAAGTCGGAAAATTAAACGTTTCGGTTCGCGAAATCAAACCTAGAGATTCCGGCCATGGGTTGAGACCCATGACCTCTTGGTTGTGATGTGGTAACCGAGGTGATGGATTATTTGTTCTGTCGTGTCGTTTAATTCACGGTTAAACTCGAACGATTAAATTAAATGCGTTAAAATCGAATCAATAAATCAAAAGTGTTTGGTTATTAATGTTTAGACATTTGTGACAAAATATATGTAAATATGTTTTCGGTTTTATAAAATTAAAGTGGAGACTTTATTAGTTTTTTATAAAATTTGCAAATCGGTTTAAATATTATTCGATTCGATAATTAAACGATTAATTGAAATATGGAAATCGAAATAATCAAAGTGAGTTGATTAATGGCTTTGATTAATTTCATCCGTCAAAGGGTTTAATACCCTACTTGTTTTCGGTTCATATGGGTTATAGAACCCGAGTATGAGTCGGTTAACTAGGTTGGTTCGTTTCCGTTTTCCGGTAATTCGTCGTTTAAATTAAATCGGTTTTACTTAAAAATTAAGTTTTGATGTTAAAATTAAAATTAATGGTAATTTTAATTTTAATTTATAAACTAGATTTAACTTATGCTTTTGATATTTAGTTCCATAAAATGCATTATTAAATTAAAGGGAGTTTAATTTAAGGATTCTATTTTCAATTGATGAAATCGTGACTTTGAGTTTCATGCTCGGTCATGCTTTAATGTTTTGAGATTTGATCTCGACATTAACGTTTTTGGTAGAAATTGTTTAAAACCATAAAGAAAGTTTTTGGTGTTATTTAAAGATAGTCAAATTTCTGTAAATATTTTAAAAGACATATTTTATTAGTAAAATTGTTTATTTAGAAAATTGACATTTTAAATAAAGTTTATTTATTTCTGGAAAGGTGTTTCTATTGAATAATAATTCATTGATAATTATTTAAAGGAAATTTAAATTATTTACCAATATTATTTGAAAATAATAACTATATTTATTAAAGGTTGTTTAATAAAAAGTTTCTTAAAATAGAAAGTTTAAGTTTCAAAGGTGTTTGAATTGTTAATTGAATATTTTAAAAAAAGTGTAGTTTTGAATCCAAAGATAATGCAAAGATGGAAATGAATTTGAAATTTTTCGGAAAAAGTCTCTAATAATGGAAAGTGTTCCTAAATTTCGAGTTTATGAACCGTATTAAATTTAAGAAGGATATTGGACATGATTACTTCAATTAATGGTAGATTAATTGGCTTTGGAATTATTTTCATGGCGAGATGAAAATAAATTCTGGATTATTAATATGTTTTACTGCTTTATTAATGTTTGTGACATAGTCAAGCCTTGAGACCCCTTTGTTTGTGATGATTTTTTATATAATCTTAATGTTTGCTATTTTTATTCTTGGTTATTTTTGGGAAGGCATGCGTGCCATTGAAATCCCGGTTTTATGATATAATCTGTAATAGGTTAGAAAATAGACAAATGTATTTAGATTAAAATTATGTAAAAAAAAAAATCTTGGCGAAGATGTCCATCAAGAAGGAGGTCATTCATCAAGGACGCTTGGTGACATCATCGGATGCTGAGACTAGAGGAAGCTGAAAGAGTTCAACCTTCTTGCCTTTTGTGTTGATTTTGTCCCTTAGGTTTTGACCTAATTGGTTTGTCTGTATGGCTCTCGGAAACCAATTTAGTTTTTGGCAAGGCTATGTCATCGTGTGGTTGTATGTTTTATTTCTTTATGCTTTATTTATAGCTGCGTGGTTGTGGTGACAAAGTAGATAAATAAAAGAAATCAAAGCTGCAATCATTTTTGATGAAAAATTAAAGTATTTAAAAGGAAGTTTAAATTGGAACTTTAATTATTTTGTCAGGGATTAGATATTACATTTTTGTGAAATTAGTTTTTCAAATAAAAAGATATTTATTTTTAAAATGTCATATGATCAAAGAGGTGAAATTCTTAAAACTAGTACACTAACTGGATTGTTTACCAGAATAACTGGATTGTTTACCAGAATAGGTGGTGTCTAGGAATAGGTGGATATTACAGTCACACTAGTGCTATGGTTGTAGGAATTTCCGAGAGGTTTAGAACCGAAAGGATCCTGCCCACTGACTAACCTGACTGGCCACTAGTTCTTGGTAAGATACTGGTTATAAACCCAAATTAAAAATCTGACACAACACACCGTCCATATAGTGGCACTCACGGTGACCGGTCGTCGTAAGTAGGTTCAGCCTTCGTTGGGTGCTTACGCCGCAAACTCGGAGAGCTGTGAGGTAAGCACTGCGGTTTCTAAGTGAGACTTGGGCCAGTGACTTGTAGTTGTTATATGGTGTGTGTCAATGGTGGTTCCTCAGTAAGACTGTTGCCCAAGGTGTGGATGAGATTAAACATGATCAATTTAAGAAATTGAAAATCTCATAAGATCTAAGAGTTGCAAAGGGGTTGTAATTGGTAATAAGTTGTCTGCCTGAGTAGCTTATTCATGTAGGTTCAGCCTCTGTTGGGTGCATGAATAAGTAAAATGGTTCTTAGGATTAATAAATCATTTTCTAAATTTTGGGTTATTGATTTATTAATGGTTAATCAAATACTAATTTTTGAAAATCGTTTAAGATGGTTCAAAAAGACAGAGGTAGAAGCGGTTTAATAATAACAATGACAATAACAGTAACAACAACAATGAAAACGTCAATATCCTTTCCCCACTTGAAAATCCTCCCCAAAAGCACATGTTGCTACTTTGAGGTCCATTCGGGATATGTAGAACTCAGAAGAGGCAACTTCCTGAACTGGGAATAAAATCTGACAAATGTTCTGAGTACAGAGTGAAAGTCGTATATTCTGGAAAGGGCACCAGAACCTGCTCCTGTAGAGACTGCTCCAATTGAAGAGAGAAATCTCCACAAGAAGCACTCTGAGGATTTGGTCATTTTTGCATGTCTAATGCTAGCGACCATGACATCTGAGCTGCGGACTAGCCTTATGGACGTCTCAGCTTGTCAGATGTATCGCCGGCTAAAGGATATGTTCTAGACTCATACTCGGACTGAGAAACATATACAACTAGGGCTCTGAGCTCCTGCAGGATGGCAGAAGGAACAACTCTTAGACCCCATTTGCTGAAGATGAAAGGTTATCTGGATCATCTTAACAGACTTGGGTATCCCGTTACACAGGACATGACCACGAATCTGATTCTCAATTCCTTATTGAAGGAATTTTAGCAATTTGTAATTTGTTACAATATGCACGGAGAAGATGATCAGTGGGCTGCATCAGATGCTATAGACTGCTGAGGGAATGATTAAGGAGAGAAGATAGGGAAAGAGACGGAAGGGAAAGTAAGTTTCCAAGCCGGAGGTTAAAGCTAACAAGTAGCTAAAACCTAGAAGCAGAGAAGTCAAATCCAAGGATGACAAATTCTTTGAGTGCTAGGAAACTGGGCACTGGGAAAAGAATTGTCCCAAGTACTTGGAAACGGTCAAGGTTGACCGCATTGAGACTTCGTGTATCTGAATAAGACACTTCTATTGTTCTTGGACATGTGATACCCAATTGAACAAAGTTTTATGCATAATGTCTGCAATGACTAAAATGAAGTGAAAAGAGATGACAGATTCAGTGGGAGCATAGAGACATCTTAGTGAATACTCTGCTGGACACTATTTTTCATGTCATCAATAGTTTATCATGGTGTAGTAAACAACTTTGTAATTGAATTTCTTGCAAATATTTTTGGGATAAATAAAGAAATTTTTGGAGTTGAAAATTTATTGCTTGAAATTCCTATTGTTTAAGATTACTAAACCATGATTATAGACTATTGATCCAAGTGGAGCTTGAATAGTAACTTGTCAATGGAGATTGAACCAGCTAGTAGTCATATTCAGATAAAAAGGGTTACCATGTTGCTGTGTAAATTGTTCAAGTGTTCAAATGTAGTTTTATTGAACTTGTTAATTCTTGAAAGCTAGTTCAAGAGATTATATGAGTTGGATAGTCACCTGTGATTATATAGATGAAACTAATAAAATGCAGAATTAAATGTAAATGAGTTACATGGAGGTTAATTCACTTAACTTGTCGAAAAGAATTAAAGACTTGATTAGTTAGACTTGTTTAAACATAAGTAATCGCATTTTATAAAATTACATGTGAAATGTATACAACTTGTGTGATGGTAAATCAAGTAATAGCCTTTGACTTGTTTAAACACTCGTCGGCAAACTTGATGGAACACCACAACGAAATGTTGTAGATAACCAGGTTCTGGTGGTTATGGATACATATCACAAATTTTGAACACAATGTTATTAAGTTAAGATATCTTGTTAAGATATAGATAAACCACATACTGTCAGATTCAGGACTAAACATCTAAACGTACCACGAGTAGCAATTAATCGGAATTGCTAGAGCTCCTAAATTTTTAATCCTGGTGTCTTTATGAGTGATTTACCAGTTCCTCTAAAAATAATGGATATAAATTTGTAAGGAGATTCAGAATGGGTCTTAATAATATTACAAGAAGTTGTAATGAAGAACTAGTGTAATTTTTCAAAGATAAACGGTAATGGAAGTTAAGCCAGTTAACTAGAGAACACTCCCACTAAGATCATGTCTGAAATTAATTTTTCGATAGATCGTATTATCGTTACATTTGATAAAGAAACAGTAACATTAAATTGATGGAAGTCATGTTGTGTTTATTGAGATAAAGGAGATCAACATGATATCTTTAATGTCGTTCTATTTTGCATGTTTTAGAAATCCAAGAATAAATTTTAAGTTATTCTAAAACTATTCCATAGCTGCTTGTTGTCATGGGAACCACAACGAGAATTAAAAGGCTATTGTGGTTTTTGGTTGATATTCATGGGTGATGAACATAGCAAAAGTTGGACCAAATTCACAGGTATTTGTTGCGAACAAATATTGGATTGACCCACCGATTGAGACCACTTTGTGGATCATAATCATGAGTCGTCTCAAAAAGGTAATCCTTAGTACCTGAGATGTCTACGTACTTTAGTGCTGGTGCTGCTGTACATTTGGCCTAACCTAACGCCATCCGTAACCGGGTGATCATAACGGTTCGAGGTTGGTTGCAGCGGGAGTCGTGCAGGAGGCCTAGATAGTCAATATGGGATTTGCACATTCTTTCAACTATGAAGAGATATTTCTGGGCCCCTCGACGATCGATACTGACAGAAATGCATGGCCATGCTCGGACAGAACTGATGTGTTCTACTCTGTCTGTTACGGTTCAGTATGAGATCAGTGAGTCGAGAAACATAATCGTGTGTGCTACGGTTGATCAAATCCATGCCTAGCTTTCACATTGAATATCGCGATGCATGGGATATAACCTAAGTTTCTTTTTGGAACGTTGTTTCAACAAAAATGCCCGAATGGAAGTCAGAGTTTTTATGACCTTGGTTGCATAAAGTGTCTAGCCATGACCTCCTTTAGGCGCATGTTGCAGGACAGTATGTCGTCGTACACAAGTGGGAGTATGTTAGTGTATGGTGTGTAAATATGACATTATGTCAGGATCTAAAACTAAATAACCAAGATTAACTGATTTGAAATTTATCAGAGTATAAATCAATAATCTTGCTTTGAATCAAAGTTTAATTAAGAAGTTTGCGGAATAACACTTAATTATTTTAACAAAAACTTTCAGAACCAATGAAGCATAAAACATGAGAAGTAATCAAGACTGTTTGTATTGCTGAATTCAATGATTACAATCACCTCTAATCTGTTTGATTAGACGAAGAACACAGACTGTTCTTAGGGTTTTACAACCTTAGAGGCTTATGAAAACTTAAACAATAAAGCAATTACAGACTCAAAAATACGCAGAAAACTTCCTATATAATTGAAAACCTATTCTGTCTATTTATATTGCTTTTCGACTTGTTTCCTTGAAGGACTAGGACTTCTTTGATAGTAGATATGCTGAAATCTTCTTGTAGATATCTTCCCTGAAAATCAGCACTTTCTGTTTAAGAAACAGTTGAGCAGCTTGAGTAACTGGACAGCTTGAACACAACAGCTTGAGCAGATTTACTCTAGCAGCTTGAACTTTAACACTGGCAGCTCGAGTTTCTTTAACTAGCAGCATGAACTTTGTATTTACATGAAAAATCTACTAACAGTCTGAGAAGTCTAACTAACAGCTTGAATGTACTTAAACTATTTCCCAACAATCTCCCCCTAACTTAAATTCTTTACAAGACTTTAAGTTCTATACAAAAATGGAAATAAGTAAGTAAACTGTTATTTACAAACCAAGGCTTTCAAAAACTCACAACTGTGTAAGTTTATGATCTATAGCCTTCAAAAATTCTTTCTTCAACTCATCTCTATCACAAGATATTCTAGCTGACTTAATTTGCAGTAGCATATCTTTTGAAAAATTATAAAACTCAAAATTGAAGAAGATACCAGTCCCATCTGTGAATTTGATTCTGAATGTCTTTGACTTGACAAACAGATCAATCTGCTTGATCTTTTTCCCTTTCTTTTCAGCATCTTCTATCTCTTGTCTTGCAAAATCAGGATCAACCACTGTACTTAGATCTTTAATGAGCTGCTTGACCTGTGGAAGAGCAGACCTTACTTGTTTAACTGACCCTATATGGTACATCTTTATTAATTCTTCTCTGGTCAGCTTCTGTACTATCTGCCAAAAAGTATCATACTCCTCTTCAGGTCCAGACTCTCTTCTGATCACAAACTTTATTCTCAAGTCACGGTCATCCAGTGACTTAGCAAACCAGTAGTTGATTTGAGGTTTTGTAAAATCATGCTGATCAATCAGCTTCTCTATCTCCATAGCCTTTTGTAGTTGTTGCTCAAAGAGCACCCTTTTAACTGATGAAGGAATAGAGAGAGCAGCTTGATCAGTGGGAACAGGTGCACTGGCACCAGCTTCAGCTTGGACTGATTGGGTAGATGATTGGACTTCTTGGGATGGTTGAGCTTCTGGAGAGACTTTTGTTCTCTGTCTTTTGTCCATCTCCTTATCATGAATCTCCTGCAGCCTTTCAGTAGCCATGGACTGAGCCATTTTCTTCGGAATACCAGCTGCAAAGGCAAAATTGATAAGAAATCTTCTATGCTCAGCCTTGGAGTGCCCTGTTGGCATCTTTCTCTTCCTAGCTCCTTGCTTAACCACAAACCCCTTTAAGTAATCACCTAAAGTTTCATCATCATCCATTGGGGTTTGGGCTTGCTGCTCTAATTCTTTGTCTTGTTCTTCTGCTATTTTTCTTGCAACTTCAGCATCAAAGGCAATTTGGGCTTCTTTTGAGGAAAATTTTTGCTTTGGGGACTCAATGAGAATGCCCTTGCCCTTGTCTTTAGCAGCAGATGATGTAGCTTGGACTGTTCTTGATGGAGCTTGAATGCCTTCTCTGATCACAACTCCAGTAGCTTTTGAAGAAGCAGCTTGAGTTTCTAGGCTAACAGCTTGAGAAGCTGTTGGGACTGCTAGCCTAGAAGGTGGAGCTGTTGATGCTGCTTGGACTGTTGGTGTTGGAGCTACTTGGACTGGTTCAAGAACTTCCTGATTCTCCCCCTTTTTGGAAGCATTGGTTTGGTCAGAAGGACCTACAACCTTTGCCACATGGGTTTGAATCAATTGCTCTAATTTGATGAGCTTACTCCCACAAAGAGTAAATCCTTTGTGTAGATAAACCAGTTTCTGATTGTGAGCAGCTTCTGCCTGTTTGAGTGCATATATTTGTGCCCCCTGTGCAGCAATGATGGACATTTGGTATTCCAACATTGTTACAACAGGTTTCAGCTTTGGATCCGTTAAGAGCATCAGTTGCAGGCTAGTCTCAAGATCAGAAAACACCAGGGGTGTTTGTGGTCTATCACTGACATTAACACCAGAAGTAGAAACCTCTGGGCCCCTCTTTTCTTGGTACTGGGGACTTCCAGCTCGTGTTTGCACACTTGCTGTTGCCATGGGCGTGGTCTTAGAGATGTTGGCCCTGTCCTGTGCCTCTTGTGCAGAGACATCAGTAGTGCCAGCCACAGAACCCATATGAACAGTCTCAGAAGAGATGTTCACCTCCTGAGTGAGGATGGGAGTGTCCTCAATTGGTTCCCTTTGGATATTCTGTGCAGAAGTATCCTCCTGCACAGGGATATATGGCTTTTGTCTAGGGGAGGAGGAGGAAGGAGCTCCTGGTCCCCTTTTCCTTTTATATAAGTATTGTAGTGGGCGTTTGGGCTGTACAAAAGGATCAGAGGGAATATTTGTATCATGAGGAGTGGGTTGGGGTCCTGGGGTTGAAGCAGTAATGTTAGGCTGTGTCTGCTCAGGCCCCTCTCCTCTGTTTCTTGTGATGATGTTCATCATTGCAGAGGGCAATGGAGCATCTATACTGACAAAATTGGCACTTGGCTTTAACAGCCTTTTGATTGAAAATAGTGAGTGCCTATGGGAAACATGTATCCGTTTGTGTAAATGTGAAGTTGTGCAGGTGTGTGCAATGATTTTTGCCAAAAACCTGGGATACATAAGAAATTTCCCATTCTTTAGGGAATGATGCCTTAACATCCCCTGGAAAATCATGTTTGAAAAGTTGAACTGTTGGCCAGTAGAAAAGCACACTAAGGCAGTGGCAATATTTGAGGAAAACTCGGACCAACCAGTTCTTTTGGGGCTTATACACTGCTGAATGATATGCACGAGATATTTCCATTTAGGAGAAAAGTGTGCTTTCAAGAAAGTAAAAGAATCAGCAGGGCCCCTATATCCAATATTTTGAAGACCAGAATGTAAAGCATTAAGGGATAGGTCTTTTATACCTGTGGCATCTTGAAGATGCAGATGACTTCTGATGGACTCCTCAGTGATATTGATGGTAGTACCATCGATTTTGGAAGTCAGGGTAGGCACTCCATTGATGGTTTGAACATAGGCACGATTCCAGAATTGCTCAATATGAGATATGTATATAGTGGGGTTAATATTGAGGGCATAGTGGATATGGGAGTGCCTGAGGAAGTCCATCATAGCATGGAACGGTTGAAGTTCAGTGTGTTTCAGGGTGTATGGGAGGCAGTTGTGTTCTTTTACGAACTCCATTGATGAAGAAACGACGGTTTAGGGTTTAGGGTTTGAAAAGAATGTGTGAATCGTTCAGAGAGAAGATAGAAGGCCGTGGAAGAAAAATATGTAACTGGTAGTTACAACTGAACGAAACCGGGACCTTTAAAGGTTTCGAAAAGGTTGGGTCCCGCGCACACATTTGAAAAATTACCCAAATACCCTGCACACTTTGACAGATCAAGTGACAATAACTAGCAGTCCGAGAAAATGAACTAGCAGCATGAGAAAATACTCATGCTGTTAGTGTAAAACTGTGCAACTTTTCAATGGAACAGTGTCTCCCCCTTAAATTAGCATACTGAGTCGATAATAATGAAAACTAATTAATCCATGTTTACCATACCAATATTTGATATTAGGAAAGTGAACCTTCCCACATCAAAAGGTTTTGTAAATAGATCAGCTAGCTGATCATCTGTATGTATTTTGGTAACTTGGATTAACTTCTTTTCATTACAATCTCTGATAAAGTGAAATCTGATTTCTATATGCTTGGTTTTTGGGAATTTCACTGGGTTTTGCACAATGCTAATTGCACTTGAATTGTCAATATAAATAGGAGTGGATAAGAAATTCATACCATAGTCTCTTAGCTGATTTTGAATCCACATTACCTGGGAGCAGCAGCTTGCAGCTGCTACGTATTCTGCTTCAGTGGATGATGTGGAGACAGTTGTTTGCTTTTTGCATTGCCAAGAGACCAGTCTTGCTCCTAAGTATTGACATCCACCAGTTGTGGATTTCCTGTCAATGTTGCAACCACCATAGTCACTGTCAGAATAAGCAGTTAGTTCAAAAGGAGAGTCTTTGGGATACCATAGGCCTAAATGTGGTTAGCCTTTAAGGTATCTGAAGATTCTCTTAACAGCAACCAAGTGAGAATCCATTGGAGAGCATTGAAACCTAGCACACACACAGACAGCAAACATTATATCAGGTCTAGAAGATGTTAGATACATGAGAGATCCTATAAGGGATCTGTATAGATGAATGTCCACATCTATGCCATCTTTGTCTGTATGGAGCTGTTTATGAGGATCCATTGGAGTGCTTGCAACCTTTGTGTCTTGATAGCCAAACTTTTCAAGTATGTCTTTGACATACTTTGATTGACTTATGAATAGACCAGTAGGCTTCTGTTTAACCTGCAGCCCTAGAAAGAATGTGAGTTCCCCCATTGAACTCATTTGAAACTTTTTGTGCATTAGGGCCTCAAAATCTTTGCACAACCTATCATTAGTTGAGCCAAAGATGATGTCATCAACATAGATCTGGACAAGAAGAATCTCAGCTTTGATGGATTTAGTGAAAAGTGTTTTGTCCAGAGTGCCTCTCTTGAATCCATTCTGTAGAAGATATGATGACAGTGTGTCATACCATGCTCTGGGGGCTTGGTGAAGACCATAGAGAGCTTTGTCTAGCTTGTACACCCTGTCTGGATACTTGTAGTCTTCAAAACCAGGAGGTTGACACACATACACTTCCTCTTCAATTGTCCCATACAAGAAAGCAGACTTAACATCCATTTGATACACTTTAAAGCCTTTGAAACTTGCATATGCTAGAAATAGTCTGATGGCTTCAATTCTTGCTACTGGAGCAAAGACATCATCATAATCTATTCCTTCTTCTTGAGTGTACCCTTGTGCTACTAGTCTTGCTTTGTTCAATCCAGGATGAATCTTTTAATGCTTCTGATGCCTTTTTAGGTTCCAATTGAGACATGAAACAGGCATGTTCAAAAGCAGCTAGACTGAATTCAGTAACTGCTTGTTCAGCAGCAGCAGTCTCATTGTGAACCATCTTCCTTGTTTGAACAGGAGTGCTTGGATCACCCAGTATTTGATTGAGAGGGTGATACTTGTGAACTCTTAGTGTGGGCTCTCTCTCTGTTTGAAAGGAAGTTCCAAGGTTTGTATCATCTCCATCAGAACCAGTGAGTGGTTCAGTTTCTGAAACAGCTTGACTTGAATCTGGGACTGTTTCCTGTTGTGTTGGAGCTGTTCTTTCAGAACTTTGGAGTGGCACTTCAGTGTCTGGATTTGTATCATTCAGGACCCCTGGAGGATCACAAGACAGAAGTGGTAGAGTGGTGAAATCATCCCAACTTGTTGAATCTGCAGCAGTCTGAGACTTTGTGCCAACAGCATGAGAAATTGTATTGGCAGCATGAGAATTTGTGTTAGCAGCTTCAACCCTGTATGCATCAGCTTCTGCAGTATACTCAACAAAGCTCAGAGAATTTGTTAGTGAATCTAAATCAAACAACCAATCAGGACCAGTGCCTTTGATATTAGCAGTATTTTCATTAAATTCAACATTGGCACTTTCTTCAATTGTTTTAGACACACTGTTGTATACTCTATAGGCTTTGCTTTGAGTTGAGTATCCTACAAAGAATCCTTCTTCAGCTTTACTCTCAAACTTCCCTAAGTGAGTCTTAGTGTGAAGGATAGTACATGGGCATCCAAAAGGCTTGAAGAAAGCTATTAGGGGACTTCTGTTATGGAATAACTCATAGGGAGTTTTCCCTTGTGATTGAACTACTTGAACCCTATTTAGAACATAACAGGCTGTATTAACAGCTTCTGCCCAGAAAGTCATTGGCAGATTTGAATCAGCTAGCATTGTTCTAGCAGCCTCAATTAATGTTCTATTCTTTCTTTCAGCTACACCATTTTGCTGTGGTGTTCTTGGTGCACTATATTGTCTAGCAATGCCTTTGGACTCACAGAAACTGTTTAGAATTTGATTTTTAAATTCAGTTCCATTGTCTGATCTTATCACCTTAACTTTGGAATTGGATTGGTTTTCTATCTTAAGAATAAAAGACTTAACTAGCTCAGCAGTTTCATCTTTGGACCTAAGAAAGTAAACCCAAGTAAATCTGGTGAAATCATCAACAATGACTAAACAGTATGCCCTTTTATTCAAACTCAAAATAGATGTTGGACCAAATAGATCCATATGTAACAACTGAAGAACAGATGAGATTGAATTTACTTCTTTGGCCTTATGAGAAGTTTTGTGTTGCTTGCCTTTAAGACATGCTACACAATGATCATCACAAATGAACTCCTTTTGTGGTAATCCTCTTACCAGATTCTTTTTAACTAAATCATTCATGGACTTGAAGTTCATGTGGCACATCCTTCTATGCCAAAGAGCAGACTCATTTGATGATGCTTTGGATATTAAACAGCTTAAAGTATTTGATTTAGTCAAGAGAGCTGTGTCCAGGCAGTAAACATTGTCCTTTCTTGGTGTTCTAAGTAAAACAAGATTTTCAGAAATTTTGAAATCCTTTGAAAGAACAATGCACTCAGAATCTGTGAACAGAACAATGTTTTGTTTGTCACAGATTTGAGAGACACTCAATAGATTGTACTTAAGCTGTTCAACATACAGAACATCATGGAATGTCATGTTGCCTGCATTAACAGTACCTTTACCTGTGACCTTACCTCCTTTTGAGTTGCCTCCAAATGCAACAAAACCTCCATCAAATCCTTTGAAATTTGACAAGCATTCAGAATTGCCTATCATGTGCCTAGAGCAGCCACTGTCCAGATGCCATCTTGTCCTATGAGGAGACCTGTGGTTGCCCTGCACAAATAACAGCTTAGTTAGTAGTGGAGTAAACCCAAACCAAATTGGTTTTGGGTTGGCCTTGTATATTGACATAACTAAAAACTGTTTTTGACTTCTTGTATTTGGTGAGATCTATTGATGGAGTCTTTGGAGAGTATTTAGTGGTAATATGAGGTATCCAGTTATTTTGATCATCTTTTCTTCTGACAGTCTCAGATGATTCACTAGCAGCTCCAGTTGGATGCCCAGCAGCTTGAGCTGTGTGTGTAGTGCTAACAGTTTCAGTTTTTGCACTAACAGCATCAGATTTTGACTTAGCAGTCTGATCTGTTGCATTAGTAGTTTGAGCAACAGATTTGTCCTTGACACACCATATTTGTTTAAAACTCGATTTAGGCTTTGCCAAAACTTGTTTTTGATGTGTGGACTGTTTTTTATTGACTTTTGAGAATCTGTGATCAACTGTTCTCTTTGGAGCTGCTGTGGAAGGTTTCACTTTTGAGTGCTTTGCCTGTTTAGGATTTGATTTTGTGTGATGCACAGTCTGTTTTGCAACAGCTGGTTCGTAAAAACAATCCTTGGCTAAGTGATTCTTCCTTCCACAGTGAAAGCATCTTTTGACAGTTTGAATTGGAACACCAGACTTTTCTGTCAATTTCTGGTTCTTGTTTCTCTGGTTTCCTCTTACCTGCTGTTGTTTAGGAAACTTTTGAACACCATGCATTTGGCATGTGCAGATAGAAACAGTTTTACCTCTTTTAGTTCCTTTTTATGAAGATGCAGTGTGTGAAGACCACCCCTTACGGGGCAGTCCTCAGAGTCTAGGTCCCACAAATTGCAATACGATATCAACCATACTAAGATAGGGTAATTAGTTGTGGAATTAAAAATTACAAGTACAAACATTTTAGGATTTAGTTTACATATTTCAAGATAAAGTAATAAAAAGGGTAACATCTAATCTAATCATCACATCAAGCAATAAATTAAGTCTACCCAGAGCCACCACATTTGTCGTCTTCCAATCATTACCAGAATGTTTGTTGAGTGGTGGACTAAGAAAGTTTCAAAACTTGGATCTTTGATGGCCTATGAACTAGGTCCTGCAGGTGACTTCCCTTTGGCTTTTCCTGTAAAATTTTAAAGCAACATCTGTAAGCAAAGCTTAGTGAGTTTATAGATTTTCAATATTAACATGCGTGTCAAGCGGAGTCATAAATCTAAGCGTGATAAGTCTTGGCTGCCGCTACAGCCCTCGTCATGATTGAGATATAGTATCTTAGAATCGGATGATGTTCAAACCACACTCACGCTTATATCGTGGGGATCAGCCACATACTGGGCTAGCTACCAGTAGGTCAACATGGCCGAACATCGGATGTCATTACCAAGTTCGTGAGAACTGGTGGAATAGCCGGGTCTAGAACAATAGACCATAAAGGCTAGTCAAGCTGAATAAATCTTATCAAGTCTGATCAATGAAGTAAGCATAAGTCTTAGGAGTCATGATAGCAACAATTCATAAAGCAAAATCTGAAGTGCTAATAAATGCAATATGAAATGAAAAGCAAATAGCTATCATGATTCACTGGGCAACACCCATCCATGGTGTGCACAGGTCTCAATCCAGCTGATAAATGAATGTCAAATAATGTAACAGCATCAATATATCTCAAACGGATCTTTGCATGTTCAATTTGAATATCTATAACTCACAGTTTGGGTCTTGGTCAAACAGATATATGAATCTGCCACCTGAGTTATCTCAGGATTTTGTCAATCTGTAATCTGTCAAATCAGTCTCTGACCTGCTTTTAAGTCTTTAAGTCTTTAGTCTTTGTTCTGATAATATACTGAACCTGTGTCAGAATTATCATATCTTACCATATCAATATCATATCATTATCATCATTTCTTTGGTCGTTAAAATCTTTATTTTATCTGATTCTGATAACTTGTTCGTTCATAACTCATTCTTTGTCTTATTAATATTCTCATAAGGTCTGTACATATATATATAGAATTTTGTGAGATTTATCATAACCATATTGTACTTTTAATTATAATAGGTTGTTTAATAACTTAATCTTAGGTGTGGAACAAAACCAAATTTGTATTTAAATGGTCAGATTCGAACCATTCGAATCTAATTGATTAGATTCGAAAATTACATCACCTTGAACCTATATCATAGACTCGAAGCACATTCCTAGATTCGCACATACAGATTCGAATACACATATTCTCGAATCTAAGTTACTAGATTCGAATCATGCACACCATTCGAATCTAATTATCTAAAATTGAATTTTTGTGGGTGTGAGTCTCGAATCTATCCACCTAGACTCGAAGGTGTATGAATTTCGAGTCTATGTCATGATATTCGAATCTAGGCATTCTCGAATCTATTGGTTAGATTCGAGTATGTTTCAAATCTAACTCCATTTCGAGTCTGTTCTATGCATTTTCGAATCTGATCATAATATCCTCGAATCTGATCATGTTTACAACTCTAAAACTTGAATTTCTAAAGCATAAATCACATATATAATCAATATTAAGCCTATGTTCGATTATCTTACACTTATTCTAGTTAATTTTGATAAAATGGCTTTAAATTTCATAAAATTCAGTAGATTCGAGAATATCCTATATATATAAAACGGAAAATATATATAAACTTACCTCAATTCGTCTGAATTCACGCAGAAATTGATATATCCGTGTAGTATTCGCCGAGATCTTCCTAACGGTATATTTATCTCGATAATCGGACGGTCGGTTTAGGAGAATTTCTAGAGAGAAGTTAGAGAGAGAAAACTAGAGAGAGAGTTTAGAGAGAGAGAGTTAGAGAGAGAGAGGCTGAATCTGGATTTTGAATCTATTTTCTCGTTTATATACGTCGTCTAGTTATATTTGTTAGCTAACTCACTTTTATTTTTTGTATATTATATCTCTTTTATTTAATTTTCTTTAATAATTAATTAATTCATAAATTAAATATTTATATAATTTAATTAATATTTCATTATTAATTAAATTATAATTCAAATAATTCAACATTATTACATTATCAGTTCAAAATATTACTGAATTATGACTAGATCAGAATTTTGGTTGTTACAGAATGGGCTCCACCACGCACAAACTTCGTCCCCGAAGTTAGCTAGATTCGAACAGGCCGGGATATGTAGCTTTCATAACATCTCTCGATTCCCAAGACTGATGCGAACCTTTGTGGTGTTTCCACTGGACGAGCACCATCTGTATCTCTTTATTCCGAAGCTTTTTGGTCTTCGAGTCCAGAATACGTTCTGGCTCTTCAACCACGCGAAGCTTCTCATCAATCTGCAGGTTAACATGTGGTATCTGAACTTCCCTTTCATCAGCTAAACTCTTTCTTAGATGACTAACATGAAATACAGGATGTATTCCAGCTAAGTCAGTCGGTAGTTCAAGACGATAAGATTGATTTCCAATCTTTTCCACAATCTTGAACGGACCAATAAATCTCGGAGCTAGCTTGTTTCTTTTAATGAACCGCACCACATTCTTCATTGGGGATACTTTTAACATCACCCAATCGTTAACCGCAAAACTTATTGATCTGTGCCGGTTGTCATAATACGACTTCTGCCTGCTTTGAGCTTCAAGTATATTCCTTCTAACAAGCTGAATCTTTTCATGAGTCAACTGTAGAAGGGCAGGTCCTGCTATTGGCGATTCGCCGGTTTCGCGCCAACAGGTAGGAGTTCTGCATTTTCTTCCGTATAACGCCTCAAAAGGAGCCATCTTGATTGTTGAATGATAACTGTTATTATATGAGAATTCAACCAACGGCAAGTGGTCATCCCAGTTACCACCTAGATCAAGAATGCAGGCACGAAGCATATCTTCTAGAGTTAAGATAGTACGCTCACTCTGGCCATCTGCATTTGGATGATAAGCAGTACTCATAGAAATCCGAGTACCCATCCCTTCTTGTAATGCTTGCCAGAATCTGGATGTGAAGCGACTATCACGATCAGAAACGATAGACTTCGGCACCCCGTGACGAGAAATAATTTCAGTGATGTACAGCTGCGCCAATCTATCGAGAGAATAAGTTTCTTTCATCGGAATAAAATGTGCTGATTTCGTTAATCGATCCACGACTACCCAGATTGAGTCGTGTTGTCTCTTGGTCTTTGGCAGTTTTGTACAAAGTCCATGGTTATATGCTCCCACTTCCATTCAGGAACTGGCAATGGTTGCATATCTCCGAAGGGCTTCTGATGTTCTGCCTTAACCATCTGACGTACTTTGCAGCTTTCAACACATTTACCGATGTCTTTCTTCATTCCTGGCCACCAATAGTCAGCTTTCAGATCAAAGTACATCTTTGAGCTGCCAGGATGAATGGATAACTTGGACTGATGAGCTTCGGACAGAAGAGTGCTACGAATAGAACCATATTTAGGAACCCAGATTCGGTTTCCCTTGAGACAGTGAAGTCCCAAATGGTTCAGAGTTAGAAATTGTAATTGCCCTTTTAGATTTTCAGAATCTATGTTCTCTTCTTTCAGCGCTTCAGTTTGAGCAGCTCGAATATCTTCAATAAGATCAGAAGAGAATATAACTGGAGTTAGGGCATAACAGCACTTTTCAGGATACACTTTTCTACTCAACGCATCCGCGACAACATTTGCTTTGCCGGGATGATATAAGATCTCGCAGTCATAATCCTTGATAAGCTCCAAGGATCGACGCTGTTTCATGTTCAGATCTTTCTGAGTAAAAAGGTATTTGAGACTCTTATGATCGGTGTAGAGCTGACACCGAGTCCCATAAAGATAATGCCGCCAGATTTTTAGAGCAAAGGTGACGGCAGCCAACTCAAGATCATGAGTTGGTGCACTTTTCTCGTAATCCTTTAATTGCCTTGAAGCGTAGGCAATTACTTTTCCCCTTTGCATAAGAACACATCCTAAGCCAGTACCAGAAGCGTCGCTGTAAACAACGAAATCGTCGTTACCTTCTGGCAAGGCTAGGATCGGCGCTTGAATCAACTTTTGTTTCAGAATATCGAATGCCTCTTGCTGTTTATCGGTCCAAACGAAAGGAGTATTCTTCCGTGTTAGCATTGTAAGCGGCACAGCAATCTTTGAGAAGTCCTTTATGAATCGCCGATAATAACCGGCCAATCCAAGGAAACTTCTTATCTCTGAGGCATTGCGAGGTGTTTGCCATTTCTGAACGGCCTCGACTTTCGAAGGATCAACGGAAATTCCTTCGCCAGAAACAACATGGCCAAGGAACTGGATCTATAAGAATCAAGATAGAAATTCAAATTCTGAGATGAATCATAGAATAGTTAAGGAAACAGCTCAAGACTTATATAATAGAAATTATACCTGTCTGAGCCAGAATTCGCACTTAGAAAACTTTGCATAGAGTCTTTCTTTTCTTAATAACTCTAGCAATTGTCGCAGATGAACAGAATGATCAGCCTCCGTTTTGGAGTAAATCAGAATATCGTCTATGAACACGATAACTGATTTGTCCAACATTGGTCTGCACACACGGTTCATGAGATCCATGAATGCCGCTGGTGCATTTGTCAAGCCGAACGGCATCACGAGAAATTCGTAATGACCGTATCTTGTACGGAAAGCTGTTTTTGGAATATCCTCTTCTTTAACTTTTAGCTGATGATACCCAGATCGGAGATCTATTTTCGAGAAATAGCTGGCTCCTTGCAGCTGATCAAACAGATCATCAATTCTGGGCAGAGGATATTTATTCTTTATTGTAACCTTATTCAACTCGCGGTAATCGATGCACATACGGAAAGTTCCGTCTTTCTTTTTAACAAACAGAACTGGTGCACCCCACGGAGAAGAACTTGGTCGGATAAACCCTTTCTCCAACAGCTCTTGCAGTTGCTTAGACATTTCCTGCATTTCTGCAGGTGCAAGTCTGTACGGAGCTTTTGCGATAGGAGCCGCACCAGGAACCAAGTCAATACTAAACTCGACTTGTCGTTCTGGTGGCACTCCAGAAATGTCGTCAGGAAATACGTCTGGGAACTCACAGACGATAGGAATTTCCGATAAAGGCTTCTTTTCAGAACTGGACTCAGATAAAACGTAACATAAATAGGATTCGCGACCTTTGGATAGATACTTATGTGCTTTTTCAACAGAAATGAAGCAGTGATCACCTTTTCGCTTTTCGCCTTTAATCTCTAACACTCGGCCGTCTGTAGTCTTGATTCGGATGATTCGGCGGTTGCAGACAATAGTAGCCTCATTTTTCGTTAGCCAATCCATGCCGATAATAACGTCGAACTCTTTTAATGGAATTGGGATGAGATCGAGATTGAATACAATGTTACCGACGAGTAGAGTGCAGTTTCGATAAACGGAATCAGCCATAACAAAGTTGTTACAGGCTGTCTCAATGTCTATAATCACAGGGAGTTTTGATGGAGCTTTATGTAATCTTGATGCAAAAGAAGTCGATATAAAAGAACGACTTGCGCCAGAATCAAAGAGTATACGTGCCGGAATCGAGTTAAGTAAAAACATACCCGTAACTACATCAGGCGTTTCTTTGGCTTCCTCGGCGGTGATTTGGAAAGCTCGTGTCCGGGCAGTTGGCGTTGCAGCAGAACTTTTTCCCGAAGAACCTCCCGCAGATGATTGAGACTGATATCGCGGCCCGCTTCTACACTGATACATGAAATGCCCTCGTTTCCCGCACTTTGCACATCCACGTCCCTGCTGTGGACATTCCTCGCTGCTATGACCTATCATGTTGCATGAGAAGCAAGTGACATCTTCTGGATTGCACAACCCCATGTGTGACTTTCTGCATCGCCTACAGAATCGTGGTTCGTTCGTGAGGGAATACACTTGGGCTTTCGGTTGTGAATTATGCTGATAGGATTGCTGAGTCTGAGATTTATTTGGCTTAAAGAATCTGCCAAATCGTTGTTTCTTTGGAGGAGACGGGTTCATCGGATTAGTAGACGGAGCGTAGAGCTGATCGCCGTACTCTAAGTACCCTCGTTCAATCTGTCTAGCTGCTTCTACCATTTCTAGATAACTCTTGTATTTAATCGCGCTCATCGGATGTCTGTATCTAGGATTGAGTCCTACTCGGAACCTATTCATTTTCCTTTCCTCTGTTGCCACTTGGTATGAAGAATAACCGCATAATCGCGAAAACTCGTGCTCGTATTCGTCGACTGTCTTTGTTCCCTGAGTTAGCTGCATCAGTTGTACTTCCATTTTATCTCGCTGGTCGACCGGGCAGTATTTCGCGTTGAACATATCAAGAAACTGCTCCCATTCTAACGTCTGAATGACTTCCTCCCCGTATATGCTTCGCTGTGTCTTCCACCATGCACGAGCAGCTCCAACAAACAACGCAGATGCGTAGCTTACTTTCTTAGAATCTAAGCAGTCAGAGATTCTAAATATTTCTTCCGTATGACTGATCCAATCCATCGCCTGAATCGGATCAACTGTACCCTCGAAGTTCAGGGCACCGCTGGCTTTGAAATCCTTAAACTTACAGCCTTTAGGCTGCTCGATTTGGGTTTCAGGGGTAGAGTTATCAGAATTAGATTCTTCATTCTGAACTTGCTTATCTTTTCGCTTATTTTTCTTATCATTACGTCTTTTAGTTTCGGCCTCATCTCTGGCCTGAAACTGTTCTTGCATAATCTTATTCTGTTGTTCTGAGTGTTGTGCTAGTAATTGTTGCATCATCTCAAACATTTGTTGTGGGGTCATGTTGTTTGGTATGTCACCTGATCCTGATCCTGACATCTTCTACTGAAAATTAAAATCAATTAACTATCAGTTTATAGACTTAGATCTATGTACCCTTTTCCCATCCTAATAGTCTGTACATCCTATCTCAATTCAAACCACCTAAATGATTGATACATATGTATTGCTTCAGTTTGAGATCAAGTATACTCACGTAATACTTGATTCACTCAAACTATTGCTCTGATACCATCCTGTGAAGACCACCCCTTACGGGGCAGTCCTCAGAGTCTAGGTCCCACAAATTGCAATACGATATCAACCATACTAAGATAGGGTAATTAGTTACGGAATTAAAAATTACAAGTACAAACATTTTAGGATTTAGTTTACATATTTCAAGATAAAGTAATAAAAGGGTAACATCTAATCTAATCATCACATCAAGCAATAAATTAAGTCTACCCAGAGCCACCACATTTGTCGTCTTCCAATCATTACCAGAATATTTATTGAGTGGTGGACTAAGAAAGTTTCAAAACTTGGATCTTTGATGGCCTATGAACTAGGTCCTGCAGGTGACTTCCCTTTGGCTTTTCCTGTAAAATTTTAAAGCAACATCTGTAAGCAAAGCTTAGTGAGTTTATAGATTTTCAATATTAACATGCGTGTCAAGCGGAGTCATAATTCTAAGCGTGATATGTCTTGGCTGCCGCTACAGCCCTCATCATGATTGAGATATAGTATCTTAAGATCGGATGATGTTCAAACCACACTCACGCTTATATCGTGGGGATCAGCCACATACTGGGCTAGCTACCAGTAGGTCAACATGGCCGAACATCGGAGGTCATTACCAAGTTCGTGAGAACTGGTGAAATAGCCGGGTCTAGAACAATAGACCATAAAGGCTAGTCAAGCTGAATAAATCTTATCAAGTCTGATCAATGAAGTAAGCATAAGTCTTAGGAGTCATGATAGCAACAATTCATAAAGCAAAGTCTGAAGCACTAATAAATGCAATATGAAATGAAAAGCAAATAGCTATCATGATTCACTGGGCAACACCCATCCATGGTGTGCACAGGTCTCAATCCAGCTGATAAATGAATGTCAAATAATGTAACAGCATCAATATATCTCAAACGGATCTTTGCATGTTCAATTTGAATATCTATAACTCACAGTGTTGGGTCTTGGTCAAACAGATTTAAGAATCTGCCACCTGGAGTTATATCAGGATTTGGTCATCTTGTAATACGGCAAATCAGTCATCGTGACCGGGCTTTTAAGTCTTAAGTCCCCCACCACCCCTTTTAGTCTTTGTTCGGTTATGATACTGGAACCATGCTGTAGAAATTATCAGATCTTACCATATCATATCATATCATTATCAGCAATTTTTCTTTGGTCGTTTAATCTTTATCCTATCTGCATTGCTGATAACTTGTTCGGTCATAACTCATTCTTTGTTCGTCATTAAATACTTCCGCATAAGGTCCTGTCATATAATCTCAGAAGGTGTGGTTGAGATTTATCATCACCATATTGTACTCTCTTAATATATAATAGTGTTTTCATTAATAGACTGTTATGCCCTTACGGTTGGAACAAACGCAAATTTTGTATTTAGATGGGCAGATGCGAACCATGCGAATCAAAATTGATTAGATTCGAAAATTACATCACCTTGCACCTATATCTGTGACTCGGAATCCATTCCGAGATTCGCACATCAGATTCGAAGACACTTATTCGCGAATCGAAGTTCTAGATTCGAAGCTTCGCACACCCATTCGATCTAATTCTACTAAAATTGAGATTGTTTGGGGGTGTGAGTCTCGAATGGCTACCCCTAGACTCGAAGAGTGTATGAAGGTTCGAGTCTAGTGTCATGAAGTAGTTCCTAAGCTAGCATTCCGTACGTCTATTGTTATAGATTAGAGTACGGTTTCAAATCGAACTGCATTTCGAGTCTGTTTAATGCAGTTGTGTCGAAGGATGACAGGAAGGATCCCGTCGAAGTCGTGGAATCTGTTTTAGCAACTCTATGAACGTGGAAGTGCCCTAATAGGGCATAAATCACAGATATAATCAAATATTAGCCTATGGTTCCGATTCTTACACTTAGGCTAGGTTAATTTTTGAGAAGAATGGCTTTAAATTGCAGTAAAACGTCAGTAGATTGCGAGAATATCCGATATGATATAAAACGGAAAATATATATAACTTACCTCAATTCGTCTGAATTTCACGCAGAAAGGTGATATATCCGTGTAGTATTCGCCGAGATCTTCCTCGGCTACTATTTTCTCAGAACGGACTCGTCGTTCGGCCTTTAGGAGAATTTCTAGAGAGAAGATTAGAGAGATAAAACTAGACGAGAGAGTTTAAGAGAGAGGTTAGGAGGAGAGGCTGATAGTCGCGATGTTAGCACTATATTTTCCATCGTTTAATACCGTCGTCTAGTTTTTATGTTAGCTAACTCACTTTTATTTTTTTTGTATATTTATATCCTTTTTATTTATTTCTTTATAATTGAATAATTCATACTAATTAAATATTTTAATATAATTACATTCATATTTCATATTAATTAAATTATAACTTCAATAATCACTTCATGTAATTGATTCGCAGTTCAAACACTCTACTAATTATGACTAGTCAAGAAGTTTGTTGTTTACACATAGTGTTACCAGGATTCGACATGTAACAAACTTGGGAGATAGCATTGCATACACTCATCTTCTCTTTTCTTTCTTACTTGGGAAGCGGCTGGACGTCTATGGGTGCACTCTTTGTGTCACCGTCGTCTTATGGTGAATCTTATCTTCTTTAATCAGGACGTTATCAAGGATAGGATCTACAATAGTCATAGATTTCTACGTATGGTTTCATTGACAAGTCTATCAGCAACTTCACTCATTGGATGAATGTACTGTGTTATTAGATGGAGGGGGTAGCTCTGTAACCTTTCCTTCTTGGGACGACCTGAGATTGACTCGTATCTTTGAATTGAACTTCCTTAGGTGTTCTAGCTTGGATTTGCGCTAACTTGAAGTTCATAATATCTATGTTAACAGATTCCAGTTTCTCCATTAGCCTCTAACACCTTCTGTTCATTTCTTCTACCTTTTTAGTTCAGAGATTCTATTTCTTATTGAGTTTCTTTTCTCCCATTCATGATAGTTTCTATCATACCCCATTTGAATCTCATTATCCTTATAACATGATCTGTTTCCAGATCTCATGGCTTGCATATATTCATACTCTTTCTTCCATCAGCTAGAGTTTTGCACATGCTCTCATTATGACATCGCTGTACTTTTTAACCATATTTTGCATGATTGAGAGCAGAGTTTAGAATTTACCTCAGATGGTAGTTCAGTGGGAGGAGACATTTGATGTTTCTGCCATAAGTGTTGATTTTGGAATTCTTCCTCTCTCTGATCACTCCAGTCAAAACACATTGCTTCTTGAGAGACAGTGCTGTTGATGAGGAAGCTTGGATGGGCCTGTGAAGTCCTTAATGGCTGTTGACCTTGAGATCTACATTCCTGGGGCAAAGTGACAAGGCTTATGGCATTTATGGCATTCCACTTTTGATTACCACAAGATGGTTTGCCTTCTGTTTTGGCTTGAAAGTTGGTCCTAACCAGTTCTTTTTCAGAAATCTTTTGGCTCTCCATGTCAGCATTGCATGTTGTGCCACTATTAAATCCATCTCTTCAAGATCATCTGGATGAATTTGTTCCAAGTCTCAACATTTAGAGCAATAATCCTCATTGGCAACAAGCTTCAATATGAGTTTCAGCAAATTGCCATCACCACCTGAAAAAGATCAAAGGTATTTAAGATTTTTCAGAGGACAGAAGAGCAGGTGTGTGAGTATAAGAAAAGAATTTCTTTAGCATCAATCTCAGTCTCAAACACTCTTAAACTGGTATACAGATCATCCAATTCTATCTCATCAAGTGTGTCTTTTGTTCTCCACTGTGCAGCATAGACTGTCCATATTCTCTCCAAGAGATCTGAGAAACTTTCTGTTGACTCATCTTGATCCAGATTGACCTTGCCTTCCCAGTTCACTTACAGTTGGTTGAACCTGTCAAAGATTTGGATTGAGGTTTTCATTCTTGCCACCAGAAAAGTTTTCATACTGCTGTTTCAAGGGTCTTTTCGATTTCTCTGGTACTTGCATTACAAGCAACCCTTCTCTAAGGCATTCCAAAGAGAGTGAGCAGTATAAAACTTTTTGAACGGATGTTGCAAGCATTAGGAATGGCTATGTGTAAAGTGTGAGGTGCTTTCCTTCATCATTCTAGCCTTCCTTTCAAGTTCAGTTTTTGGAGGAGTGTTTTGCCTGGTTTTCCCTCAGGGCATTCAAGCTCTGGATACAAGCTACCAGGAGGGAATTCAACAGCTTCCCATATGGCATAATCAATGAATTGAATATGCTGTTGAATCCTGAGTTTCCACATCTCAAACTCAGTGGGCTTGAGCATAGGCACTTTGAGTCTTTGCCCAGATCCACTGCTGCTATTTTCAAATTCCATTGTAAAAGATTAAAAAATTTGAAGAAAGTTTTCGACTTTGAAAAACAAAGAACAACCTGTGGCTCTGATACCACTTGTCAGGATCTAAAACTAAATAACCAAGATTAACTGATTTGAAATTTATCAGAGTATAAATCAATAATCTTGCTTTGAATCAAAGTTTAATTAAGAAGTTTGCGGAATAACACTTAATTATTTTAACAAAAACTTTCAGAACCAATGAAGCATAAAACATGAGAAGTAATCAAGACTGTTTGTATTGCTGAATTCAATGATTACAATCACATCTAATCTGTTTGATTAGACGAAGAACACAGACTGTTCTTAGGGTTTTACAACCTTAGAGGCTTATGAAAACTTAAACAATAAAGCAATTACAGACTCAAAAATACGCAGAAAACTTCCTATATAATTGAAAACCTATTCTGTCTATTTATATTGCTTTTCGACTTGTTTCCTTGAAGGACTAGGACTTCTTTGATAGTAGATATGCTGAAATCTTCTTGTAGATATCTTCCCTGAAAATAAGCACTTTCTGTTTAAGAAACTGTTGAGCAGCTTGAGTAACTGTTGAGCAGCTTGAGTCATTGGACAGCTTGAGCAGATTTACTCTAGCAGCTTGAACTTTAACACTGGCAGCTCGAGTTTCTTTAACTAGCAGCATGAACTTTGTATTTACATGAAAAATCTACTAACAGTCTGAGAAGTCTAACTAACAGCTTGAATGTACTTAAACTATTTCCCAACACATTACTACTTCATCATGGCTGATTTCATAAAACACTTGAGGGTCACACCGATGATCACAACTGAGCAGATGCAATTAAACGATTGAATAAATAAGATTGGATATTATTTATGACACGAAATGATCATTGAGATTAAATTAATGTGTGTTATATCTCAAAGTATGGGGACTAAAAAGGCAATATTAGATATTGTAGGAATTTAATTGTCATTGGATGATAATTAATAATTATCTAGTCTTCTATTTATTATTGGATATTAAATAAAAGATTGATTTATTTGAATTATTATTATCATCTGTTATTTGATAATCGGATGGATAATTATAAACAAATAAATAGAGATAATTATAAATTATTATCTAGTCATTTATATATTATTAGATAATATATAAAAGATAAATATTATTTAACAGATATATAATTATAGAGATAATTATATAAGGTTTAAATAATAAAGATAATTATTAAGATATATATTATATTATTGTATTAAAGTTTGATTAAAACTAAAACTCTTAATTAATAATATATACATACATATATATATATATATATATATATATATATATAGACACACACACACATACGTACGACCATATATATCAAGTGGTATATCTCACTTGATATATATGGTCGTACGTATGTGTTTGTGGATACCACATGTATGTGTGGGGTGGATAGTCAATATAGATACACACACGACACACACACACACATTCGATGTGTGTGGTGTGTGTGGGTTGTGAATTTGGCCGCACCAAAACTCAAACACATCGGTGTTTTTGTTTTTCCCGTTTTTCGTGCGTTTGATTGCATATCTGGCGCCGCTCGACCGTGTCATCACCGGTGGATACCGAGAGCATCTCATTCGTGTATTCTTGTCATTGAATACAAAGGTACAGTTTTTTATTGCCTTCTCGTTTACTTATCTTATGTATACTTGATGAATAGTGTACGGAATTCGTGATTTTAAAAAGCTTTCGTTGTGCGTTAATTCGATTAATGTTTATGTTTTTATGAAAAACGATACGAATTCCCAACAAGATTTATTAAAGATTTCTCAAAGATTGCAGTCCCTTTGACTGCATTGACTAAAAGGAATGTGCCATTTCTGTGGGAGGCCGAGCAACGTGAAGCATTTGAGATATTGAAGAAGACTCTAAGCAAAGCACCAATACTTTCCCTACCAGAGGGTAATGAGGATTTTGTAATTTATACGGATGCTTCGAGGTTGGGGCTAGGTACTGTACTGATGCAGCACGGAAAGGTCATTGCTTACGCCTCGAGACAGCTAAAGCAACATGAAAAAGACTACTCGACACACGATTTGGAGTAGACTCCTGTTACGTTTTCCTTGAAGTTGTGGAGACACCATCTGTACGGAACTAAGTGTCAACTGTACACAGACCATAAGAGTTTGAAATACATTTTTAGCAAGAAAGAGCTTAATATGAGGTAACGTAGGTCTATGGAACTGATTAAAGACTACGATTGTGAGATACTCTACCATCCTAGAAAAGCCAACGTGGTAGCCGATGCTTTAAGCCGTAAGGCCTACTCTAAGGACTGTTGCTATATGATGACCTCAACTATGTTGACCTCCACAATAATTGATGATGTAAAAGCTGCTCAAATGGAAGCTTTAAATGAAGAAAATATCGATGCTGAAGATATACGAGTACAAAAGAAGGTCAAGGAAATAAGTGAATCTGGCTTGAAAGGTGTCTATGGGAGAATCTGGGTGCCAAAGTATGGTGGCATGAGAAAAGTGATAATAGAAGAAGCACATCAATCAAAACTTTTTGTACATCACGGGAGCACAAAGATGTACAATGAGCTGAAAGCCGACTTTTGGTGGCCCGGACTAAAGAAGGATATTGGCTAATATGTTGAAAGATGTAGAACTTGTCGGCTAGTGAAGGCCGAATACCAGCAACCGTACGACATTTTGCAATCACTTCCCGTTCCTTAATGGAAGTGGGAGCACATTACCATGGATTTCGTTACTAAGTTGCCGAAGACTAGGCGTCAACATGATGCAGTATGGGTGATTGTAGATAGATTGACCAAGTCGGCACACTTCATTCCAATAAGAGAGAGTTATTCATTGGAAAGGTTGGCTCAGATCTATATGAATGAGATTGTCTCTAGACATGGAGATCTATTGTGCTAGATCGGGATAGCCGCTTCACTTCCAACTTTTGGTCAGCTTTACAATAAGGATTGGGAATTAGAATTGCTTTGAGTACAGCTTATCGACCGCAAACCGATGGTCAAAGTGAACGGACCATCCTTACTGTAAAGTCACCTCTGCCACGGATCTAATCTTGACGCGACGCCGTCCAACGAGTGCGGAATCCTCGTTAGTGGCTTAACGGATCGATCACGCACGGAAACCAGAGCCAAACACAATGATAACCGATACAACGAACGACCCCACATGGTGTATTGCTCCAAAACAGACTCTCTGAAACGTTCTAGCTCGCACGTGCACTTGCAAAAGCTCTGAAACTCCTATTTTTTAAAAAGTCTTCACCCGAATGCTCTGTTTGGTCTCAAGTTTGACAGAACCTCTGAGCTATCCAAGATCATTGAATTCACAATGATAAATTCATTATATAGCCGATAAGTTCGTGTAGACGCTCCTCACGAACTTATTTTCACCTGTTAGAACTTATCTTCACCTGTTAGAACTTATTTCTAGAACTTATCCCTAGAACTTATCTCTATAACTTATCCCTAGAACTTATCTCTAGAACTTATTCCTAGAACTTATCTCTAGAACTTATTCTTAGGACTTTATTCTAGAACTTATTCTAGAACTTATTCCTAGAACATATCTCTAGAACTTATTCCTAGAACTTATCTCTAGAACTTATTCCTAGAACTTATCATGCAAATGAAGATATCATGCACAATCAATAACAAAACTAGACTGCTGTCGTCACACTGGATGTACCAACAGACTCCCCATTGACGATAGCTTCTAGTTGTTCATTGATCGCGATAGACTATCAGATTCAGAGACTATGAATACCGACACTAGACAACTATTGTCACATCGGGTGTATCAACAGTTCTCCCATCAAAGCCCCAATGGCAACAAATGTAAAATTGGATGCTGTTGCCTGTGCCTGGAGTCCCTGATCAACACATACCTTGACAACTTTCTGATATTTCCTGCCTTCAGATATCAAATTCTCATCAAAATGTGCAGGTCATCTTTAGATAGATTGATAAGGAGCAAGGGATCGTAGACTCTCAAAATCACCTTTTCTTCTTTGTTCTCCATGACTGCCTCCCAGTTTCGCTGTCCTCACCGGTTTGTAGACTAACTTAGTTCATGTCCTACCAGTCAGAGGATTTATTCTTATTTGAACCATAACTCTTCTACCAACTCTTGGATTAACCTTTCAAATCTTCCAAAACGACCCTCCCTTCTGATAGTTTTTGCAAACACTTCAACTTAAGAAAAATCTACTGAGGTCAGGTTACTCCAGATTACGCATTCCATTAAGTTGGACTAACAACTCAAACTGTTATTTATCAAATGCTTTTGTGAAAAGATCTGCATAATTGTTATTACCAACATTGTTATTCAATTACCACACTTTACCCTTTTCCCGTAAGACTTCTCCACTTGGTCTAAGGACCCAATCAACATGCCTGCTGTTTCGTCCTTTGTACCCCTGTCCTGTGTCGAGAGCAACCATTATCCATAAACCATTTGTTATTAGGACCTGTAGTTAACTCCTGCACACTAAACTAGACAAGTTAGTTATCACGGGGAACCCAAGCCATGACTGACTTGGTAATACCATCCTCATCCACAAATTTGAACTCTTTCAAATACCGATCTCTCCTTTCAGGTGACTTGGGTTTTTTATTGAGAACCTGTTGTGGAGTTGAGTGATTAACATCCATTCTCGACCTTTGGGTTGGTCTTTGCGGTTCAGCCCTTGAATAATTTCTGTTATATTACATCTCAGTTTGATAATTTTGGGCTCTACCTGGTGTCTTATGTCTATTAGGAGAATTAGATCTAACTAGAGTGTGACTCATGTTAGGTGTATTATTCCTAATGATGGATCGGGGGCCAGACATTAATTGACTAGGGGATCTATCGGTGAATTATTCCTAAGTCCGTCATTTTGTTTGAGAGACACTGATGGTTGTCGACTACCTAATCGTGATGTCACATTCGAGTTCTTCTCGGTATTTTGAGAACTACTCGTGTTAGCATTACTAGGCAGTGAATTTAATGTTTGATGTTATTGTTTCCCTATGTTTAGTGAAGACTCTGACTTCTTGTAGGGACAACCTGAAGCAACATGTCCTTTCTCATGACACCTAAAGCAAGACATCTTGTCAATAGATTTCTTATAGGCACTCTTTGACCTAGGTGTCTTACTAATGTCCTGATTGTTGGTATCAACAGCTTGGTTTAACTCCTCTTTGTTATTATTAATTACAGTCTTATCTTCTTCTAGTTTTGGCTTACAACTAAACTGTACACATTGTACCTTTGTCCTGACTTGAGGAGTAGTTGATGATGCTTTAGCAGATTTAGTTACCTCGACATCCTCTGATTTAACCTTTACGTTGGTCTCATCCTGAGGAGTAGGTACATAGTTGTCATTTGCTTCAACAATTTTAATCTAGACTCGGCTAATTTCATATATTTTAGAGAGATCTCTTTGGTCAGTGACTCTATATGCTCATCAATTAGTTCATTCCTGACACTTTGTTCAATTAATTTGTCATTCAGAACCATCAAATCTTGAGCATTAGCTCTCAGTTTGGCCTCAAGATCTTCCTTAATGTCTAATAAACTAGCATTATCTGATTTTAAGGATTGAATTTGAGCAGTCATAGATGAATGTGTTTCTAGCACTAAATTCAATTTATCATTCAAAGTAGTACATAAAGCACATAAATCATGAAAAGTAGAAACGTTCAGAGTTACCTTTTTCCGACCAGATTTGATGTTGGCCATCTGAGCTGCAAACTCCAAAGTAGTCAGCTCCTCAGTAATCTCCAGCACCAAAAGGTCTGAATCAGACTGCTGCGTATCCTCTTTCTTTTCCTCTTCTGCTCCCATATCCGTTTCTGTCACTTCGGTCATGAAAGCCCTAGTGTTCGCCTCTGGATGTGTATTCCAATCATATGTTCCATTTAATTGTTTGTTAGACGCTACATTAGTAAGTAAACAAGCCACTGAACCCTGATCACCTGATCTCTGATTCCCTAAACTGGTTGAATACTGACGTCCCGAGTTCTGATGATTATCCATCTTGGGTCTTTGACACTCTCTCGCAAAGTGTCCCAACCCCTGACAGTTATAACACCTGACTTTTGAATTATCAAATCCTACATTGTTCACACTTAGATTTCTTCCTGTTCTTTTCATGAACCTCTTCAATCTCTGTGTGACCATAGCCAATTGCCATTGTAGGTCCATTTGCTCCAAGTCATCGGGATCCACCTGATCATAATCTTCTTCCCATATAGTTGGACCGTTTATTTTTCCTTGAATACAATTCGCGTAAGCTGCTACAAATGATGCTAGAAGCTTCAGTTGATCCTCTGCAGTTCTAGCACTCAGTGGCATTTTTGTGTATCCCTGAGACGATGATCTTGAACTAGATGTCTGCGGCTGATCATCCGGATTTGAAAAACCCATAAATGCCCTACCATAAGATTCTTCTGCTTCTCTTGGTACGCCCTCTTGTTCTCCAGAATAAAACGTTGTGGCTTCAGACTTAGGTACACTAGAATTAGATGGTTTAGATTTACCAAAGTGCATCTCAGGATCGTGTACCTGATCATACTCTGTCTCCTTCTTCTTGTCTTGAAGTTGCAGGCACTCAACGTCCCGATAACTCCTTCCAGAGTGAGAGTTTCAAATTTTTCTTTATCATGCTTTATCAGTGCAGTGTACATCTCCCACTTTGCTGGTAAAGCATCTAGAAGTTTCTCTATCTTCTCCGTTTTTTGATACTAAACACTGTGATTATCAAGTTCTGTCAGTAGGTGATAGAATCTAGTAATCGTTTCATCCAAGGTCTCATTCTTCAGTGCCTTGAATATTGCAAATTGCTGCTTTAACATCTCCGTCCTCCCCTTTCTTACTCTGGGATTTCCCTCACACCTCTTCTCTAGAGCATCCCAAAGCTCTTTAGAAGTCCCGTGACTTCCCAGTGTGTGTAGGATCTCCTGAGGTAGTGTCATCCTAATAGATGAAAAAGCTCGGTTCTCGGCCTCATAAATCTTTTTGTCGTCATCTTTCATGTTCTGATACGTCAAAACCTTTAATAGACCCTCGAGTTCTTGTGTTGGGGGAATGTAGCATTCGTCTATGCATATCCACATACGCATGTCGTTGAATCTCGCGAAGTCTGCAAACCTGTCCTTCCACCAGCAGTATTCTTCCAATTTCATCAGCTTGAGTGGAGAATTAGCTTTGCCAACCTCATGGTCCATTTCCTAAAAATTTGTGCAAACTTGACATTCTTTTAAAACCTTTTGTTTTCGAAATTATACTATTTAATTTAAAAATGAATTTAAAATAAATCTTTCGAACTTATTCAAGTTCGAATAATTTTAAATTTAAATTCGTTTTGTAAATTATATTCGAAATGTTTTAAGTTCGAACACAACAAGTTCGAAAGTCTGCAAGTTCGAGAAACCCTAAATGTTCTGAAAAATTCGAACCAAATCAAGTTCGAGAAATCCTACGAACTTCTGACAAGTTTGAATCAAATCAAATTCGAAAACCAACTAAGTTCGAATCCCATCAAGTTCGAATCCTCTGACAACTTCGAATGCTCTGACAAGTTCGAAACCCAGTTAAATTCGAAAAACCCTAGAATAAATTCGTGAGGAGCATATTCTGACAAGTTCGAAGAACCCTAATACACCCCTTAAGTTCGAGCGCCGCAAGTTCGAGAAACGGCCAAAAATTCGATTTTTTCAAGATTTCATATTAAACCAATGTTTTTAAGGTTAAAAAAACTTATTTCGACTGAAAATATGAACTAATGTGAATTTTTCTCCGTAACATTGCTTGTAGAACTCTTAAAACTTCGAAAATAGTGATTTATCTGGTAAAAACGTCAACAAACCAAAGAATGTTCATCGAAACACGAAGAACACGAAGAACACTCGTTATGGCTTTGATACCACTTGTACGGTCACCTGTACCACATATCTAATCTTGACACAACGCCGTCCAACAAGTGCGGAATCCTCGTTAGTGGCTTAACGGATCGATCACGCACGGAAACCGGAGCCAAACACAATGATAGCTGATACAACGAACGACCCCACACGGTGTATTGCTCCAAAACAGACTCTCTGAAACGTTCTAGCTCGCACGTGCACTTGCAAAAGCTCTGAAACTCCTATTTTTCAAAAAGCCTTCACCCGGATACTCTGTTTGCTCTCAAGTTTGACAGAACCTCTGAACCATCAAAGATCGTTGAATTCACAATGATAAATTCATTATATAGCCGATAAGTTCGTGTAGACGCTCCTCACGAACTTATCTTCACCTGTTAGAACTTATCTTCACCTGTTAGAACTTATCTCTAGAACTTATCCCTAGAACTTATCTCTAGAACTTATCCCTGGAACTTATTCTAGAACTTATTCCTAGAACATATCTCTAGAACTTATTCTAGAACTTATTCCTAGAACATATCTCTAGAACTTATTCTAGAACTTATTCCTAGAAGTTATCTACTAGAACTTATTCTAGAACTTATTCCTAGAACTTATCATGCAAATGAAGATATCATGCACAATCAATAACAAAACTAGACTGTTGTCGTCACACCAGATGTACCAACACTTACGCTTGAAGACATGATGCGGTCATGCATTTTGGATCTTGGTGGTAATTGGGATGAGCATTTGCCATTGATAGAGTTTTCCTACAATAATAGTTACCACGCAACCATTAAGAAAGCGCCGTATGAGGCACTATACAGAAGAAGATGAAGGATTCCTACTTGATGGAGAGAAACTGGAGAGACTCCGATTGTTGGGCATGCACTACTATAAGAGACAAACGAGAAGATACAGTTAATTTGGCAGAACATGAAAGTCCCAGGATCGACAGAAAAGTTATCATGACAGGAGGCATAAACCAATCAATTTTGATGTGAATGAGTGGGTATATCTAAAATTATCACCTATGAGGAGTGTTACTCGTTTTGTAAAGAGAGGAAAGTTAGCTCCGAGATTTGTTGGTCCGTTTAGAATAATAGAAAAAGTGGGGAATCAATCGTATTGTTTGGAATTGCCTGAAGAAATGGCGGGCATACATCCAGTATTATATGTAGGGAACCCTAGGAAATCTTTTACTACTGGGAACGAGGATTGGGCTGATCACACTTAACTAAAGATTGATGAAAGGCTCCGGTATGTGGAAGAGCCGAAGTGTGTGTGGATACCAAAGTCAATAGGCTAAGGAACAAAAAGACAGAAATGGTGCTGATACGTTGGAAGCATCATAAAGGGGCAAATCGTACGTGGGAGACAAAGGCTGACATATTAAAGAAATACCCGCAACTGTTTGAAGCCAAGTAACTTCGAGGACGAAGTTCAAGCGTGGTGGAGCCCATGCTGTAACATCCTCAGACTTAATTGATGAAATTGAAGATAATTAGTTTGAATTTCAAAATTATTGTAATCAAGTTGAATTATGAATGATGATTATGTATTTGAAAATTTTAAAAAGTTAGTTGTTATGTTGAGTAATTAAGAACTTTTAGGATTTTAATTTATTACTCCATCCGTTCCAAAATAATTGTCCACATTTGACTTTTGAAGTCTTTCTTTTTTAACTTTGACCTCAAATATATTTGTTTGTGTTATATAATACTTGATGAAAATTATACACAATGGAAATACAATTAAAATCAAATCATTTCATATATTTTGCATCACATATTACATAACACAAATAAAATTTTTTTTTTTGTCAAATTTGAGAAAGAAACGCTTCAAAAGTCAAATGTGGACAATTATTTTGGGACGGAGGGAGTAATTAAGTATGTTGAATTATAAGTGTTAGTAATGATAAAATAAATATGAACACTTTATTTAAAGAAATAAGATAAGTGGAGGGGCTATTTGTGTCAATAGCCGAAACTTTAGAAATACAAGACTCTTAGTCTTTTATTTAGTCATTTCCTCTTCAAACACAAACACACTCAAGCTCTCGATCTCTCTCACTACAATCTGCTGAAAAACAAATTTGTTGAAGAAAATTCGTGGATTTGAGCTGGTGATTAACAAGATTTAAGTGGATTCTAGCTAGGTCAAGTTTACTGAAGTCTTGAAAGATTTTCTACTACTCAATCGGTAACAGAGATCATGGGATGATGTGTTGTAATATTTGTGATATTGTAATAATGTAGGTCCCGAAAGGTTCCCAAAGTATATTGTTATAAGCTGTAGAGGGGGGGTGAATACAGCACTTTAAAAACTACACACTCTTTTTCTCAATGTTTGTATGTATTATCAACAATTGTTAATTACAAACAAGCTTGAATGCGGAATGGTTCAAGCTGAGATGACAGATACAACAGTATGCTTACTAGTCTAAGACAGACTCGAACTAGTATACAATGAATACACTCACTAAGATGCACTCACTGTGTTTTACAAGACTTAAGGAACAGCTTAGGTAAATCAGCTTAGACACACAGATGCTGGTTTACAGAAGATTTGCATGCATGAATATCACACTTGCACGTTCACTCTTGGTTTAAGCACTTAGCTTTCTTCACATTCTTTCTGACCTTAGAAGCTTCCTTTTATACTCACTTAGAGGATCTAAGAGAAACATCTTCATTGGACGGAATGAAAAAGGAGAAGTCTTGTTTGAAAAGACAATATAACTTTTCTGCACTTTTCTGAAAAGCAGACTTGCAGAACTTTTGTCTTTTTACTTTGTCTACTGTTGCATTGCCTTTAACTAAATTAGGAATGTCAACTTTGCGTCTTTCTTCCTTGTAAAGGCCTATTTTGATATAAGAAAAAGGTCTGTCACCCTTTTTCAAATAACCTTTTGTCTTCATGTGACAGAACAGCTTGGGCAGGCTGAGCGGTTCTGCTTTCCACTTTGTCTTCGACTTGTAAACTGATCTTGTAGTCAAAAAACAATACATGATGACTTGGAAACAAATTCCATAAAGTGTTTAGCCTGTTCACAAAGAACAGGTTCTGTTCACAAAGAACAGAACACTTTAAAAATGCCCAAGCTGCTCAACAGTGTAGAGCATCGTAGACAGTTTATGTCCAGCCTGATCAGCAGACTGAGCAGTTTGGACAAACTGTCTTGGTTGCAACACATGCAACATATAGAACAGCTTTAGACTGATATTGCAAATCATTTTCAGGTTTCAATAAGGCATATAACAGGCCTTAAATTCAACCTTCAAATGTATCAACAGGTTTGATTATAAAATCTCCCCCTCAGATGTAGAACAGGTTTGACTGAGGCCTTTTTGTGCCTAACAAATAATGTATTAAGTATGTAGATTTAGAGTGGAAGTAGCACCGTAGTGTGTATGACTTGAATTTTAATTTTGTACTTTATTGCTTCCGCATTTTATTAAGTATTCAAATCATTATTGTTTATTAATGTGATGAGATTAATCTTGGGTGTTATGATTGTGGTTATTGTGGCAAGGTGGCACAGTAATGCTTGATTTCAAGCTTTGAGAGTTACCTCAAGCTTCTTCAGTGAAGGAGAAGGAAGAAGATGAAGGTTTAACACTTTAATCCCAGATTGGAAATTGGTTTCTTGTTGCTGCAGCTTCTGGAAGTAAGACACACACATACACTTAGGGCTCTGGTTTGGGAGAAATGAAAAGAGGAAGCAAAGGAATGAACAATATATACGTTTTAGGTTTAACTCGGTTCGACACCCAATATCCGATCTCGTTATTACAAAACACAAATTTATACCACCGGGTCCCAAATTAATTAATAATCACCAAGATTTTAATCTTTTATAAAAACTTAATCCCATAACCCGGTTAACTCAAAACCTCGTCACGTGACGGTTCCACGTATACTCAATAATTCGCCCAACTCAAATATAATATTATAATTAATCAAATTAAATAATTCCGTGTACCTTACCCAAATTCGGATGTTACATGAATGATTTTTTAACTAAATATTATGTAAAGATTAGATTCTTGCGATTGTTATGGTATTACTAAATTAAATAATTAAATGATTTTCGTTGCTACTTCCGGTATTAGATAAATTAAATCAATGATTGAATATTAGACATAATTTAAATGTAATGAAATATTGCTACCTACTCGGTAACTAATGTTAGTTTTATTTTATCAACTAAATTAAACTAACTAATAAAATAATTTATTTTGATCTAAGTAAATTATCATTATTAGTTATTACATTGAATTTATTGTTATCGGCCTCAATTTATCAAATTACATTACAATAGAATAATTTATATTGATTTAAAAAAATGATCATTATAATTTATTATATGGAATTTGTTAATATATGACTCCACTTATCCAATTAAATAAACTAAAAAATAATAATAATAATTTTATTCTAAAAAATTGAATATTGTAATTTATTATATGTTGTTAAATTACTACAAACATGAAACCATTTAGACTCAAGATTGCCATTGATTCATGAGAATTTGATATTTATGCATTGAAAAAAAATATGAGACAAAAATATGTGTAATTGTTAAAAAATATTTTACTATTGCATTGCCATTGATATTATATATTTGTATATACCCTAAAAAATCATATCAAACCAAAGTGAATTTTAAAACCACTATACTTGTCATGATTACTTTATTTCATCATTATGCAAGTATAAAAGACTATTTTTCAGAATAAACTAAAGATTTAACTCGAAAAATACATGTTAACATATTAAAAAACCTTGCTCCATAATTAATGTTTTAAAACCACTGAAAACAACAAATATATATACGGAAGTGTGCAATTGATTAAAATGAATTCTAAAACAATAACAAATATACGTATCAGAAGTAGGAAAATGGATATATATATATATATATATATATGTAAAGGAGAACACAAATTGCCACATGGCATAACCATATATGACAATTAATTATACTTTTCTTGTATTTTATATAGGAATTAATATTTATATCGTTTTAGTTTTAAGTTTACATACATTTAATGTAAACAATTATTTATTAAAAATTATCCACGTATCAATGTGGGTTCATAAACTAGTTTTGTAATGAAAATGGTGGATGATGTTAACCTTGACCATATTATTATTATTATTATAAGTTGTTATAAATTATTATTATCATTATTGAATATTTTTTAATTACATTAATTTTTTTTTGAGATTTTAAATTTTTCGTATGATTTAAAATTACATTTTATATTTACTTAGGATTATTAGTTTACTTTTATATTGCGATTATTTATTAATGATTATATATCATATCATTGTTTATTTAGTATTATTATATTAACTCTTTTGAGTTTTTAATTTTCAATAAAAGAAGATGAACTATTCTGATTTTTTTTCAATCGGTTCCAATTCAATTTTTAATTTTTCGAACGAAAAAAAAGCTTCAATTATCTTTTGATTATTTCGAATGGATAAATGTATCATTCATTATGATTATTAAATTCTCGAGTGTATAAAACTACAACTCATTTCATTTATACAACGAAAAATTGTACAATCAGATATTTACGATCCAAAAAAACGACAAACCTTTAACTTAAATAGTTATAGCTATTTCGATTTTATTATTTCCGATCAGAAAAAATGACGAAACCATCCACTTTTAAGTTGTGATCGTAAATAAATAATGTAGTTATTTTCGTTTGGAAAACATAATGGATTATCGTAATGTTTTAATATTTTCGAACAAAAAACGATGACCAACAGATTTTTAATTTTTTTCGAACGCAAAATTCTATAACTATTTATTTAATATTGAAAAATTAAATCGGAAGGCATCGTCGTTTTTAAAAGTTAAAAAAAAATAAAAAACAGAGTTGTTCGTTTTATTTTATCGAAAAATTGAAAGTCAAAATTGTTATATATAAATAAACAATGATATATCATATAATCGTAATATAAACATATATAAATATCCAAAGTAAATATAAAAAAAATAATTTTAAATCTTAAGAAAAAATAAAATCGTAAATAAATATTTTTATTATTATTGGGGGACTTAATCGAAAAAGGTTTATACTTTGATGGTTTTACAAAATAGTTTTAACCATGTTAACCTATTATAACAGGTTAAAGGGTGAATTTAAAAGGTTTAAGCAGTTTGGGAAGTTATCGGGGAAAAAAATGAAATGGGGACTTAATCGAAAAAAATTTATGTTTTGATGGTCTTTTACATAATTTTCCCTAATTAAAATGTATACACATGTTACGTTTATAAACTGTGAGAGAATTTCAAAATAATTAATCAATCAATATGATATTTATGTGTAATTATAATTTGTATATGATGCATGTATTAGTTACTTGAACCAATTAAAATTCAAGACGTTATGCATTAATGTATTGTTTTCATATTTTATGAAATTTAAATATATTAATTTTAACCACAAATAATACAATTAATCAAATTATATTAAATTATTTTTAAATGTTATTTGATTAGTGATACCATTTCATAAAAAAAAATCTTTAAATAAATATTTTTTAAAGTTTCTATATAACGTGTAATTCTATTATAAATATATTTTAATATATTAATGTAAATATATATTATTAAGATTTTACATTGAATCCATGTAATTAGTATTCATTTGATAAATAACAATACTATTATCTTATATTTATTTGGGTTCACGTAAAATTTATTTATATCAAACATGTTGTAACGAAGTTGAGTTCATTTGATAATAAAATTTAATAGACCGAGTTATTTTATGATCAATTTTAAAATTATTGATTATAAAATATATTAGTTTAATTTGTTGATTAACTTTTTTTAAGGGGTATTTGAGAGATTATATATTTTCATACATAGTTCCTTAAAAGATTAAAACAATTTTCTACAATGTGTAACTATATTATAAATTTCTTATTTTATGTGTTAATTTAAATATATATTACTTACAAATAATATATTTAATTATAAAATTCTGAATTATATATTTTGTTTGGTTTAATTTGTTGATATACTTATTTTTAAGACTACTTGAGGAATCATAATTTTCATAAGAGTCTTTAAAAGTTAAAAAAAACATTTTTTTTAAAATTTAGGTACAACATGTAAGTATAATAAAAATTTTAATACATTAATCAAATATATGTTATTACATGAGATTTATGTTATACAACTTAACTTATCAAACTAAATTAAAAATAAACTAATTTATTTTTATTCTATTTATATAATAATTATATTTTATTATTTAGAATTATCAATATACGACTCAACTTATCAAGTTAAATAAATTCAATAATAAAATTATTTAATATATACAAAAAATGATTATTGTAATATATTACATGGAATAAATTTTATAGATATAAAATCATTACCACTATTATGATTCTATAAAGATTAATGTATATGTTAAAAAATTTAAATCTACAAAGAATGATCATTCATATTTTTTTTTCCAAATATATTATGTCCTAATAAAAATTCTTAGTCTCTTGTCATTTAAAGGAGATTTTATGAATTATGATTTTTGGTAAGATAATTTGGTTATTAAAGATATTTTATTTAAATAAATAGATTAAAATGTAACCTAAAATTTTTTTCCTTTTTGCTAACTTTATTTAGGTATAAAATAATAAAAGATGTATCTTACATATTAGTTTAATGAAATAAATGATTATCATATTATTAGTATCTCATCTTGTCTCTGTGATGTTTTGAAATTAAATAAATAAATGGTGTATATCATATATGAATAAATATTAGTTGACACATGTTGTCTTTATGATGTTACTAAGTTAAATAAATAAATGACTTTCATGACTATTTTTTGGTATTAAACAAATTAAATCAATGACTTAATATTATATATTGCTATCTAATCGATAACTCATGTTATTTTTCTTGTATTAACTAATAAAATAAATTATTTTGATCTAAATAAACTATTAATACAATTTATTACATGGATTTTATTGTTATATGACTCAACTTATCAAATCAAATCAAAATAAAATAATTTTTCATGATCTTAATAAATATCATTATGGTTTATTATATGGAATTTAGTAACATATGGCGCAACTTATCAAATTATATAAATTAAACAATAAAATAATATATTTTGATCTAAAATATGATCATTGTAATTTATTATATTGAAATTGAATACTTTATACATGTAATTGGTTAGGGCATGATTCTTTATTGAAATGGGCTCAACTTATCAAATTAGATAATTTAAATAATAAATAATATAGTTTGATTTAATAATGATCATTGTAATTTTTATATGAATTTGAATTGCTACAAACATGAAATCATTTATGACATGAATATTTATTGACATGAACTCAACTTTAATTAAATGAAGTGTATCAATAAACTTGATACAAAACATATTAAATATATAACTAAAACTAAAATAATATTTATTTTGAACTTCAACTTATATGTAATTTTAAAATAAATATTGTTGTTATTATTAATATTTGGTATAACATTAATAAAAATAATAATAATAATAATAATAATAATAATAATAATAATAATAATAATAATAATAATAATAATAATAATAATAATAAATAGTTTTTGTAGTTACTAACTTTTGACGTACACAATAGAAAATATAGTTATTAGAAGGACATAAACAATTATAACGTATTTTCATCGTCACACTAAACCAATAGTAGAAATTCATCTCATTAAATGAAAAACAAAACAAAAATTTTAATGAACTTTTTTTTCAAAATAAAATGACATGATATGAAAAAAATGATATAAAGATAATTTGGCCACCAAAATTATTGCTTAATATATGTTTTTTTCACATTTAAATGATATCAAAAAACACAACTAATATCTTTTGTATATATCTAATATCATCATGCTATAATGTTACGTTTCATAGTGCTCATGTATATTAATTCATGTATATCTTAAAGACTTAAAAATATGTACAACATACAACCGAAAGAGCAACAAATGATTTTAAAGCATACAACAATTAATGACATGAGTACCTTAAAACTTTTCAAATTTTTTAAGTTTCCTACTTAATTAGCAAACACATTCAAAAAATTAGTGACATGTATACTTAAAATCCCCATGAGGTATGACACATCTATTCATAAAAAATACAAACAACAAACCATAAAAATTATAAAAATAAAAAAAAAACTCATAAATTTATGTGATAAATGATATGAGTTTATACATATTGGATTTGAAGAAGAGTAGAGTGGTAAATATTACATCATGGGAAACCGATAAATATTTGTCATACGTTTGTGATCTTCAATTTTTACATCGGTTCTTTGTCACATTTAACAAACGTATATATATAAGCCAACAATGAAGGAGATGAAATAATTTTGTAATTAATGTGGTTAATATTGATAATAAATGTAGGTCCCGAGAGGTTCCCAAAGTATATAGCTTTAAGCTGTAGAGGGGGGGTGAATATAGCAATTTAAAAACTACACACTATTTTCTCAATGTTTGTATGTATTATCAACAAGTTGTTAATTACAAACAAGCTTGAATGCGGAATAGTTCAAGTTGAGATGACAGATACAACAGTATGTTCACTAGTCTAAGACAAACTCAAACTAGTATACAATGAATACATTCACTAAGAAGCACTCACTGGGTTTTCAAGACTTTAAGGGAACGGCTTATGTAAAACAACTTAGACACACAGATACTGAATTACACAGCAGACTTGCATGCATGAAAAACACACTTGCACGTTCACTCTTGGTTTCAGCACTTAGCTTTCTTCACACACTTTTCTCTGTCCTTAGAAGCTTCCTTTTATACTCATTCAGAGGATCTAAGAGAAACATCTTCATTGGACGGAATGAAAAGAAGAAGTCTTGTTGAAAAGACAACATAACCTTTTCTGCACTTTTCTGAAAAGCAGACTTGTCTTCACATGTGCAGAACTTTTGTCTTTTTACTTTGTCTACTGTTGCATTGCCTTTAACTAATTTAGGAATGTCAACTTTGCGTCTTTCTTCCTTGTAAAGCCTATTTTGATATAAGAAAAAGGTCTGTCACCCTTTTTCAAATAACCTTTTGTCTTCATGTTACAGAACAGCTTGGGCAGGCTGAGCAGTTCTGTTTTCCACTTTGTCTTCGACTTTGTAAACTGATCTTGTAGTAAAAAACAATACATGATGACTTGGAAACATATTCCATAAAGTGTTTAGCCTGTTCACAAAGAACAGAACGCTTTAAAATTGCCCAAGCTGCTCACCAGTGTAGAGCAGCGTAGACAGTTTATGTCCAGCCTGTTCAGCAGACAGAGCAGCTTGGACAAACTGTCTTAGTTGCAACACATGCAACATATAGAACAGCTTTAGACTGATATTGCAAATCATTTTCAGGTTTCAATAAGGCATATAACAGACCTTAAATTCAACCTTCAAACGCATCAACAGGTTTGATTATAAATCTCCCCCTCAGATGTAGAACAGGTTTGACTGAGGCCTTTTTGTGCCTAACAATCTCCCCCTATTTGCAATAACCAGTCTAAGCTGGTCTTATCAAAAATCATTATATATTTTTACAGTACATTTTGCTGAATTTAAATTACAACATTACAATAAAGTAAAAGATCAGTTTATATATACACTGATTCTTGATTACATTAGAACAACACATGTTCTTACAAAAATACAACTAATGTACTGATGTATATTACAACTAATGTAAACTGAAATTACAACAAAAGTAAATAAAGTACAACTGATGTACATTGGACTATTTTAGATGGGAGCAAATAATGGTAAGCCTGTCCAACTGATGGACAGCTTCCATTCTTCACCTACCCAGATGGCAGGTGGACTTCATTACAATGGAAAAGGATCCTGAACCATCTTTTCCAGTTCTTCCCTTGTATCCTCAAGATCTTGAATTTCACTTCTTATTATCATGAACTTGGGATCATTGAGCTCTCCTCTTTCATAGAAGCCTCTGAGCTGATCCCAGACGGCTGCTCTCCATTTGCTAGACTGCCTAAATGAAACTGCAAGTCTGAAGGCGGCAAGCTGTCTCAGATCAACTTTGTACAGCTCTGAGGCTCTTTGGAAGCACTTCTTCTGGGTTAGGGGATCTACAAAAAAAATGCCCCCAGCTCAGGTTCTTCAATAATCTTGCCATCCTCAAACTCTATTCCACTTGGCAGGCTATGATCAACTCCCTTCATTTCAATGGCATAGTCGCCCTGTTCGATCAGTGTAAGGAGTAGCTCCATCTCTGTGTCCTTCCTTGTCCTCCTGGCCTTTATTTTTGGATGTGTCACAAAGACACCTTCACTAACTTCCTTAGAAATCAGGCCAAGATCCTTTACTCTTTCCATCAACTTCTTGACATATGCCCTGATTTGTTTAGCAGTTTCAGACTTTGATTCACTCAGGGCAACTGCCAGCTCAATCCACTCCCTGTATCCCATCTGGGCTACATCAGTGTGGTCATAGGTTTCCAATTCTGGGCCTGTTGCACCCATCCTTTTTATTTTAAGCTTCCACTGACTGCCTTTCCTTGATATAGGGACAGCTTTGACAATTGCTTCCTTGGCTAGCCTTCTTTCAGCAACATCATTAAACTTTTTCTTAGCCAAGTTATCAAAGTGGTATTGAGCTCTTGCATGTGGTACTGTTGATTTGGTCACAGAGACCTGAGTACCTTTCTCTACTTCCTTCTCTTTCTCCCCTGCTGATTGTCTAGCAGCTTCCATTATTTTTTTTTGCACCTCCAAGGTAGACATTTTAATTTTCTTTGCTTCTTGGAGTGCAAAAGCTTTGGCAGCTTTGGCAGATTCTTCTTCTTTTCTAAGCACTTCCAGGGCTTGAAGCTGTTCTTCTCTGAACTCAAAATACTTGTCCATAGGAAGACCCATTTCTTTAGCCCTGGCTTTGTGAAATTGATCTTCTGCTTGTTTCTGCTGTATGGGATCATCTTCTGCTATTCCTTTTCCTTTAGCTGCTGTAGTGGTAGCAGCCTCAGGAATTTTCTCTTCTTCTTCTTCTTCAGTTAGAATTAAGTGCCTTCTTTTACTGCTAGGCTGTCCTCAGGAATGACTTCCTCCCCCTTAGACTGAGCAGGGTTTGGAGAGACAGCCTGAGTAGGCATAGCAGCTTGAGAGGCACCTTCAGCTGTACCTGTTTCAAAGACATCTGCTGGCTGACCAGTGTGAGTTGCAGACACTGGTATCTCCTTAGGAGAAGAAGTTTTCTCCCCCTTAGACTTAGTCTTCGAGGCAGATGACTTCTCCCCCTTTGAAGGAGATGAAGCAGCGAATTCAACACCTGGTCTGCCTGAAGACACAAAGTCAGCAGGCTTGCCAGCAGGTTTAGTAGAAGGTCTAGGACCAACTAGGCTAGTTACTAAGAAAGCCAAGTTATCCTTCACCTCTGTAAGCTGGGAAAGACAGGTCTGAAGAGAAGAAGAGTGGGAATCAGCAAGGGATGTGAGCTTAACAATATTTTCCCTGTCAGACGCTGTGAACAGCAGAGTTTGCAGCTGTGCAAGATGAAGTTCTAGAGAATCTTGCACATCAGCAAGATCTGATGACACAGAGTTTGATAGGGAGCCAATTAGAGTTTGTAAGCTAGCCAGAGTGGCTGGAAGGGTAGAGTTGCAAGAAGTAAGAAGTGATGACAGCTGTTGGGAAATAGCTGTCATTGAGGACACAGAGTCCTGCTGAATGGAAAGAATAGAGGAGAGGGAGGTGGATACATTTTGCAGCTGAGCAGTGAGTGCTAACAGCTGTGGAGAGGGATCAGATTGTGGAGTGGTAGGGAAAGAGGCCTTGAACGAATCAAAGAACCCCTGAAGCTGTGCAGACACAGAGTCTGATATGATGGAGGGTAGAGAGTGCATGGTGTTTTCCAAAGAACCAACTTTGTTGGTCAGCAAAGAAAGCTGATCCTTCAAAGGCAGGTCTTTGGGAGATGGAGGTGTATGGGTAGATTGTTTTGAGTGGGTAGATGGAGAGGAAGATGATGAGGCTGGTGTTTGAGGATGTGATGGAGAGGGAAGAGGGACTTTGGACAGAAGCTCCATAGCCTGGGCAAAAGTAAGATGACCCAGTTTGGAGGGATCAAAGGGTCCTTCAGCAGCGGCTGTAGCTGCATCACCAGGAGAAGGGGATGATGGTTGGGGCCTTTCAGATGCTGCTTGTGTTGCAACATCCTCATGAAGACCAGTGGTGGTTCCCTCTGCAGTGCCTTGGTCTAAAGACACCTCATCATTGGGAGATGGGATATGCATTTCAACATCAGCAGTGGTGAAACCTGCTGATGGAATTTGCATGGAGGGAGCAGCCTCACCAGAGGGATGGTGTGATCCCTGAGGTTCATCAGCTTGGGTTGTTGGTCCCTCAGCAGCTGTTTGGTGTAGAACAGCTGTATCATGGGGGGCAGAAGTTTGAGACTGAGCTGCTGATTGGTCTATATCAGCAGCGTGGGCACCTCGTGCAGACTCAGGGTGTGAGGAGATTTTAGTGGGGGACAGTGTGGACACAGTTTGGAGTGGAGAGGACTCCTGTCTTTCAATATCCTCAGCCTGTTGGGAGGCTGGGATAGTTGATGTGGGTATCTTCATTTGTACAACTAGTTCCTGTTGGGAGGAACCAGAGGGTCTAGGCTGACTCTGGGTTGACTCAGATTGGAGTGAAGCATGCTCCAAAGGAGCTGAACCTTCTCCCAAAATAGGAGAGGCAGCTGGGGTTGCTTCTTTTTCAACTGAACCCTGTTGAGAGGGGACAGAGGAGGTGGTTTGTTGGGCTGGTTTCTTTTTGGCTAGGGATTTGCGTTGATAGTGAATGGATGATGTGGGTGATTGTGGAAAGGGGAGAGTATCTGTTTGGACAGGGTGTGAGACTGGGTCAGGAACAGTGGGACTGGCCTGTTCCATAGTATCTTGTGCCACAGAGGCACCAGCCACAAAGGCTTCAGGCTCAACAGATGAACCAGGGTGAGGAGTCTGCTCCTCCTCAGCCACAGAGGCTAAGGGAGCAGACTTAGTCTGAGCTGTTTTGGCCTTCTTTTTCACAGGCCCAGCTTCAGTTGCCAGGGTCCTTTTAACAAGCTTGGACCTGGCTTTGGATTTTCTGGC